>OENT01000038.1:256667-288777 GCA_900239685.1 Rotaria macrura
GTAAGAACCTTTTTAGACTTCGTAGTTTTAAAGACTCGTTTTTTAAGCTATAGAAGGTCAGAGGATGCTTTTAGAAATCTCCGGAACTTTTTTTGGGGGTTTGGTAGAAAATTGTTTTTATTCCTGTGTATGATTGGAGTCGTGTTTTGTTTTCGTATACTTGGTCATGCTTCGTATTTTGGCAGAAAAAAGGAAAATGCAACGTATCACATGACAAGCTTTTTTTCCTGTCTAGCATAATTATCAGTCTTAATAGTTTTGGCCATAAAATCCAGCTGTTGATTTTAATAGTTATAATCTAAAAGAAAATTTTCATAAGTAAACTATACAATAAGTACATGAAAAATATCCATTCCGATTCAAGTGAATCGTACTTCAGTTGTCTCTAAGAAGTATTCTAATCAGAACTGATTAGATAACCTGAAAAGATGAGGTACTTTTCTTCCATTTCTTTTATATTCTTTACAAGAAACTATGGTATATACTATACAAGCTGGCAGACTTGCTGCAAGCATTTAAATAGAATTTCCTTTTTTTAAATATCATTTAGAGTTCAATAGATTGTCTATTTTCAGTCTATAACGTCGTTGGAATCCAGTGGTGAAGAGGCACGTTTATCTGAATTCGAACAAAAAGATAAAGTTCTATTATTCTCAACGCCACCAGATACATTTCGTGGTTTTTCGTATGTTGATCCGAATAATCTACCGAATCACGCAGAAAAATTTTAATATCTGTAGTATATTTGTTAATTTTGGCTTTGAATGTTATATAAATAAAATCTTACCGTTGAACATAAAAATTAAAGAAAACACATTCTTCTATTCTATTTTACTGTTTGAAAGTCTATTATGATTTGTTGATTTCTATGCACCAATACGACCACGTAAATGTTATATATATATAAATGATATGGGTAATCTTGACAACTACTATGTTTGATGTATTCCTGTATGGTGTTTTGTCTTCGTTTTTTTTCCAGATTATGACAACAGATTTATTGAAAAGTATTTATATATCTATGAGAATTTATGCGACAATCGTTCAAACGAAAGCTATCACTTGGAATAGCAGTAACGAGATTTTAAAAGCTCTGAAATGGTCGATGTATTGTAGCGAAGTATAGACGTTTACTATTATGACTTATGTTTTCTTTTCTTAACTTAACTTATCGAGTGTCTAGGGATGGATTCATGTTAGTCAAACGGTCTATTATGAAGAATTTTTGAACAATTGTGAATTCATACGTCAGTATATTTCACCAACAGATATTCCCATTGATTTTGTTCAATATGCGTATGGTTATCTATTACATGTTTGTTTGAAATGTTTTATTAAAACCAATTAAAAACTGAAACGTTTTTTTTCATCTATTTCTTCCAAAGGCACTTTTTTGCCGAACGGACAACCAAATACATCATCGTGAATTAGCTTTACGAATATTTTCATCGTTAACGACAGTTTGTAGATATATAAGAAACATTATTACCCTAAATTAATATATTCTTTTCTCGTATAGTCAACTAATCAAATAAGTTATGATAATTTATTGAATTATATACGAATATATATTAATCCAACTCGTGTATTTTCAAATGCCAATCGATGTTTATTAGAAGCCCTAATTACAATAACTATCTATTTACCGAAGCATTTTGTACGTTTATATAGTTTTATTGTACATAATGAATAGTTTTGTAAATGATTGATTTATTTAAAGGATTTTCTTTTTGATCTTCTACATGATTTAAATAATTATGATCAAATATGTTTGTTTGTGATAGAAACTATTTTTAAGCGATCTGATCTATCAAGGTATTTGTTTTATATTTTTTGATTTTGTTCGGAATCAACATATTTATTTCTGATTAGCTCATACGATTGTTTACTATCGATGAAAATAGACAAAATCATTGATGTACTCAATCGAACATCTTATGGTGCCTATGTTATTCTAAAATTATTGTTTAAAAATCGACAGTCATTTATTAAGGTAGATGAAACTTCATTGTATATTTATCTATGTATTTCGATCAATATCATGCAGGGTTTAAAAAATTCGACTGCCTGGCATACAAAAATATTTAGTAGATTTTCATTTGTATTTGCTAATGCAATTTATGAACCGATACGTACAATTCTAATTGATATTTGTCATGAGAATGAAATACAAAATGTTTTGATGGAAGATTTATTTTAAACAAAAATAAAAAGAAACAAAATATTCGGCATGTTATTCTTGAGAATTTATTGTTAAAACGTTTTATATATTAACGATCAAAAAGAAAAATATAAGAATCTTGTCTAGTAGTAGTAGTAGTATTATGTGTTTAATTATTTAAATTTTAAGATGAATTTATAAAATAAATCATACGATCGTTTGTAGGGCGGTGTCCTTCTTTTTTTTTCTTTTTGCTAAAAGGAAGCACGTTCGTATTGTCGTTAATTACGATTATATCTCACGATTTAGCGGCTGAATGATCTTAAACATCGGTTCAAAAGGGCACGAATACGACCTATTTACTAATTGGTATTGAAGACTGCATGACATTCAAATCAACGATAAAAATAGAACATTTCTATTTTGACTATGATTATTCCGATATTGTCTCTATCATTTATGTTTTTCTTTTTGTTTTGCTGCAAAGATTTTGTTTGATGTTATTCTTTTTTTCTCTTATTCTTATCGATTCCAAGTAAGTTGTGTTATTTCTGATCAACTCGTTCGGTACATACAGAACATGAGAAGAAACAGAAAGAAAGAAACATCTTATCTGATAAAAAATAAGCTAGTTTTTCTAAGCATTATTTTTCTTAGCGTCGCTGTTTTCGTCTACATTCATCATGTTAGTAATGGCGCTTCTAATCATAATAGTAAAAAAAAAGAAGCCATGTAGCCTTGACTAATGTTCGTGCTTTTTTCTTGGAATGCATGTGGACACATTCTCGTTTATTTATTACTATGATAGTTTTTCTAACTTTATTATCAATAAAATGTCATGCTGATTAAAGAAAAACAAGGGTGGTCGACTACCGAGTTATTAGAGAATTGCAGCTGATGGCTATGATCACACTAAGATAGCTTGCCGAGTATTAAAAAATGTTGACATAATGGAAATCTTGTCACAGAGTTTTATGAGAGCAATGAATCGATCTTGGAGCATTATTCATCAAATAAGAAACATGTGCTCTCCTCATGAACTATAACAAAAACATCAAGTAGCATCAGTCATTGCATCCGTTTATATTTTCAGAAGTTTAAGAATCTAGTGTGTTGTTCTTGCCCTTTGATGTTGATATTCTCGTGCTATCACCTCGTGTGACCGATTCTTCGACAGTAGTATTGCAAGTATTTGTCGTCAACGTCGTCGTCATAATATAGTTTAAGTGCTGTTTATTTATTTAAAAAACAACAAGAGAGAAGAGAAAAGAACGGTCCTGTCCGTTCACTATCATCAAATGACGGATTTCATACGTCTGTTCTTTTTCTCCTTTCTTTCTTTCTCTTTTTCAGATACAGATATATTTTTGTGAAAAAAACCGTAGACATAACAAGAGGAAGAAAGAAGCCACACTCCATACACACATTCATGCCTGCTCCCCCGTTTTTTTGTATGTTGACTCGTCTGTTTTTTATTCATTAGTTCTCTTTCTTCTCTCTTTTTTTCTTTCGTGTTTCAGAAAATATATAGCTCAAACCAACCTTGGTAATCGCGTTGGCATGTAAAAAGCTCTCCCTTGTTCTTCCTTTTGCTTTCTCTTTCTTTCTCTTTCTCGTTCTCGTTTTCTTCTGACTGTTCGCTTACTGCTCGGGTCGACAACAATATAAGCACATACACAGCAGAATGGTGGCGCGACTCGCAAAGCAAAGAAAATAATGGAATAACATCATCTACAATTAGAAAGAATCAACGACAGAATTGTTGAGTTTCCACATTAGTTACCGTCGTCGACGCTTTCACTTTTAAACAAGTTCTATGATACCATCCACTCTAAAAACGATTTTCATCGACGGTGATCTCGAAGATTCCCCATTTTCAATTGATGTTCAACATCCATACCGTGACAAAGATCTTCTTTTGACAAATCATTTCGATGATGCAGAAGATGATGTTCATGACCAGGTAGGATAATAAATACATAAAAATAGATGTTTCCCCTTTTTTTTTTCAGTTTCTTTATTAGTCTTCGATTCACCTTTTTTTCTCTTCTACTTTCTTTTTCTTTCCTTTTTGTTTTTAATATTTTCCTGTCGTTGTTTTTGCCAAGGAGGGTACCTCTGATTCACATGCGTGGGGTTATGTAAAGTTTTTAACAAATGTTATATACGAAAACAACATGTTGTTTTCGTTTTTCTAACGATACATTATATGCGTGAGCGTTTTTTAGCATATCTACGTTAATAATATTGATGTCGAATTCACCGAGTGTGTACAATCACTTACCACCAAAAAAACGAAATGACGATAGCGTAGAATCATACTAGGGCGGTCTATTCTTCTGTATGGAACCTAAGGACAGATAGAAAGGGAAAGGGAGAGAGAGAGAGAAAAAAAACGAGGTGTAATATGAGATTCGCATAGACTCATCTGATATAAATAGAAGATCGAATGAATGTAGATTTATTTACGTATTTTTCAATCAACGCTAGAGAGAAAAAACTCAACCGTCATAGTCTACATGAAATAGTTCAAAAATCATGCATAATTTATATAAAAGAACAAGATGTACATAGTCAAAGAAAATAACTTAAATTTCGGATTAATCGTTCGATCGATTCAAGGCTCCATGTCCCAAAGAAAAGGTCTTTATACATGAAAATTACAAGTACCAAGTGACAATAGAGAGTAATTGATTCTTTTCTAGTATGTCTCAATTCACATCACGATTCTTCTGATATGGTGCCTATATCCCAACAGATAATTGTCGTCAACTATGAATTTTCCCCAAAAAAGCAAACATAAGAACGATGATACATCTTTTTATGAAGTCATATATATGTTAGAATATGAAGATATTATTTTAGTAACTTCATTTGCATATTTTCTAAAATATTCTCTATTAGATGAGATCCTACTTTTCCTTTTAGAATTAAATCTGAATAGAAACACAAAACAAAACAAAACAAAAACAAAAAACATAATGTTCCCATGTTACTTAGAAACAAGTCTGTTGAGATATGATTCATTCCATGAACTATAAACTAATGTTTTCATTTGTTTTTGTCTATTAGATTGATATTGAATTTGTCTATGAGGAAAAAAGAAAGCAAAATAACTCAAACATTCATTCAATGAAAACTATTTCTTTTTTTCTGTTTTCACTATCCTAGAGCGATGGCAGCAATACATGCATCATCGTTATTACTTCTTCATTGCGTCTAATTCTCATCTAAATGATGATGCTCTGTAATCAGTTTATATACATATATCATATAGCCAGCTTCTATCGAGAAAATATTACATATGACCAATAGATTAATACATTCCATTTGAGACCCAATGTTTACTATATAAATATGTACACTTACTTTGTGAGGAGAATTTCTTTTTGATTTACATCACAAATATATACAATAGAAGAAGAAAAAATAACGATACATTTCATGATTTATTACTTGCTGAGCCTGTTCATGTCATTTTATTGTCTTAAGAAGCAAGCATGAACAACTTAGATACATATGATGAGAAACACTAAAAAAAACTTCTCTTTTTTCTTCGTTCTGATTCACAATCCTAGGCCGTTGCTTTTAATAGTGTTGTTTGTATTCGACTAATAGTATAGTTATATGTACTGGCTATATATAATATGTATATAACCTTGACAGATTGACTTCCAACAAAAAAAAAAATAAGAATGTTTCTTTTTGTTTGGACATAGCTTTACTTTGTCGTTGGTCGGACTTCTAGTGTAACTTTCTTAGCCGATATTTTATGAATACTGTATTGAATCTAAAAACCTGATTTGTGTTACCGACATCGTTAGAAAAAGTGAATTATTAAAAGAACAATAATAAAAAGAAAAAATAACAAGATTAAATAAACAAAAGTTGAAATGCGTGCACATTCTTGTTTTGCTTTTACGAGCAGAATACAACAAAAATGTAAAATTTCGCATCTAATTTTAACAAGAATGATTCATTGATTGATTGATTGATTGAATCTGTGCATATGTTATTATAGGAACATCTGCATGTAGGTTCATTTATTTCTCTACAGATGTCCTCGGGTTTCATTTTTTCGTATTCCTGCCGCCATGAAACAAAGCTTAAACAGCATTCATTTGTTCTTTCTGTTATAAAGAAGGAAAATTCAAAGAAACACTTGGAAACTTCTCATCGACAAATGACAGTTGCTGATGTTGACATGATCACGTGAATCGCCTTCTTGTATATATATATATATATATATATATATATATACATGGAGAAATACAAGAGTGAGAGAAAGGAAAAAAAATCAGGGATACCTTGCCGATCTATTCTACTTAAAAATACATATATAGCTGTACCGAATACGATTTATGAGAGAAAATAAGAGAAGAATGAATGAAAGAACGAAAGAAAAAGAATAGAGAAAGAGAAGACAAGTTTGACAAATAGCTCGACAGTCAGCCGCTCAACTCACGCGATATGGCGACAGAAAAGAAGTCCATTTGTTAGTTGTGGAAGCCGAGCAATAGCAGTATAAATAGCAATGTTCGATTTTGATAATGATTTATGGGTAAGCACTATTGACACATGAAAATAAAGACAACTTAAGAGCTATTATTGTCATTGATAATGAAAAGAAAATTGAAAAGCATAATTTTCAACGTGTCGTTTATTATAACGTATGAATAGATAAATAGAGTTCGGTTAGTTTTATTTTTGTGCTTGATTTATTTCTTATCATTTTAGAGAAGCGATGACTGCATGTTGGTCAGCTATTAGAAAAGAAAAACAAAGAGTATAATTATTTTTCTATCATTTATTGAATACGTAAGATGCTAAGAATTAGAAAGGGAAAAAAAAAGAAATGTCGCTAAGTAGAAGCAACAGGAGACGCAGCGGTTGTCAACTATTTATTTGCATGAATGTATGAATGATGACCTTTGGCCCAGCCAAGACACTATTAAGGGTGTGTTCGTTCACTGTCACAGTTTATTGAAAGAAACGAGTATATGAACTGTTTTTTATCTTTATTTCATATCTATTTAGAACTCACCATTCTTTTGCCTATTTCCTCCAACATCTGACGGACCACCGAATACGCTTCTTTCAACATGTCTAAGTCACGATAGTTCAGGTTCGAGTTCAAATGGTTCATCAACTGCATTTTCATTTACAGACTCAGCTTATGCTTCATCTTCATCACCACCAACACAGCATTCAAATAATACAACCAGTCAATCAATTTC
The DNA here is from genome assembly GCA_900239685.1 of Rotaria macrura. Taxonomy (NCBI): domain Eukaryota; kingdom Metazoa; phylum Rotifera; class Eurotatoria; order Philodinida; family Philodinidae; genus Rotaria; species Rotaria macrura. The sequence goes on from OENT01000038.1 coordinate 264,066, forward strand.
AATCATGCGTAGCCTTCAATCCCAACAACCCCTAGCTTATCATCATTATCAACAACAGATACAGCCACAGCAGCAACAAACACAAAATTTAATAACCCAACCATCTACGCATGCATCATTACTTGCTGGTTTAACAACATCATCACCGAGTTCAAGTGCATCAAGTGTTCATTCAACAACAACTGATAATCCTTATTGTTCATCATCACCTTTCTTTCATAAATTACAACATCAAGAATATCATTACAATTCATGGGATTGTCTTGGATGTCAAGAACCCTACAAACAAACGCGACCACAAGTACTTCAATGTTTTCATACGTTATGCGAAACATGTGTAGAAAAACTATCAGAAAATGATGATGCAAGTATATGTTGTCCATTATGTGGTTTAACAACAATGCATAAAGATATTTTACCTGATTATACAATACAAAATAATCATTCAAATGTATCCAATGAGTATATGTTACCATTAGGTGAAAATTCTGCACAATGTTGTACAGCCTGTAAAAGTGCTGAGTCAATGGCTGTAGCTAAATGTTTCCAATGTTCGAGCTTCCTATGTCATCAATGTGTTTGTGCACATCAAATTATGAATTGTTTTGAAGGTCATCGTGTAAGTTACGAAACAAAAACAATACTAAAAAAATTAATTTAGTAGGGTTTAGTTTCCTGTTTAATTTTAATTGTTTTTCTCGTCAATAACTGAGAGAACGGAAGAAATCCATATAACCATTTTTCTATTCATTTCCTGCATAACCTGCTTTTCTTCATCGACTTGTGTTCTTGGTTTTTGCAAATTTTTCTCGTCTCGTTCATGACAGATCAGCATTCTATTTGATTGATTTTTTCTTCCTTCACTTTTCTCGTCATTTCCATTGCCATCGTTTACTAAATACAAACACGCACATGCATAATCCAATAATAATTACTGAGCATGCATTTCCATAATTTAGTTAGTTTTTTCTTGCTTATATTTTCTTTCCATTCTCCTTATCTTTCTGATTTCCTACTCATTTTTTTAAGATGCATTCAAGCAAGTCTATGTTTTATTTCTATTCCGGTCGGATCCTATTTCTTTCTAGTAGCATCTAGGCATTCTCAAATTCCGATTTGTGTGTTTTTTCTCTTTTCACTTGTACATCATTCGATTGCATGTACGCTTCAACAAAGATAGTTCCAATAGAAACGTAGTAGAAGAAAACATGAAAACCTAGAAGTATTCTAGGTACATTCGTGCAGAGAAAGAAAAAGCATTTAGTTTCAGGCTAAATAATTATGAATAGCAGATTGGTCGAGCGTATGCACGTAAATACATACAAATACACAACAAGATCACCATCCTTCTCTTTATCTATGTATTAGAAACACCATCAACTCAACTGGTTGAAGAAGAAAATTGTCTTGAGAGAAACAGAGACAGAGAGATGGAAGACGAAGGCATAAAATGCAAAAAAGAAAGAAGTCTATTTCCAGGAGTCGAATGCAACACAAAGAAAAGAAAAGGAAAAATTGAATTGTAATGAAGAGGGAGGAGAACGCAAGCGGGCAAGAGTTCTTAAGCAAGTAGAATACAATACGTTCGTCGACCGAAATGAACTACTCGACAACGAGACACTCTGATTTCTATTTTTTTTCTTTTCTTTCTCTTGTCTCTAAAACAGTATCTCAACCCTCCTGAAAAATGATGATGTTGATAGTGTGGGTTTTTTCTTTCTTTTTTCTTTCTTTTTTTTTGATATATATTTGTAATCGGCTCTCAGACTTTGCAACAAGAAAAAAAACGAGAAGAAGCGCATTTCCTTCTATTTTTTGGATGCAGTGGACGATCATCAACGTTTAAGAATATTCATTTCTAAGAAGTTGAATTGATTAAACGTGAAAGAAGAAAACCAGAATATAAACTATAAAGCATGTCTTCTATTATTAATCATAATCACAATAATAATAATAATAATAATAATAATAATAATAATGATAATAATACTGATAGTAATAATACTTGTTCATCGAGTACCAATATAGTTGATGTGAGCTAATTATTAATCAAAATAAAAAATTCATATTAATTAATCTTATCTTTTCATCATTTCATTTAGGTTGTTCATATAAAAGAGCTTGATTCCAATGGTAATGATCTCCGATTAATCTTATGTTCGAATCATAAAAATGAAACACTCAAATATTTTTGTGCTACATGCAATATACCAAGTAAATACGAAATTTTATTACCTCAAAAAATTTGTTTTTAATCTTTTTTTTATAGTTTGCAACACGTGTACAACCACTGATCATCGACCTCCTGGTCATGATTTTGCTCCATTAAACGATGCAGGTATATACATATATATATATATATAAGAGAAAGAGAGACAACGATTTGCCTTGGTATTTATTATTTAATATCGAATAGGATCACATCAAGTAGCAAAATTACAAAATATGGTTGAAAATACTCGACAACGATTAATTGATTTGAGAAGTTCGCAAAAGATGGTTGATCGTTCGTATAGTTTATTACAAGTAAAATACTTAAATAGATTGAATATAAACACACACAATAGATTTCTTTCTATTTAGTCTCAATACAATAAGGCACAACATGATATTAATGAAACATACGCCTTCTATCGACAATTAATCGATGATCGAAAACATGAATTAATCAAAGTAAGAAGTTAATTGCATTTTCTTCATTATTAATATAATTTGTCATGTTTTTAAAAAGGAATTAGACAGTGCGTTTAATGAAAAACAAAATATTTTAACAAATCAAATGCAAAAAATTGACGAAGCTGTTGAACGTGCTAATTTAGTAAATAACGATAATCAAATAACAAAATATTATCATGACGTTTGACATTTTTTTTCTTTCCTGCTTAGCCTTTGGAATTTTCCGATCGTCTATTTAAAAATTCATCAACAACAGAAATTTTGATATTTAAGAAACAACTTGAAACTAAATTGAATTCACTCGTACAAACGATACCGGATACCAATGGACAATCATCAACATTTGAACTTGAATTTGTTTCAAATTTTCAGGTATGAGAAAAAAAGAAGACTTATTAATAGTTTTGCTTCTTCTTGAATTCACAAGGGCAAAAAAAGTATTGTTTGTCTTCTATCTCTAGGCAATTCAAACAGGTGTGAGAAATACATTTGGTTATGTACGATCATCACCTGAAACAGTTTCATCGGTAAATATATCTATACGAAGAGAAATGCTTAATAGAATTTAATTGATTCTATTTAATTTAGAATAATCCTTATAAACCACGTCCACCAAAAGTAAGATACATTTGAGTTTGTCTGTTACAATTGTATGTGTGTAAAATTTTTAACTAGCATAAATGAAGAGATTTGATGTACAAATTAAAAGGCAAATATTGTAATTCTAGACATATGAGAACTATCAAGGCCGAGAAAACAGTTGTTAAACGTTGTAGTTTAGGTGACAGTTGCATCATTAGATATCATTCTTATCAAATTTCTTGATTCGCTTTCTTTTTCTTTCGCTAAGTTCTACATTAACATTTGATAACAGTAAATATTCAAAAAGTATTATTCTTATATTTGATTATTTCTAGGAACGGAAATCCGTTCCTCAGTCATTTTCATAGCGTTACTACGTATAATTAATAATAATAGTCTTTCTAATGAACTTTAATAGAGAATCTCAGATTAATATGAAGAGTAGAAAATAAAAATAATTGAATGTCAAAATATCATGATCACAATACTTCTTCAATGTTGATAAAAAAAAATCTTGAATTAATGTTCATTATTATTAATTACTTAGGATTTCACTATAAGTTTATGATAAAAATATGATAATCGAAATAAATTAAAAATAATCAAAATTTTGTAACAAAATATTCATGATTAGTCAATTCTCATGAGAATTTTTCTTTTTTTTTTTATTTTAGTTCGTTAATCTCATGTGAATATTCTTTAGTTTTTGTTTTAAGGAAACAAAAATAACGTTTCTATCTCATGAGACCATATATATTTTTTTTTTCTTCATTGAAACATATTATATTTTCTTTTCTTTCTTTTGTATTTTAGTTAAACAATGATAATTTTAGCAAAGTCATTGGCCCACCATCAACAAATTGTTCATCATCCATTAGTACATGTCATAATCATATTCATCATCAACAACAAACTTCGATGTTATCACTTAGTCCAACAAAACCCATTCAACAACAAACAAATTCAAATAATCTACTTAATGGTATTGACATGTTATCATGTAGTCTACCACCATCAACAATGCCGAAATATTCAAATCTATCATCATCAACGCCAACACCTATGAGTTTCTCATTATCATCGAATACTATCGATGTAAATCCATATGAATTATGGTCAAATGCATCACAATTACCAACACAATCAATATCTCAACAACAACTTTCAAGTTCATTAAATTCAAGTAACGGCGGTGGAAATATTAATGGACAAGATTCTTTGGTTGATCTTGTTGATACATTTGAAGGTTATTCATCTATACCACATAATCTTCTTTTACCATCACGTTCAAATGGTTCAACCATAAAACGACATAAAATGATATATCATCAAAAATTTGGTGAATTCGGTGTACTTGAAGGACAATTTACTGAACCGTCGGGTGTTGCTGTCAATGCACAAGGTGATATTATTGTTGCCGATACAAATAATCATCGCATACAAATTTTTGATTCGAATGGTACGTTTGAATTTTCAACATGAATATTGATTATGGTTAAGATTTGTTGATATCTAGGACGCTTTCGTTTTCAATTTGGTGAATGTGGTAAACGTGATGGACAATTGTTATATCCAAATCGTGTTGCCGTTTTTCGACAATCGGGTGATATTGTTGTTACTGAACGTAGTCCAACACATCAAATACAAATTTATAATCAATACGGACAATTTATACGTAAATTTGGTGCCAATGTTTTACAACATCCACGTGGTAAGTAAAATGTTTCGTCGATATAAGCGAGATCGAAATTGCAACGATTGCTTTCGTTCATCAATGCTTGTTATGTATTCAATTTTCATAATAAAATTAATCCTTTTTTGTCGTAAACACAACTGAGAGTCGTCGAACTTATATAAGTATGCAGATGAGATGAAGTATTAGTGAATTATAGTAATGAACATCCAATAGACAGGATATTGGAAATCATGCGAGTCGTACAACATGTCTCGAACTTATTTAGAACAATTGCCAGTTGATGTATTTCAAAATGCAAATTTAGAATTCTATGATTTCCTTTTGACTCAGAATACGATCTGTCTGTTTGAAGATCAATTTCTTTTTGTTTCGATGAACAATTTCAGGAATAGAAATGTTTGTTAAAATTGATCACTTGCTATTAACTTTTCGTTATATTCCAACATAGATTTTTATTCTTTCATATTATTAGGTGTTTGTGTTGATAACATGGGTCGTATAATTGTTGTTGAATGTAAAGTAATGCGCGTATTTATTTTTGATATAAATGGAAATGTTCTTAATAAATTTACATGTTCAAAATATTTGGAATTTCCCAATGGTGTCTGTTGTAATGACAAACAAGAAATATTTATATCAGACAATCGAGCTCATTGTATCAAAGTATTTTCCTATGATGGACAATTTTTACGAACAATCGGATCGGAAGGTATAACGAATTATCCAATTGGTGTTGTACAGAATAGTCAAGGTGATGTACTTATTGCTGACAATCATAATAATTTTAATTTAACAATATTTACACAAGGTAAATGAACGTTTAAGTAATGAATAAAAAGATTATGTATTGTTTTTATTTTTCTCTTTCATAAGATGGTCAATTAATAAATGCACTTGAATCAAAAGTAAAACATGCCCAATGTTTTGACGTTGCATTAACTGATGATGGAAGTGTTGTTTTGGCAAGTAAAGATTATCGTATATATGTTTATCGTTATCTAATGACACCATCATTAATGGGAAGTGGAGTTGGCGGCATTGGTACAAATAATACAGCGCCATCATCACCTATCTCATCATCATCGACAACACCCAATAGTAGTCAAATGCTAGGTGGTGAATGCATATCGCCATCGTTGCTTAACGGTCATGATGATAGTTCAATAACCCTTTCAACAACACAAATAACAAGTAATGGGTATTAAAGAAAAATAATGTTTCGTTTGTTTGTTTTGTTTGTTTTTTTCTTTCGCAAGTCTTCATTTATTTCTTCTTTATAACCCTTAATTTCTAGTCTGCACCTGCCATTATCACCAATGCTTGCTGTGTAGCTCGTTTTCGTTTTGTTTTCTTCTTTTTTTTTTTCAATTGACATTGACGCGCGCCTTTCTGTGTGCTAACTTGTTTCGTTGTTTTGTTGGTTTATTTTTGTCGAAGAATGAACTCTCATTTTTTCTTTGACAATGATCATTCCAACAAACAAATGAAAGAGGATCAAGAGAAGCCGAAGAAATACCTTCAGAAACAAAAAAAAACAACAAGAGTCTTCGCAAGAACAAATACTGTATAGAATTTTACAGAAACCGTTGTTTGTTTTGTTTGTTAAATTTTATGATTATTATTATTACTACTATTATACTATTATAATTATTACTATATTGTTGTTTTGTTATTGCTGTCGAATTTTTTTCTTCCCTTTTTTCTTTGTTATTTTTGTGGTTAGCTGATTTGTTATTATTTGTTTTCTTTTTGTTTTTCTACATGTATCTGCTGCTATATAACTCCTTCTGCGACGGTCAGATCCATGTCGCTCTATATCTTTAAATCGAGAAAAAGTTTCATTTCAATGTATATAGTTTTTCTTAGCCTATTTATTGTCTGGTCTTCGTGCTTGGACATAGTACTTACTAACATCCATTCCTCATACCAATTGCATTATACATATTTATAAATTTATAAATATATATATATATAGCACCCAGTAAAGAGCCTGTCTATACTATTATATTTTTCAATGTCGTGTCTATTTATTTATATTTTTTGTGGTTTTCTTTCTCAGTATTCTTGTAACTCATCGGCATTTCTTTCTCTCTTTTATCGATCAAAAAACAAACATACAAAAAACATTGTCTCTGTACTTATGAAATGTATGCGTGCGTACGATCAAAATAGCATTAAAAAAAAAGAAAGAACAACTCCCTATATCTATATCGATGTCTTTTCATTATCTTCCAATGTTGTTTGTTACTATTATTATTATTATATTACTATTATTATATTACTATTGCTATTATTTCCTTTGTCTTTGTCGTTTCACTTGTTCTATAATATCCTCTTAACTATAATTAAATCTTAGCAAAAAAAATAGTCAAGTCAGAGTATTTATATATTGTTTCGTGTAATTAGAGAAGAAAAAGTAATTATGTCTGTTTCATTTTGTGTTTGTCATGTACTGTGATTGTGCTTTGTGACTTAGCTTATTTTTGTTTTTTTTTGTTTCTTCTGATATATGCACACAAAAAAGAAAACACAAATTTGTTCGCGCTTTTTCTGGTGGACTTCTCTTTTTTTTAATACTATCTTTCTTGTACTGAAGAGTTATAAAAAAAAGAACAAATTCCAAACAGTGTTGGTTTTTTTCTGTTTTCGTCTTATTGCATACTCATTACTAATATTAACATTTTTTTTCTTGTTCATCCTATTTCTCCTTGTTTGTTTATTCTCTGTTCTGTTTTCTTTTTTTTTTCGTTGTTACACGTTGAGTTTTATGAATATATCCTAGTTATTGTTTCAGCTGCTGAGAATTTCATTTTGATCTGCTTTATATACAACGGAAATAGATGAAATAGATAGATCATTTATCAGTTCTACATAAATCAACAGGAAATAGAAGAATGTGAATGCGATAGGCAACATAAGATTGAATGTTTGAAGAGTACACCAATTATCGATTGAACTTCTGAAGTGTGTCTGAATGTGGATCGGCGTTGATGCTGCCGCCGCCGCCACCGCTCTTTTTTTGAGTATGTCTATAAAAGAGTAAAACAAGAATGTCGATTTATCGGAACGGCAACAACTTTCACTTGACTGATTGTTCGATTGTAGAGAAATAAATTGGAAGTAAAAGGTAAGGAAGGAAGTATGCTCTCATCTAGAATGAATTACTTTTCAACAACTGTTATGTTTAATTAGAAAAAAAAGACAACAAAACTTCTATTGTCTCGTACGATTAGTAACAGTTAATTCAAGACGTAGAGAAAATGATTTGACATCAAACAGAAATTTACCGCCCTGAATAAGATAGTGAACTCGAGACAAGTATTGAAATGATAAGATTTATAAGATGCATCGTACTTGACCTTTGCGTCATAAGACTTGTAGAATAATCATGAACGAATAAAGTTCTCTAAGATTGTAGCAGATCAGAGTAGACTTGATTGACTCTATTTGGCTCGAAACTCGCTTGCAATCAATCAATCAATCTCATCGATTGATTATGAAGAGAACAAATATCGTTTTGGTCCTATCAATTGTATTTCATGGATGAAATGAGAACTTGTTTTTTCTCATGTATTCAAAAGAAAAGAAAACGATGATTATGCATTTTATCATAGCTCAACAAAAGATAACAATAGAAAAAACAGCAAGCATTCGAAAGCTATTTGTTTCATATGATATCGATTTAATCTGTATGAACATCAGAATATTGTTGGAATATAAAAGGAAGCGTTGTTATCATGTTATCGTCAATTGTCTCTCGGAGAAAGTTTGGAGTGTCAGAAAAGCACTTTTGTTGATAGTAATAAACATGACAATAGAATAATATATTTGATTACTTCGATTTGTTTCTCAATGGTGCAAAACAAATGTCACACATGCTATGAAGTCGTCATCATTTTATATATATGTATGTGATCAAGATAGTATGAATTTATATCGTTGCTCTTTAGTAAGATGAAATAGATTTCTTCGATTTTCAATATTCACCTGGATAAATCATTTTCTATGCTATTTCATAGCATAGAACTATAATTTATAGTTAATATGATGGTGACTGTTCTCGAATGATCATTATATATGGCCTTATTAGTAGTAATAAAGAAAATCATTATTCAAAGCAAAACGACAATGATACATGAAAAGAAAAACGTCTATAGGAACCTGGTGTGACGAAGGTCTTCTCGAAAAAATACATTTTACTCAGTAATCTGATTATGAAGAATTTTCTAAAGTAAATAGATTATTTTCCACAAACGGTTAACCTCGAAAGATATGCCCATATATATATATATGCAAGCAAAAAAAAAATAACATCTATAGATTTTTGACATTTATGAATAATCATTTCATAAATGAATGAAATGACAATTTAATAAAATTGTTTTTGTTAGTATCAAAAGATTAGGCGTTATCCTTTTCTGTCACTTTATTATAATCAATTATGATAAACAAGAGCAGATAAGATCGATACGTTTCATTTTGCTTAAACTGGCATTATCAAAGAATAATAAACACAACGAAAAATAAACAAGAGAATAACAATCTTCATGTCATCTGAATACCTGAGAAGAGTAGGCTTAGCAAAAAAAAGAAAACCTTTGTGTGTTTTACTCTTTTTCTTTTTCTTAAATTTTACTCTGGTATAGGAGCGAGTGATGTTTGTTCTAGTGTATTGGAGTATATAGATGATATGCTTATATTTATAGGTATATAATATATAGTATGGCACACCATGGTGCGTATGCTTAATTGTCTCGTTGTTCGCACTGATCTGCCAGATTTCATAATGTGTTCGTAGACAAATGTAGAGAGTAGAATCCAGCTGTGCATTCGTCTGTGTCATTATGCAAAAGTTCCATCATCATAGTTCCATCTCCATGTGGCCAGCACTAATCATGTACAGGCGCTGGTTTTTTTTTCTTTTCTTCTTCGACCTCTTCTACTACTACTAGCATTAGTACGTCTTTGGTTTTTTTTTGCTTCTTCTTACTCCTATTCATTACAACATAGGAATCGAGACGAGCGTAGGACTCATTAGCGTGCTTGTCACAAGTAGACATTACTTGCTGTTGTCTGATTACTGTCGAGTAAGCAAAAGTTCATCATCATTCATAGATTCAAGAGTGTATGGCTCTAAAGCTTAACGAATTGTTTGTTATATAATATAAAGACTGCTGCTATTGTTGTTGTTGTTGTTGATGTTGCTGTTTCTGTCGATGCCCTTTTTGATTTGACTATGATTATGGTGAGACTATGTTCAATATGTTACACGATAATGATGAAGCAATGCTCATTAACTGCGCATGCCACTATCCCATGGTGTATATCATATGTACATAGTCCTCTAAACTTGACGACAACAACATGTGCAAATCATTCAGCACTTTCCTTTTTTTTTCCTGTAAACGTACACATATAGATGCTTGGAAATGATTGAAAGCGAAGGAATAAATAAAAAGCTGGTTCGTATGATGATGTTTTATAATCCTTTGTTTCTCTAGTGGTATGCATCAACATCAGTTTTGAGTGATTGACAAAGAAAATGTTAGGGTCTTTTTGTTCTCTTTATATGTTGCCAATGATCAAGGTTAAGTGTTGTGATTTAAAAAAGAAAGAGTAAAGAATGTTTCCTGCATTTCTTTACTTTTTCTCTCGTCGTAAGCAATGATGGTATAATCTTAGTTTGACTCTTGTCATCAACATGGTGTAATGAGCTTTTTTTTTAGATAAGCGATAGTAATATAGAATAAAATAGAACCATAAGGACATATGGTCTTTATGTGCCGAAGATTGAAAGTTAATCGTTACGACATGCTCATTCTTTTTCGGTTTATACAAGGCAAATCTTCATTTTTTTCCTCCATTTTCTCGCTTTTGTTTGTTTGTATTTGTTGCACACGTTTGTTAGATAAACGACATGTGTACTTTTTTTCTTCTCTTTATATGTATGTGTGTATAAGAAAATGAATTCATTATATTTGTATTGTTATTTCTATTAGTTCTGCATTTTCTGTCGTCACATAAGAATCACTTGAAAACTTTGACAGTCTTCCCTGTTGAATAATTTTTCATTTTATTTCAATAGGAATCGCATGGTCAACGAGAGAGAAGAGATGATGATGATCTAGAATGAGAATGAAAGAGAGAAATGGAAGGAGAGAAAAGAAAAGAGAGAAGACAGAGAGAGAGCAAAATGATTGTCGAACATTTTTTTCTCCCCTTTTTTTTCCTTCGTCTTCTTCATGTATCATTCTTCAGATATTCTAGATGCTTTTCATCTAATCGTTTCAATACAAGAAACAATAAGTTTTGCATGTAATACAAATCGACTGGTAAATGGATACTCAAGATTATCTAATTACATTTCATTTTCTTTTCATTCTTCTAGAACAAATGAATCCTGAAGATCAACGTACCAGTTGTCCAGGTTTTTTGGATGAATACGGCATATGGAATAATGGTTTCGAATGTCCACCATTAGCTGGTCAAATTCATATATGTTGTGGATCGGAGTCTCGACGATTTTGTTGTACATTAGAAAATCTTCATAAGACATCTTTGAAACCTTTGAATCGTCTCGATAAAAATTTCTATTCAACTATTGAAACATCGCTATTTCTAACTGAAACGAAATCTTCAAATAATTTAACATTACCAATATTATTTACATGTATTCTTCTACTAGTAGTTATTTTCTTATTTATTTTACTAAGTTTATTTTGTTGGTACCGTAATCGAAATCATAAGAATGAACGAAAAAATGACGAAAACTTATCAACGAAAACAAATTTACTTGTCGAACATTTTCCATTTTCACCTCCACATCATTTTTTTATGAATGAAAACAATTCACAATATAATAACATTAACAAACCATCACATTTACATCAACAGCAAACTAAAGATACATTAACGACAACCACAATAACAACAATAACACCGTCAACAGCGACGAGTACATCATCAACATCAGGACGCATACCATCAGAGATTTACTTTCATGATTGGAAAGATTTTCTTATTTCTGGTGAACAACCTATGAATATCTATCCAACCGTATCACCTAACAGTAATGAACTAAAACTTAATGATCATCAGTATAATTATCTATATCATGGTAAACGTCAACAACAGGATGCTATTGTCTAAAACAATATACATTTATATATATATATACATGCATATATATACTTATATTTTTTTCTTGCTTTTGTTTTTTTTTTTCGTTATGTTTTTCTTTTATATGTTCGTCTCAATCATTTTATACGCGTGTTTAACACGATATTCGATCCGTACTATATAGTCTTTTTTTCTTGATGATATTCATGAAAAAATAACAAGAAAAATGACGATGCTAAGAGATAGAATAGTTGATTGTTTTTATTTTTTTCGACGTTACTTGTCAATGTGAAATTTGAGTTGAACTGAGTGTTATATACATATATATACACTAAATGTATGCATATTTGACGACGATAGACAAACATCTTGGAGAAGCGCATGTCGTTCGCCTACTCCTCTGAATGTATATTCTTGGTAAAGAACGAAAATCAATAGATCAGTAGTATTGTCTCGATTAGAAAGGTCAATTGCATACATAAGTTCTCCGTTTGTTGGTCAGTCATCTCAATGACAACAACAACAACGTTCTTGCTCTCTCTTTTTTTTTCTTTTTTCAACTACTTACGAATTATTAATAGTGTCTATAGACAAAGAACAAAGAGAAAGAACAATGAATCGATTAAACATATCTTGATAACTTTTTGTAAAAACGAAAAGGCTACATGTATTGTTCTTTTGATTTTTAATTAAAAGTAGATCTTCTATTCTATGTTTCTTTCGTTGTATTTATTTTTTTTATCTGTGACATGTTGACAAATATGTAAGGTGAGATATAATCATCGTTATGAGTAAGGCTCATTTCGAAGTCAAATCTATATACACTATTGTCAATCACAGTACTCGTATTTCTGCTCGATTATGATTGACTTGTCCTTGGCATCTATTCAATATCATTTCGATGGATCATTTGAAATGTATGTGTAGATTTAATGACATATGTATTGCAACTCATGATGATTGCAATAGTTACACATCGATCAAAGGCATCATCTTTGATTGATTGTTAGTCTTTTCAGAAGTTTTATCGTTCATGTTAGTTGTCGATGATACAAAAAAAATGAGAAGATTATATCAAATAATCTTCGAAAAAAAAATCTCCATCTTGTTATCCAGCTGTCTCATCAATTAGCTCGTTCAGGTCTCAAGGTTGATATGACGAGTCCTCAAACATAAGTCCAATGAATACATATACATAAAAATCTATCCATAGTTAACTATATTCATTTGTTCTTAACGAATATAGACATACGTGCATGATTGATGCTTATTTTCTATTGTCGCTAAATAATTAGACGCAGCATGTATGTATACATTCCAAAAACGAATAATTGATATGAAGTATTGTATTATTCTGCTGAGACGTTTTGTGACAATAAACATAATATCCTCTATAGAAAAGTGGTATTGATAAATGGTAATCATGCATGTCATGCATATCTATGTATCTATATATGTTCATGTGAATCTATGTATCTATATATGTTCATGTGAATCTATGTTTCTATGCGCGTAGTCTACGTACATGTATGTAGATATTTCGTTGTTTATATTCGTAGCTTCATATGTATACATATATATATATATGTATATTCTGAATAGTTATATAACCAAATGATCAGATCAAGAGCAAGACAAAATAAAGATGATGATTAAATAGAATAACCTATTCGAACGTGAACAATCCGTTGAGTAAGATATTTCTTCTTTTTAACATTCGATTTAATCGATCATTGATTATGTCTACGTGCCAATCATTAAATTTGATCATCTACATACATCTAAATATACATATGTATATACAAATAATACTTACGAGAAATTCATCTTAGTTTTTGTTTATATGCTTGAAGTTTGTTAATGGCTCATTTTAATAATGTATCCTACTGCGTGAAGTGTGTGAATAAGACTTTGATATATATCAAATCTATTTTAACATTTTATTTAAATATGAATGAATCTTAGTTAATCGATGCTGAGATGATTTCATCAATGAGATTTTTTTTTTGTTTTTATCCCAGAAAAAAAATCTGGAATCAATTTCTGATCATCTACTCTGATCTTTAAATACGATCATAAATATGAAATGACATTCGTGTCTTTTGTCGGTTTTTTTTCCTACATAAAAAGTTAATGAGTCGCGAAGTGAGTGTATGGGAGGAGAAAGAAACACATCGGTAGGTTACTTTTGTTATTATTAGAATAGATCATTCTCCTTCTTATTGGGTGTGTCAATGAGTATTGATTGTGTCCAAATGGTGTGACATTTTCATTTTTCTTTTCTTAATAAAAATGATAACATGAAAATACAAACAAATAAGTGAATGATCATCTTATACAAATTCATCATAACTTCGATACATATACGGTTCGACAGAAGAAAAAACTTATCATAAACGAGACATCAAGAACAACGATGGTAGTGCTTATCTGTTTCAGATTACTTTATAATCTATCACTTGTAGATTTCCATGAAAGTTGTGAATCACACAATGATTATATCTATTGATTTATTTAAGAATCGATTGAATTATATCAATACATATAAATCTTTGAGAAATCTATTTCTATTTGTATACACTGAAAGATATAATTATCAAAAAAAAAGGAAGAATGAAGGGTACATGTCTTTGGCATATGTTCGAATGATTGATGTAAATGTTTTTAGTATAGCATAGATTTATGGGAACACAAAAGAAACAGAATTACGATATGTTATATTGAGAAGAATTTCGAGTATCTTGTTTCACTCATAGAAAACTCCATAGGCAAATATAGTGATGCTAGAAAAGAATAGAAAGATTCGATTAATCAATGATGCGTCAATATAAAATGCAGATTTAAGAATATATTTGAATTATTGTTTTATTTTTGAAGAGTTTGTTTCTAAAATTTATTATACAGAAAAATCTATCGATAATTCTTAAATGACTACGAACATTTGAAAGAGTTAATGTAGAAAAGATATAGACTCTCATTTTTTTTTCTAGAGAAATTGTCAGTATATTGAACGATAGATTTTCATCATCATTCATATAAAAAGTAAAAAACAAAACTTGACAGCTCTTTATCCTACATCAAAAGCACATGTATTTTGAAGTATTGAAATAAGATTCAATTAAATCTATTATATGCATATAATTTATTTTATCAGACAAGAACATTAGCTCTAAAGCGTATCAAAAATTCAGATACTGCCATAGTTTCCTTGACAATGGTGACCATCATTTGTAAAATACGTACATGTATTCGTATAAAAATAAAGAAATCATGGAAATATTATTATGAAAGAATGACATAAGAAGTTTTAAAGATGCTAAACGATTCGTCTGATATTCTATAGGAATTTGATGATATTTTGAGTATAGAAGTATGCTTAGCTAATGATTGAAAACGGGTTTAATGAGGAATGTCCGGAAACGACCTTGCAGTTCAAACGGACATTATCTAGCTGTTCTGTCTCAAACAAGACAAGGCTACAATATAACTGGCGACATTTGTTTGTCGAGGATATTATTTTTATTAGTAGAGTATGCTCGGTTTTCCTTCGTTCTACTTTCTGAACTTGCATAACTTTTGAAGAAATCCAGCTGGATTTAGCTACTCACATTTATCTTAGAATCATCGCATAGATCCCTATTTAGTTCTAAAACACTCCATCATATAGCTTGTTTAAGCAAAAATAATAGCAAAACCATCTTTTACATCTGTTGTGGAAATGCAAAGCAGTATTAAAGCTGTGCAAACAAACCATTGTTTCATAGCCTAGATCGATAGATTTTCAGTCTGATTGTTAAATATTCTGCGTAGTTGTTATTGTGTTTTCTCAGAAAGAAAATATGACTGTTCTCCAAGCACTTTAATCAAGGATTATCAATCTCCTTTGAGGAAATGATATTCTGTGACTTCCATCTGTCTTTCCTGTATGTCAAGTTAGATGAGGATATGAAGTCTATTTGAGATATTTTGTACTGAAAAGATAATGTCATACTATTGAGATAGATCATGCTTAAAGAATTTAAAAACTAAACTAGAATAGTATCATGAGGGAAATAAACCAAGTCTACATAGGCTTTGATTCAAGCTCAATATGAACTAGAAGTATCAGGAAAAAGAAAAAATCGACTGCATGCAAACAAAAAAGAATTCTAGAAATCATTGTAATACGATAGACTCGTTACCTTCGATATCATTTCCTGTTCGACATCGGCCATTTTCTTGTTTGTTTACATTAGTGTGTAGTCGAGAAATAACATCCATATTGAAGCCTTCGAGAAGAACATGTGTGCATTTTCATTGAGATACAGCATGGGAGTGATTATGTGATATTCAAAACATGTATAGCAGAATATGTTGCTTCTTTGATTGTAGTATGAAAAATACTTTGTATTCACAAATAGACATTGAATATAACTTCCATATTTGATAATGTTGATCAGCCACTAATCTACAGGTTTTACCATATGGTATGAACACGGTTGCAGACTTCCAAGTATTGATGGAACCGAATCACTTGTTTTTTGATTGTATCGCAATATTTGAACTCAAAAAGGCATTCGAAAAATTTTGCTTCATCCAAGAAGTTTCAAATAGAAACAAAAAATATTTGATAAATTCATCGTCGAAAAAAACAACTATCAATATCGTATAAGTTGATGATACTGCATTTGAATGATACAAGTCGGGACGAATTTTCAATTACTAAACTCATTGACTAATGAAATTTGCTCGGACATTGCACTTTCCGTGAATGACAATGGATGAGTTGTTTGTGTCTCTATCTAGATTTTACTGATCAGACTATTTCTTGATGTTGCGCTCTCGAGAGGTCACAGATTGTGTTAAAAACATGCAACGATTTTTGTATACAGTATCATTTTAAGAGCCGCGTCATTTGCAGTAGAGGAGTTCGACCAAATGAAGTCCATCTGAAGAACAGCGTTATGCTGCGGTTTCTTGACGTACTTCAAAACTTTTGATTGTTTCTAAATCACTTAACTTACAGTCCAAATGTTCGATTGCTTATCAACTTCAATGAACTCGATGTGTGAACTGCCACATCGAATTGAAACAATTATTCTCAGCATTATATCACAACTCCAGTTCAATAGTATCGGAACAGATAGGATAACGAAATCTTAGTTTCTTATCGTGTTCTAAAATTGTTGGTTTTCATTCGCATCCTAAGATACGAGTCTGGCAAAAGCATAATTTATTACTCTTGCATCTATACCAAGGGATTCTAATATTGTTATCTTTCACAAGGTATAACAAAACGATCCGGAATTTCAAAAAACAACTATTTACCTCGAATCTTAATTAATCCGGTAAATTTAAAATAGATGCTCGGAACGAAATGTCCCCAGTATTCTTTTTTTTTGCAGAGATTGAAAAGTTCAAAATATACTAATATATATTTGAAGTATCACACAAATAATACGTTAGACGACTGGGCTTTTCTAGAGGCAACTCTTCAAAATCAGGACCCACTTTAAAATGATTTGTTTTGAGTCAATAGTTGCTTGACGTTTAGAAATGATTCCTCGTATATGAGTGTGATTTCTTATTGGTCATTCTAAAGAAAGCTAATCAAACAATGCTCTTCTCTCATTAGTAGACTTCAGTTTCAATTCCCTCAACCGTCACAAGCTCACAATGTAGCATAAGAATCGATTTAATCAATAAAGCAATAAACGTTCTTTTTATATTATTTATCATATAGATAACTGATAACATCCAGGTCGTAGTTGAATATTATCTTATGCCTATCATATGGTTAAACCTGTTCGTTTTATTTTTTATTCATTACCTTTCATATTTTACATTTACAACAAGCATGCAAATATTATTATTAATATTCTTTGTACTGTCGTATTGCAGTGTGTCGTAGATTGTCACAGTTGATGTCGTTTGCTGTCGATCAGAGCGAATAAAATATTTTGATTATTGAATTGATAAATTATCATGCCAGAATCCATCGTGAAACGCTGGAAAAAAATATTTTCGTCAACGAGTGAAAGTCAATGGCGAGATAAAGAAAACACGTGTCCAATGATTAATATAAATCTATATATAGAACATATGTAAAGGATTGGACCCTTCTATTGTATATCAGATTAAAAACGATCGTCATTCGATTCGACTATTTCGATGGGTATCTCAAACTTGGTAAACAACGTCTACTTTCATACGCTTCTCACCGCTTCTTTCATGTCTACTTTTCTTAGAAAAAAATTTACAAAAATGGACTGTGGTCCAATACTTACTTTCAACATGGCTATTGGCATGGTCCCTTTCGACATACCATGTCATTCGATCCACACACCAATACTCTCTACGGGTACGGAGAAGACGACGTCGGAATCTTTTCGTTAAACGGTGTCTATAATCCTCGTACAGGAGTTATATACATGACTCAACGGTATCAGGTACGACAATACGATGAAATTCTCATGACTACTCTTTGAGATTCTCTTCGCTAGCCTGGAACACATAATCCACGTGTGAATGGCGGTCACAAGTGCATCTGCACTTTGCAATATGATAAAAGGCGTCGATCTTTTCAAGGCAGCTTCTACATTGTAGCTGGTGGACGATCTGTACCAGGTGGTCAGATCGCTATGTATTCTCTTTAAAAGAAGACATTTACTTCTTACAGAATAATGAACATGAACTATCGTTTGAAATTATGTATCGTAGTTTTGTATTTTTATATCGATAGATAAACTAAAAAGTGCGCATCATGTGTAGAGTGGATAGCTTATTAGTGATTGTCGTTGAAAATCGGATAAGCGAAAATGATAGTTTTATTGGAGTACAAACACTATTGATGTTTGTCTTTGGAGAATAATTTAGAAGACGCAGATGAATTGATGTGTTGTAATTTTGAAGTTTCTTATGCTGCACTTTTGTACACAACCAGACAAACAAGTACAGCTGTCTGTGTGTGACTTCATCTTTCATTCTAGATTTTGGGCGACTTTTTTGAAAACATTCAGGATTATTTCGAGCTAAATGAAAAATTTCAGTAACGATGGATTGATTTGGTTCGACTACTAAAGTTTTATCGCATCGATCGTGGTATATTCTTGCACATTAGATTTACAAACACGTTGAAGTCTAAATCAGTAAGCATGTTTCAACGTATAGATTGTGCATTTCTTGCCAAGCTCTAAAAATTTGTAATAAGGATCTATTTTTGCTAGAAAACGATTATATACTGCGATGGGTAGTTCTAGAACTTTCCTAGTCTTTACAGATCAATGTCTGCCAATGGAAACACCTTCATCAAGTACGTCATGGACTTCGGAAAACTGTTTTTTGTTGAAAACAGGTTTATTTTTTTTATTTAGCAGATATTTCATACTTATTTTTACCCTTTTCATTGATTCTTGTTTTTATGACTCACCGTATGAATTTCAATTTTTTCTTGTACAGTACTATGTAAAAAGTGTTATTCCAGTTTAGTATGCATGAAAAACGAGTGGGTATCGTTGAAGGACAATGCTTCTGACTTTCAGCAGTTGTTACAAACAGCGAGCCAGATCTGGCTATCATTATTCTTATAGGTTTCAAGCAATTTAACAGAGTCGAACTTCTACGTTGTAGAGCATGATATTTCACAAAATTAACTCGCACTTCAACAGTAATTTTCTAATTTAAATTTAAGTATAGTACAAATGTCTACTTTCCTTATCGTGATTATCACGAGACTCGCAACTTTTCGTTCAGGTGCGACTCAAATTGTTGTTCGTAACAAATATTCTTACATTAAATGATAGCCTAATGAGAAAAGTAAACATTATACTTGAAAAATATTGATGGCTGTCTAATGATTTCGTCCTATTTTGATTGATTATTTCCCTACGAAAAACAGTGAATTTCTAATCAAACTCAAGAGTGCCATTTAATACTCAATTTTTCCTTCGAATAATCAATACAATATGTATATGCTCTAGATTAGGCATGTCAGTTTTGAATTCCATTCCAAGGAATCAGTAATAAGGTTATATTTCCATACTTGAGAACTGTGGAACTCACAACAGCTAGCTACAAATTAGAATCAAAGTACATTTGGAAGTGTATGAAA
Organism: Rotaria macrura; assembly: GCA_900239685.1. NCBI lineage: Eukaryota > Metazoa > Rotifera > Eurotatoria > Philodinida > Philodinidae > Rotaria > Rotaria macrura. Next base: position 284,228 of record OENT01000038.1, read on the forward strand.
ATTGAAAAGGTTCTCAAAAATTGATTTTCAACTAGGCTCGTGTTCCTTAGGAATGAAATCCCACAAACACGAACTCTAAGAACCCTGCTCAAGATTTATATTATTCAGCATGACTTGAGTATGAAGAATCATCGTATAAATATACTTATCGAATAAGAATGTGCTTCAGAAAGTTCTTTAGACTATATCTAACATACGTACTTGAGATATGATGAAAAATCCTATAGAATATAGACTGTGATACTTGTGTTAGCAACTACTTAGTTAGATTATGTTTTGCATATGTTATAGATTTTATGCATTCAGACAAAAAATTAGTTAGGTTACACATACTATATGCTGAAACTAAAGAATAAAATGTGTTCTACGTCAAGCAGCTCATTCAATGTAATCAAATAGAGTTTTTTAGAACGTTAAAGTATTCGTGACGATGGAAACTTATATTGAACCAGGACATGAAATTATTAATGTGTATTTTTGAGATCGTTGATGAAAAAAATGACGAAACTTGATCGTAAAATTCAAGATCGTTGTTTGTTTTTGTGTACGATCGAATCTTTCAGAGTGTTGGTAGAAGATGATCTATGAGAAAATGTAGAAATCACCAAACTAGAATAAGATTCTGAAATAATAATAAAAAAGACATTCTTCCTTTGATGATTTTCGCTCTGAATAAAAAGAATTGATTTAGTTGAAAATCCTTTTTACGGTACAAGTTAGCACTTGAAATATTGAAAGCAAAGAAAAAATATCTGTTCTTCTATTGGAATAGAATATTCTGTGTAGAAGAAATAGAAACTCGCCCCACGAATATATTCTGACGTAGACAAAAAGACTAGTGAAGAAAATTGAAATTCGATCGTGCTATGAACATTTGATTTGCATTCTCTTCTATATGCTTCACTCGTTCTAGATTCCTAATAGCTATGCAAGATATAAGAATCCTGCACATATGCCAGATGATTTGATCACTTTTGATAATCTTCGATCAATATGTTTTTGTCACATCCAAAACTTCAAAATGTTTCTAATGTTGATGAAATTCTAATGATTCGATCGCATTCTATCAGCATAAATGGTTTGTTTCTAAGAAATTAAGAAAAAAGACACCATGAAATCGAGTACCAACCATGTAGTGTCACTTTGCAGCAAACTCTAATGAGTACGACTTTAGCATCAAGGAGAGCAATCGCTACGATGTTATACTAAGACCAAATTAACAACTGATGAACAAACAAGTCTAGATCAAATTTTATTTGGGTAAAATTTTACTTGTGGGATTGATTAAATATGAGTAAAATTATGTAAATCGATAGGAAAGTCAAAGTTCTATCCGATTTGAAATCGAAGAAAAATGTGCAGAATGTTGAAACAATCAAAGTCGATTCGCAGAAAAGCTGGAAACAGTGAATGAGACACGTTCCGGTAAACATCTTTCAGATGTCATTTTGCTTTTCGTAACGATGCTGCACTATTTTACTAATGAATATCAAACTCGTTAGAACACAAAACAACTTATTGTTTTGTATACGATGACAAGTTTCAATAATCATGAAATCATAATCAAAAAAGAACAATACATGGGATAGAAAAACAGAATTACAACACGGCAGAAGTTTTATTGACTGTTTTATGACAATGAGAACAGGAAACACAATAAAAAAAGATTGATTAATAGAGTAAATTATTTTGTTATGTAATCGAAGCAAAATAGGCGACATTGATAGTTTTACAAAGAATGGACGTTATCAGAAGATATTAGATTCAACTGAACGTATAAATATGTAATAAAACCAGAGAACAAATTTCAATTAGTACCTATGCTAAACAGCTAGCATGCATTATTGAGATCAATCTTAATTGCCAACAGCAAGTCGAACTTTAATGCTCAATTTTATCGAGTGTTTTTGACGACAGTGATCTAGTCTATTGCAAAAAGATAACTTAGAAATAACATATCTTAGCAGTGATACGTTACGGGTGGGCATGTCAGTCAAACTCAATGTACCTCATCAGGGTCAATGTATTACATCTTGCTCTGTGTTCTTAGTAATTTAGAATCCGAGAAGTAGCTCCTCGGATATCATTATGGTTGTTTTTATCGATCATTTAAAAGAAAAGAAGAAAAGTGAGTTTTAAACAGCTAATATAAATTTTCGAAGATAATAATGAATCTGAGTATGACTTAAGAGTTCTTGCCATATCTGTTTCTATCTATGCATGCCGGATGGGCTACCATAAGAGACTTCGGTGACCAGGATTGAATAGTAGATATTCAAAAGAAATTTATTTCACGCTCAAACCAGAGCTTACTGAGACTACTATGAAAAGAATAGATCTAAAAAATGGTAATCTACACATTGCAATCCAGAAAAAATTGCATAAGCAAGCCTATTCTGTTGCTAGTAGAGAATAAAATTATTTGCAATCAACATTCAGGAGGACATGATGTAGTATTTATAATCATTGATTATCATCAATATAGAGATGCGTTTTTCTTTTGAATCGTCTTTCCCTTGATGTATAATGAAATATGTCGTTGTTGTACATACGTTACTTTACGATTATTATATCATTGAATAAAATCACTATTCTATGGAACGGTAGGCTTTCATATGATTTCTTTTACCACAGGCATGTATCTCTTACTTTCAATAGTCTTTTTCTTTCATTGCTTCATTAGATTTCATATTATCACAGTTGATGTCATTTACCTTTATTTACAGCGAATATAATATTATATTTGCTCTTACACTTGGCCGATCTTCATGGACGACCCCAACATCGAACGCATAGAAAACAATACAATATTCACCTTCAAGTAAAACAAAGTTGTGTGAATCAAAAAAACGAAACTATTAAATGAATAATTTATAGATATATATATACATATCTATTCATAACGAGGGCTGCATTATTCGATTCTGTGTCTCATTAAAAGCGATCGTTATTCGATTTGACTATTTCGATGGGTCTCTCAAGCTCGGTAAACACCATCTACTTTCATCCGCTGCTCACCGCTTCTTCTATTTCTACTTTTTTTAGAAAAAAATTTACAAAAATGGACTGTGGTCCAATACTTACTTTCAACATGGCTATTGGCATGGTCCCTTTCAACATACCATGTCCTTCGATCCACACGCCAATACTCTCTACGGGTACGGAGAAGACGACGTCGGAATCTTTTCGTTAAACGGTGTCTATGACCGTCATACAGGAGTTATACACATGACTCAACGGTATCAGGTACGACAATACGATGAAATTCTCATGACTACTCTTTGAGATTCTCTTCGCTAGCCTGGAACACATAATCCACGTGTGAATGGCGGTCACAAGTGCATCTGCACTTTGCAATATGATAAAAATCGTCGATCTTTTCAAGGCAGCTTCTACATTGTAGCTGGTGGACGATCCATGCGAGGTGGTCATTTCGAAATGTATTCTCTTTAGAAGAAGACATTTACTTCTTAAAAAATAATGAACATGAACTATCGCATGAAATTATGTATCGTAATTTTCTATTTTTTTATTGATAAATAAACAAAAAAGCGCATCTCATCTCTCGAATGGATTGTTTATTAGTCATGATCGTTGAAATTCGGATGATGGATAGTTGAAGTGTATTGCATTAGTGCTTGTATATAGATTTTAAAATTTTTTCTATCAGCATTCTTCATAGAAGTGAACAAAAAACTTTAATTTGTCTGTAAATTCACGAACGACTTCATCGAAAGCCATGCTTATTTATAATTAGTAGGAAAGCTGTATTGTTATCTCAGCAGAATACGAATTCGAAGCAAAATCGATTGTTTAGAAATTTCAGCTATTTCAATCGAATACTAATATAATCGAGTTTATGCGGGAGCAGAAGAATGTAGATAGTGTCCAATTATTGTTTTTGCTGGAGTATCATGGTGCTGATACTTTTAAGCTTTGAATCCTTCAATCGAATTCGTTCCTCAATTTCTTTCATTTAACTATTACATAAAACATTAAGAATCTGTTCTAAGCAACGAATGATAATCACTCTTTACACCTTAAGAATTAATAGATACAAGTCGATCATGTCTTTAACAGTAATTGTAGAACATTCTACAGTATTCTTTCAGCTATCAAAATTGAAGTATTTCTTTTTTCAAAATTATACTTGTTTTGCGTATTTCTATGTGAGAAGAATCGAAAAATATGAAAGTCGAACACTTTCTTTCCTAGATTAAATTAACCAGAATTTATTTTACTAAAGTAAGCGGAGAAAAGAGTTCCATAAAGAAAGAGTTGATGAATGCAACCTATTGATATTTATAGAATGCTCATCACCATTTTTTTTTCATTATAGTCTAGAATAAATTGTGCATACTAAATCCAATTATACTGCATGCATATTAAGAGAGGGTCCACGAGAAAATGGACCAAATTACAAGCATCGCGTCACACGAAAAAAATTAGATTTCGGAATAAGGCATACCATTCGAAAGCCCATACAAACTTATGGTTAAGCCCAAACTTTTAGCTCTTCCTAATGTTCTTATCAAGAGTTATTAATCCAT
>OENT01000039.1:0-131188 GCA_900239685.1 Rotaria macrura
GATCAATATTTCAGTGATCAGTGGCACTGAATCTACCAGCGTGCGCGGCGCGTCACTGTCAGTGTTCACCAGTGTTCCGTAAACGCACACCGCACATCCCTATACAAAGCAATCAAATATTCAAACGAGAATCCTAATCTTCAGATCGAAAACTCGAAATCTATATTGATAGTGACATCTATGGTTTTCGAGTCTTCAGTCGTCGTTTGGCACACGAATCGTAATTCATCCATGAAAAAGATGATGAAATGTAAATGTGTCAAAAATGTTGTTACTTGTGATAGATGAAGAAATGAAAAGAAATTTTTTCTACTATGAAGTACAAATATGAGATCGTTTTCTGTATTCCAACTATATTATTCTACATTTCACTACTTGCATGGTCATATTCGTCTGTAAAACTTTAAAATAAGATCAACTCAAAAAATGACTGTTGCAAATACTTGCGTTGCTATGCATTCAAACGAGAATGATAATGAAAAACTTCTTCGTCGAAAAAATCTACTGAATGATCCAGACTATGGAATAGTTCTTTGTTTTTTGGATAAATTTCGAACTGTACTTAATTTACCGATCTATCCATTACGTCGTTTCGAAGATCATATTGTCAATTATGAAGAACCAAGTGAGTACACTCATTTTATAGTACATCTAGAATGAATTTATTTGGCTACTTAAGACCCACCGCGTCTGGTTGACTTCCATTTTGCTCTTCTCAAACGATTGTCGTTAGCGAAAAACGCTCACCGTCAAAACTTCGATTCCATTATTGCCAAAGTAAAAACAACGTTTTTCTTCTTGCCCATTATATTAATTTTTGATATTTCATAGTTTATTTCTCGTTTTAATCCGAATGATAGTAACCATTTAAAAGCAACCGGTTATTTACAAGCAGATGTTAATCTAAAACTTCGAGTTGTAAAAGTAAGTAAAAATATGAATCACTCGAATCCATCACGCATCAGTAGCAAGCACTGAATACAGAAGGGAAACAACCCTATTTACACGACTCGTTATAACGTTGCATATTTTCGAATAGTAGTAGAAGACAATATTCTACTTCAACTGTTCTCATACAGGATCGTCAATATATCGAATCTTAACTCTCATTCAAGTGGAACGACAGCTTGACGTCACACACAGTTCATTATTTGAATCTAGCTCTTGGTGGGCGGGAACCTAACTTTCTCATTGAGCAACAGCTTTATTAATTCCAAAAGGCTTAAGCATACCGGATAAACAAATCTTTTTCAGAGAAACAGGATTTTTAGTAAAAACATTTTCAATAGATACTTGCCATAACGTTTTTCAAGTATGTATGTTGTTTTCATTAAAATGTTTTGCTACTATCGATCACTCGATGTAGTTTAGCTTAAGTGTTTTGCATAAAATATTTCAAATTTCTTCGACTTAACAGATCTGCGAACAGCATTTTCTTCAGTGTCCTTAATTGTCATAGTGATGTTATAGATATGCGCGATAGATCATATTTCGAAGGATATTTCCACACATGTGCAATTGGAACTAAGACACGTGCCATTATGGAATATGTATTCGGTCGTGTGTCCACTAGCTAGCGGTCGATAGACTTTTAAATATTTTCATGTTTATCTATTTGGATAGCGCACTTTATTCTGTTAATCTTATATCTACTTAGTATTTACTCGAAAGTCAATTCGATGCAAATCAAATGTTTAAAAATTCATTGATTGATAAAGCAGCAAGTGAAATCAAATCTTCACCATTAGGTCGAGATCGTTTTGGTGTTTCTTATTGGTTTTTTATGGTGGGTAGGTTTATCATATTTGAAAACAAAGATCTATATTGTATTATCATAGGAGCAGGATGGTTTTGTACGATTTTTTCGTGAGGACATCAATACTGATCGAACATGGAGTTGCATTGCAACGTAAGTAGTATGCACTGTTGCTTAGAAAAATAGGTTATTGCTTAGTTTTTTAATAGAAATCGAGATGAATTAGAAAGCTTTACAAAACTATTGATTACTGATTGTGTTATACGGAAAAGATTTCCAGGTAAGAGATGTAAGAAAGTTTTAGATTTCTATCGATTATTTTACTCTATAGATTGGACTGTTGACTACGAACTATTCTCGTCTTTGCTACCATCGAATGATTTTGAACAATGTTATTATCCTAGTCCAGATAGTGTACAAGAAGACGACATGGAAACAACCTCGACCGACAATGAAAACTACGATTTCTCCATAAAGAGAAAATGTGCTCGACAAATTGATTCAGCAGCATTATCAATAGATGATGTTGTCATAAACGGAATAAACGAAGTAAAAGCATCGGCTTGCCGTAAAAAACAACTTGAAGAAACTGCAGTGGATGATGAATGTTTTTCAAAACGACGATCGACACGAATTGGAAAAAAAACAAAGCCGCCTATTGCTTCTAACACGGTTTCACAGGTATGTTCTATCAAATGTTGATAGTACTAACGCGGATCATCGTTCAATATGCCATATGAAAGTTTCGACCTCATCGTATAAATCGTCCAATAATTGATGATCGTCCTCATGTAACAGTTTCTCCCATAGCGTATGTTGACATCGTGATCTATTTAAGATTAGAACTTCAGCTTTCTAGTTATTGCAATGAGTATGCAAGGGCATGATTCCTATTAAAAAAATGGATCAAATTCAGAAATAGATGTTCGCTTGTTGTTTCTATTCGACATTAGAAAAATCTTCGCCATCGAACCTGACACTTCGATGCTTGTTTTAATATTCATGAGTGCAGAATCCAAAATCAAGTAAATCCTACTGAAATCAGGCCTTTTTTTATTGATTCTGGCTTTCAGTGTTTTTCGATTGAAAATAACAGTCTGCCTTCTTTGACCTAGCTAAGAAAATAACATCTTTTGAAAACTGTTGGCAACTGTTTAATTTACGTCATTCGATTGCTATATTTTATGCATTTGTTTTAATTAGCTTAATAAGTATTTGAATTTCAGTATGCATCAAATTTTAGTTTTCCAACGTAAAAAACAAACGTTCAATAAAAAGTAAAACGAACCTTTCGAATTATTCTGGTGCTCGTCGTCAACGTAAGACAAGATCTCGAAGAATAATGGATGATTATTTTTGCTCGTCGACATCAAGTTCTGATGAACGAATAGATTATCCATCCGATGATGAATATAATTCTGATGATTACCTTCCTGATCAATCGCAAATCGATATTGATAAGAATTTCTTTGAACTTGATGACGAAGAAAACAATGATCCATTACGCACGGCTAGAACAGCGCAAGCCTCATCAATTTTAACATTTTGTTGTCAATGCTCAAAAGATGATCGACAAGAAGTTTTATTATTATGTGATGATTGTAATGATGCTTATCATATTGAATGTGTGAAACCTGTACTTTTATCTGTACCTGATAATGATTGGTTTTGTCCATTGTGCGAACATAAAAAATTATCGATTTGTTTAATTGAAAAATTAAAAGAATTACTCATTAATTTTCATCAAGCTCAAATGAAAAAACAAACGAAGGCATCAAAAACATTGTTGCCAAGAAAAATTAAAGCCAAAGCATATACTAGTGACGAAAGTCTTACAGCATCGGAATCTGAACATGGAAATGATGAAGAATCGATATTATCAACAAGTCAAACAAATGATGCTACTAGTAATTTATCGTGGTCGAATTTTGACGATATCAAATATACCGTAAGTCAACGTGGTCGTCAACGACGTATTCGTTTCGATATGAAACAAATGTTTGAAAATGATGATGATGAATTTCACTATGATTCAAATACAAATGATACCGGTGACCATGACTATCATGAAGATAGTCCACAAAGAACAGAATTTGATGTACATATACCAACGAAAATGACTCGTTTCCTTCATCGCCGTGATCGATCGATAGCAAAACAGCATCGACAAACAAAACCACTGACAACACGTGTATGTAGTCTAGTGTATTTTTCGTGAAACAAGAAAAGAAAACTATGAAAATCTCCTTTTTAAGATAGAGCAGACATCGTTTGATTGCAGTGATACAAATGAATGTCATGAACAATTCGATTCACCCATCGTTATCATCGATTCTCATAAAACCTCCTATCCTATGAAATCTTTCATTGCAAATTTTAAACAAACATCACAAATTGCACGTCGGTGGAGAGATGTTCAACGACGTAGTCGACTCAAAACGATGAATATGAATGTTACCAATGAAACGACATTGTCTGAATTAACCGATGATAATTCATTACTATGTCCAGATGACATATCAATGTCACATTCTAATGATAATTCTAATGATAGTGGAATAAAACATGACGATAGTTCAATCGCCCGTTCAAATAGAAGTCCAATTCAATCAACAGATTTATTATCAATCGATCAATCCTCATCGAAAACTATTGTTAAAAAAGTTGATGACAATTTTGAGAGACTCACCCGAGATATTCAATTGGCATTCAATGAATCACAAGCATACGGCGTAGAAACAACGGCTAAAGTCATGTAAGATAAATGATTACGAATGTTTTAATTCAAAACAGGTCGATAGATATCGAATTATGTTTGAATTCAATCTGAGATTCGTTTAAAAAGTTTTGTCGAATCTTACTAGATAGCATGTGTAACTGAAAAACAAAGACAAACGTGTTCCATGACTTGAGAACAACATTATTGTTTTCCTTGCTTTATTTAAGTAAGGTTGTCGGTACTATTATACAATGTTTGGATCGTAAATTCGACTTTTTTTTTGAACGATCTACCTCCAGGAGCAATGCCTATTGAATATCTATAAATATGATAAGAAGCGAAACAGCAAATTCAAAAGCTGCCATAATCGAAATCGAATCAAACAGAGAGTATATTGCAGTCTATCTGAACATCTTGATAGAGTTCAAACAGTTCTCAACAAACTTCGAATAAGTAAAAATAGCATTGAGATCTTAATCACGGTTGTTACTCTAAAGGGAATACAACAGGCTCATCGTTGATTATACATTTCGTCGATTTTCCTATTGATTCGATGTTTCATTTTTATAAATATCAGATATATAAGAATTCTAGCATAGACTTAATTTCGAATTGATTTCTTGTAAATATTTGATACAGAAATTTCACTAGTTAGCTATAATAATGGATCTCAAAACCTAATATCATCTTCTGAATATACTGCATCACAACTAGAGTAGATCCTATGATTGGTAAAATGCATTTCTACCGTGTTTTATTTTGTGCTTTAATGTAATACACTTGTTGATTCGAGGTAGATTTCGAGAAATCTTAACTGAGATTTTTATCATATAGTGATTTTTTTTCTTACATCTATTGTAGTAATCGACCACAAAATAAACGAATTTCAAAGGCCAAATGTTCAACATATGCAACTAAAATGCCATTTCAATCAACTGCATTGCTTTTATCTGTATCATCTGGTAATCCATGCAATATTTTCAAGACAAACGATTCGAATTACCTTCCGAATATCACGAATACGCTTTCTTCATCGTTTTCGGCGAACAACATTTCTCTTGATCAAAGTGAATCGATCACTGATATATTTACTACGTTTTTTGGTTCCCAATAACATTATTTAGCCATAGTGTTTTCTTGGTCATTATATTCCATCTAGCTCAACAAAGGTTTTTTCGTTAGTATTTAGCTTCCATATAGGACACTGTTTCTATTCAGGTGTATCTATTCTTAAATTTATCCAACGGTAAAAACCATGTTTTTTTGTCTCATACAAATTTATTATTGAATAATAAAACTATCTTTCTTATTTGCTCGTATTAATATAAAATGTAAATTGTGTGCTTAGAACAAAAATAATCCATTGAAAGCCTTCAATCTATCGGTGAATCATTGTAGGGAACGTGGCGTTTGATAGCATAAAGCCAAACTTTAATTGAACACGAGTATTTTCTTGGGCACTAGGCTCCATTATGAACGTGAGCACTTTTAATTCGATGAGGATTATTTAGCTCGTAGAAAGCGAATACTGAATCTGTAAGTAATAATCGACATTAGCAACTTCAATGAGCAAGGCAAAAAAAACACGATTGTACCCTTGATTAATATGGACAAAACTGTAAAAAAGTTGAATATTTTTATTTTACTTATGAATCATTGTAATGATGATGATTTGAAAATGTTACTTGGTTTATCTAAATCTTAGTTAATTTTTCGATTCAGTTGCTTTAGAGCTGTAGTAAATACAATAGTTGCGTCGAACGAAACCAAATATTTAAAATATGTGATTCGAAGAAGAGTTAGATACATGGTAGTGTAGTAATCTTTAGATACTATAGTATTTTGATATCAACGAAGAACAACACTAGAATGCGTTTCGTCTCAGTATGCATAGAAAACGTATTATTCCTATTGTTAATGAACAGCGTTAAATGTTTTTTGAATCTCGTAGAAACGTAAGGTGTAAATCTTTTTTAAAAAGTGAATTTTTCAATATTTTGCATGTCGATCAGTTACATTTGAATAGAAAAGGAAACCTGTCTCTAATTGAAAGATTCCTCATTGTAATCTCTACTTACGTGAACATTTTGATGCCAGATAAGTAATTTCCATTATACTATGGCATTTGATGCAATCGATCGGTTCAGGAGCCCCATTTTCAAAAAATAACCGTTTTTGCCGATTCGTCTTTTCCTCTCAGCTTTAGTAGTTTTAAAGACATTCTTGTTTTTCATGTAGCTCTATGCCAGATGATAGATTTCCTTCTAAAGTGAAGCAATCCAACCGATCGAGAGCAAATCTCTTGAGTTCTCCTTCCTCTTCAATATTCTATGGCTTGGTTTGGTGAATGCTCGAAAGGAATTCGTGCACGAGTATTTTTTAATGAGTGTAGGATTGAGATTATGCTCGATCTATTGAGAAGATACTTTACAGAGCACTGAAATACTCGAATAAAGTCTTCGAAAATGATTGAACTTTTCATAAAAAAAGCAGGTAAAACTTTCGTATTTATCATACGTTAATAAATCATTTTTTGAAATTTTCTGTCAGGTTTCTATCCACATAAAGGATCCAGTGTGCATGTTCACCTCAATTTAACTGACCACCACATTTATTCATATGCTGCGAGATAGATGTTCCACAGTTTTATTATTTGTGTTTTTGTTAATAATCTATATTTTTCAGATCACACGGCAATAATAGCATGTTTGCCTAGCACTCGATTGCAAAGAACCGCATCACTTCGTATGACATGGTTGCAACGTGAGATTTCGATTCGAAACATTTCAAAAATCATAAGGCTTTTTCTAAACTTTCAATGTCAGACGAATATGCATCTCATTGAGTATGTGAACATACATAAATATTGTTAACCTATACGAGTGTATTGATCATTATTGTACGTAGTATTATTATATAAAAAACAATATGGAAAATTTCTTCTTTGTAAATTTTAAAATATGAAAGATCAAACGAAGAAGTACTCAATAAACTATTAGCAATATTATATTTGTCATTATTGATTTTATCATGTTTGCAAGAATCATGGAGTGTGTCATGGATTGTTCATTGAGCAACATTTCATTCGATCCGAATAGATTTCTGAACAAGTTCAGACGAAAACGATGCGAGATCATTGTTCATTCTTTCGTCTGTGTCGTTCCGTAATTTTTGTAAAAATTCTTTGTATAAAATGCAGATTATTGAGCAAAACATAGTAAATAATTATCATTATAACAAATAAGAATGAATACATGAATGGCGCATTCAATAATAAATGTTGCTCATATTTCATATTATTTGTCACTAAACTTAGGTCATGTATTGGACTGATGAAATTGTTAAACGATATCACTCGTGCTGATGTACATGTACTAGAATTTATAGTGATTGTCCATGGTTTGGTAGAAGCAATAACTGGAATAGTTGCAGACATCTTTGAATTCAATGATGTTACTTCTGAAACATGTGTTCATAATGCCGATGAATATTGAAAAATATGGCGAAAATGATGAACTTCATCGGTATCGTTTTTCACATAATGTGTTTCAATATCACGTAGCGTTTGATTGAAGCACTGAATTCATTGAACTTTTCTTGTAAATGGCATGATTGATCCACAGTATTCAAAATCTCCATACGAGGAATCAACTTGGCTTGAATCAGTTGTAAACTATCAATTTTATATGGTTTCTGTAAGTACATCAGTGAATCACATAGAGACTAACTTTAAGATATTTGTAAGTATCATGTTATGCATATGATGTTGAAACCACTTATATGAGTAGTAATTAAAAATACATGAAAATTTCATTGGGTCATTACCAGTGTACATTTTCAGTGAGACAGACGAATTAAAATAACAAAGAAAAAACTTGATAAGTATTACTATCTGAAGTATTTACAATAACGTACTTATTGATAAGTTTCTAAAATATTTCGAAATTTTTCTCTGTTTACAGGTAATCAAAAGTTTCCTTTCTTTTTCTTTGATGATCGATTCCATTCAGAAATGCATCTTTAGGGGCATCACGATATTTAAGCAAGTTCAATGCCTGCCAGATACATAGTATCAGAGAAATGATTGAATCTTTCTCTCAATAATTTCTATTACAGAGAATTGCACATATGTATTGCATGGTAATGTGAGATATACTAGTTATAATAACATTGAATTATATATTTTCTTTTTAACTTCTCGACATACTTGTCACAATTATTTCAATTATTTGTTCGAATGATGACTGTGAGAGACAAAGATCGGAGCAAATTAAAATGGCGATACAAATACTGATTGGCTATTTCCTTGTACTTCTCTGTTATTCAATTTTTTACTTTTGATTCCGTATTTTTTTAAAGTTCCATTTTGATTTCTATTTGACTACTTTTACTAGTCTTTGTGATAGGCTGTAGAGCCCAAATGAGTATTTTAACAGATTAGTAAATAATACGACATGCATCGACGAAATCAAATTTTTACTATTTTATAGGTACTAGCTCTTTAATTTTCTACAAGGTTGATTACCGAAAAGCAACAGTTATGACACAGATGAGCTGGTGTATTGCAATGAAGTGTGGCAATACATTTGAATATGTTATTATTATGAAAGAAAAACATGTTTTTAACCTTGTGCATGCCACTAATAATGTTTTTAGTTTTGGCAATTGTCTCCTGGTAGCCTGCGTTAGTTCTGACATGCAGATTGAACTTTGTTTTAAAGATGGATCGATTGATTTTTCACTTGATTTACTTTTCCCCTTGAAACTTGGAAAACAAAAGAAAAAATATCTAACTCGTCTTTACGAAAAATACCATATAAATTACTTTGAATGAAATCATATTATCATGACCAACATACTTCAATTTTTTTTTCTTACTTTGCCTTAGTTAGACAAAATCTGTCATCTACAACCATGACTAATATTTTATTTATTCGCTTCAGAATTATAGCAGAATATTAAAAAGAAATAGAAGCTATTTATTGATCAAACTACTACCACCATAATAATGTACTAGATCATGAATAACAAGAGTGATGCATTAGTGCTCGAACGTGTCTGTTGAAATTTGTCGATAAGGAGATACGCATTTGTAGTGCGTCAGAACTAATGTAGACAAGGTCAAATAACAAACTACATCGACTATTATAGCTTTCGAGCGAAGTGTCATCTGAGTTTTCCGCCATCGAATGTAACACAAATTAAATAATCGTGTTTTAAAAATAGTAGATATGATTTTTGATAATACAATTTCCGACATTTTTTCATATTCTATATAGGAAGTTTTTCATCAAGGAACAAAGTTGGAAACAACAATATCTTATGCTCAATGGTTAAGTAGTATCCTATAGACTATAACTCTGCAGGAAACTATGACAAAATGATACGCACAAATAAGTTTTATTCGATGCATTGGAAGTCGTAAAATGAAGAATCGTCTGTTTCAATAGTATGCTAGCTGTGTGTGAAAGTTTAATGAAAGAAACTAATAAGTAAATGAGTAATCATTGATAAATATGCATCCTACATCATTTATTAGAACGGGCCACTGTCATTCTACGCTCATAAATAACAACTTCGATATTCTAATGCAAAGTTAACTTTAGAAAAGTTCGTCAGAGTCATAATTGCTTCTTATCTATGCCAATCATATATTATTAGGTGGTGAAAAATAGACAATATTCTATGTAAATATGTTGATGAAATTTTCTCTTAAATAATTATTGCAACACTGGTTCAGTTTGATTTTAAATTTAAGAAACCAATATAATTCTGACATCATGATATTGAGATAAACATTAGGAAAAATGTTGATCGTTCTTTAACATGTACATGAAACGACAGAAAAAAAAACAATTAAAATTCAACATTGATATAGTCCACTTGGTTTTACTTAGATTTGGACGTATTTGAATATCAAGATTTTTCGTGTGACGATTACTTTACTTCGAGCACTCACAAATGCTAAATCGTACAAAATTTAGAATCTTTCTACGATGAGGTATTTAAATATAATTCTATTGTAGAAGAAGAGTTGAAACATATGTCATTGAGCTCTCTAATTTTGTGTGAAACCCGTACACATCGTAGTCGACGTTTTTTAAAATACGATTTTGATCTTAATCGATTCAACTACATGATAAACATAACCAAATCTTTTAAAATCATCTTTGGACTCACATTTTCCATTGAATCGGACCCGAGATAAGGTGTAAAAATCTAGAAATAGATTAAGTTCATTGAACTTTCTCTACGCATTCACTGTCATTCTATTAATATTCTACCTTTTAGCACGTATACTGTATATCATAATCAAATTTAGATGTCTTAATAAAAAGTTTTTTAGCAATCATTACTTCTAGTTGATAGTAGAATACAATGTGAAATTCACCTCCGTATATTATTCTCTTCATAAATAAAATATTGACTTCACAAAATGATAAAAGCATTAAATGTTTAATGATATAGAACGATGAAGTGTGAACGAAAAATTCGACACACCATGAATACAATGATTATTGACGTTAAAGTTTGCACGATATTCTGGTTAGAAATAGGTCTATAGGTAAGAATGCTTTTAGTTCGAAATACCATTATTCAATGTTTCTATAAATACTAAAATTTTCTTGAACTGGCTTTAGATTTTCGAAAAAATGTGTAGTAATGTTTATGGTTTTGAAATTATGAATATCTTGTTATTACTGTGTTTCCCTATACAAAGATTGAATTCGAAAATGAATTTTTATCAAATGAATCATTTAAATTTGACAAGTCAACATGACATTTTTTATTAAAGAACACATACATTTATATTTTTCACACACAGTAACAAAATGAATAAGAAGAGATATTTTTATGGTTTTTTTCATTGTATTTAATATTTTTGGAATCATTTTTAATGTTTTTTATACGCGAGAAGGAAAAATACAAGAGAATAAGAAAGAAAAAAAGAAAACTCGCGAAGAACTACATAAATGCTGTGCTTCGCATCGCATTTCCGTTCAATCTTAGGAATAGCCAATGTTGCATAAAGAACGAGTAGTAGCTCGACATATCTCAACGATTAATTATCTCGATGAGTCACCTTTTTCTATCAGCTGTATTAACAGCTGTTTCATATATCTATCGATAAAGTGGCGCCTAACGCGTTTCTTCATTTTCGTTTTAACTATCTCAAAATATAGAAAAGGCAAAATACGTTGAAAATCCTCATTTTTGGACGCTATTATCTCACGAACGGAACATGCCAGACAGAATTTTGAAAAAACAGGAACATATTCGATGTCGATGGTTTGATCTAGCGTTCGAACGACTATTGTATGATATTTGGTTCTCGAGATCATCGGGCCGCAAAAAAGTTGCGTACGCGAGAAATAAAGAAAAAAAAAAGAAAACTCGCGAAGGACTACATAAATGCTGTGCTTCGCACCGCATTAAAAACATGTTTATTAATTGATCTTAAAAAGAATACAAATGAAATCTCAATAAAAAACTCGTTTATTTTTAACAATCAAGATGCATGTCATGATTATTTTGTTCCTGTCTTTGATCATTAGGACGCAGAACATTTGCTTTTATTCTTTCTTCGATGCTCTTGTCGATTGGAAGGATTATTAATAGTAGCATCACGTTCATCAAGTGAATCAAACCATTTATCAATGGGACCCAATAGTAATTTGACAACATACTATAGAAGAAGAGTGAAACCTCTATTTTTAGTCAGTAAACGTCAATCTGTATATTACATACGTCACCAAAGCTAAATGGAAAACTTTTTCCTTGAACTTTTTGAATTTCTTCTCGCTCTGACTTATAATCATCGGCGACATCAAGATGACGTATTTTTTTGTCCCAATCATTAAGATAGCTAAAACGTAAAGGAGAATTATAAAGGAACTAGGAAATTATAGAAGCAAACAAGTAAATTTGATTTACCCAACACATTGAGCGTCATCTGTACATGCTATAATTGTAACTGGAATGCGATCTATTGGATTACGTTCATGACGAAGTGCATGTTCTAATGTTCTTATATCTGATTGACCACTATCATCTGTTGGTATCCCATCAGTGGCAATCAATAATAATAATTTACGCTCTTGCATTTCAAGTCGTTTTTCTTGTAAAACTTGTCGCAATACACGAACGATTGGTGTCGGTCCTATGAAAAGTTAGACAAAAAACCAAGAATAACCGGTGGGATTGTGATCCTCTGATTTACCAGCAGGTGGAGCAGCAAACGCAAGTGCTAGTTGTTCAGAACTTTTTGTATTCCGCAAAGGCTGACGATTTAAAAAGTATACGTCTACAATACAAATGTCAACCTGTGGTTGTATGTTAATTTTTTCATTTACCAACACCATTGGGATCGAAACTTAATTGTATGTGCATTTTGATAAAATAATATCCATGTCTACATCCATATTATATACATGTATAACAACAATTAACTTACACAGAGGCAATATCAACTACAATTGAAACTGTTTGCCGAAGTTCATCCCATCTTGTTGGATTACGCTCGTACGGACCAGATGCATTACCTAATGCAGCCCGTAAATTGAAAATAACTCATACATACAGTAGAATAGTGTCGTTCTATTACCAAGCCTTAATCTCGATGTTAAATATGATACCGTTAAAATGTAAAAGAAAACATTGCATTCGATTTTTTCCTTTATTCTGAATCTTATAGCATTACTGATGACTTTGGGAATCTCTGATCTCGATAGATCTGATCGAATGAAAGTCAAAAATTATCTATGAATAAAATTTAATTAATATATATAAATTACATCCTCATCAGATTTCCGGAGGATTAAGCAAAAGGCTAATAAAGACATGATCACTTTGTAATTAGTCATGGCAAATGTATCATAATTCACATTTTAATCCTAAGTAAATTACACTGAGATATTTTTTGTAGAAATTCACAATACGGTTTTCAACAAATACTAGTCAAAAATTTTTTTGTAAAATAAAATACATTATACTGCCGACTCAACATGTGACGATTTAACTACATCAATGTGATTCTAAGCAAATTGCAAAAAAAGTGAACTGACAGCTATTTTATATGCAAGAACTATTATCGTCTGATTTTCTTAGACACGATGTAAATGAATTATTTTTTGTTCTCGAACTTCGAATGACAGGAAAGTCTTTTCCGGGCCTGAAGAAAAACTACCGTAATCTACGTGAAACACGATCTATCAGTATAATTAAAATTTACTTGTATTGCAATAGAAATAAATCAAGCACCGAATCGAAAGGGCAGAGTTTTATTTAAAACACAAACAAAAGAAAGGTTTACACGTTTTGGCATTGATTCATTCATACAATCTTTAGATTAATAAGGAACGTTCAATTCAAATAAATTCTATCTATATAATAAGAAAGAATGTTCATAGTTATTCATACTGTCGTGAAATCATAATTGTGAAAAGCTGAAAAACAACTCTTGAAAGTTCGATTTGCTGATGTCTTTTAGTACGATGCATCGGAAATTTTCTATAGAGTACTTTGTAGAAAAAATAGCAATTCGTTTTGGTGACAAATTCGATCATAAATTAAAAATAATAGATTATGACATGGTAATATCGAGGACAACTATTCAAAACGACATTTGGTCTAGTATAATCGGTGTCTTACCAATCGGTGTATTCATCGATCCGGAATCTAAATTAATATAAAAGCAAAATTATTTTTTTTATAGACAATCGAATCATCGACTTCAAACAAACACACAATAGAAACAATATATTGATCAGTGTTTTTCTTTGAAAACTATCATTTTATTCATCTAGGATGCATCAAAAGGGATTATTTTTATCCACATTCGTTTACTTACCATCAACGATGAATGCGATTTCGTATCCTTCTAATCCTCGTAATCTTGTAGCAAAGTCTCGATTAATTTCATATCGATTAACTAGATCCTGGAATTTTCTCATACGTTCATCGTTTGTCTCTTGTAATGAATTGTTACCAGCAACGCTTGCATAGGAAGGAGGTAATGCCGATGCAGAATTTTGCTGTGGATACATATTCGATTTAAGATTGGTTTCTCACCAATAAAAATATTTCGTGTACAAGCTATCGATCTTGTTTTTTGGTTGTCTTAATATCAACTTACTTACTAATGTGCCAGATGAATCGCTGTTTGAATTAGAAAGCAAAAGAAAAAAAAAATCTAAAAATAGTTTGCATTAGCAGTAGATGAATTATATTGATACATTTACTAATCAACGAAAAGACAAATATGAGAACAATATACTAGATAATGCCTGACATTAAATTAAATGTGGATAAGCTCATTTATTTTAACGCAAATTTGATACTGATGCAGAAAGAAAATGGAAGACAAACATGAAAAACATGAACTCTCGATTATAAATAATTGTATTCTATATTAAATATTATCTTCTTCTATTAATCACGCAACAAAATGAAAGGATGTTAAGATGCATACAGAGACACACAGATAAATTTTCATCTGGTAGAAGATCGTATTTAAAAAATGTAGAAATCTATTTTATGAGGCTGATGCGAAAAAGACCGAAAAAGAGAAACAAACAAGTGATAACTGATAAATCATTCAAAAAATTAATTGGATGCACTCAATTTATGTACATATTTCACAAATAGACGTTGATGTTCAAATATTTTTATTTCTGCATCCAAAAATACTCCATAGCCAAGATAACGGCCACCAAACTGTAGATGAATCTATTGAAATGAAGTAAAGATTAATTGAAGATACAGATTATGAACGGAATCAATTATTAGAATATAATTAACATTCGTAATATTAAGACATATTCAGATATCTCCGTTGTATTTTCCTGCGTAAAGAAAAGCATTTGGCAGAAATATTCAATAGATATGGATGGAGTAATCCGAATATACTCTTTTGTTTTATAAAATAATACAAGATGATTTTGATCTTTTGCGACGAGCACCTGCTGATGTTCTTCCATTACCACCTATTGTTACTTTTTTCTCATCTAATTCATCGAACCAACTATCAACACTACCCATTAGAATTTTAACAACGTACTTTTTATAAAAAAATAAAAAAGAAGCCATCAGTGAAAATTAAAAAAAATAAGCATAAAAAGTATTCGTTACATCTCCGAAACTAAATGGAAATTGCTTTCCTTGTCGTGCTTGAATTTCTCGTTTTTCATTTCTGTAATCATCAACAACGTCAAGATTAGCAATTTTTTTATCCCAGTCGTTTAAATATCCAATACAATCATCATCATCTATTATTAAGAATAAAAATTCATCGAAATGTCATTAATCATTGTATTTTGTCTTACTTGTACATGCAATAATTGTAACTGGAATCCGATTAATGGGCTTACGCTCATGTTTAAGAACATATTCAAATGAACGAATATCTCGATGACCTCGATTATCAGTTGGTACACCGTCTGTAGCTAGAAGTATCAATAATTTACGTTCTTCTATTTCATTCTGTTTATCACGAAGTACACGTCGAAGAACTGGAACGATCGGAGTCGGACCTTAATGAAAATAGAAACATTTTCTTCTCTTTGCTTCTGAAAGAATTATCGTGTGAAACATACCAGAGGGAGGAACAGCAAAGGCGGGAACTAATTCTGATGAATTACGAACATGAAATAAAGGTTCACGATTAAGGAAATAAATGTCAACACCATCCGGATCAAGGACGCTAGCAATATCAACAACGATAGATACAGTTTGCTTCAATTCATCCCCTACAATAGTGAAAGAAACAATTCTTTGTAGAAAAAACAACAAAAGAACAATATGGAAAATAAAACAAATTCATACATCGAGACGGTGACTTATCGAAAGGCCCAGAAAGATCACCTAACAAAGTCATAAACAATGAATTTTAAATAATAAAAAGAAGACAACATTACCAAGTGGTGTATTCATAGATCCTGAATCATCACAAATAAATACAATTTCATAGCCTTCAAGAGCGCGGAGTTTTTTTGCAAACAAATGACTAACTAAATATTTAAAAATATTCAAACATGAACGTTTTTCGAAAATAACAACTCACTTTCATAACGAGCAACGAGCTTTTGAAACTCTTCCATACGTTCGTCGGCAGTTGAATGATAAGTTGGCCATGACTGACGATATTGTTGCTCAGTAAATTGTGCGTCACTACTATATGACGGCGGGGCAGAAGGTGTTGAGGAATGTTGCTGAGGATACATGTTTAGTTAATGTTAGATGTTAATTTTATCAATATTTACTATCAAATATTAACTTGATGCATTATATATGGATATACTTATATTTATATGTGTGTATGAATGTATTTATGTGTGGGTGTTTTCTTTTCGTTAAGAAATCTGAAGACGTAGATAAACTATGGAAGGAGGAACAGAATTTTTGCGTGTCTTTTGAAGCGGAAAAGAAAACCGGAAAAAAACGAGGTCGCATTTATTTCAATGCAAAATCTAATTGTCACTCAATCTATTCAACTGCCATTTCAGACTATACAAAAAATATGTCAACATTTTCTGAATAACTAGATGCTGTTAGCGACAAAATCTTAAAATATGAACTCCGTTAATAGGAGGGTCTATCCTCCAGTTAATAAGACAGTGTTTCGGTGCTATGGAATTACGAAATCTTCTTATCTACCTCCCATGCTCATCCACAAGATCCATGATACCTTTTTTTCTGATATTTTTAAACTCGACAATCGAAAAAACATCCTTCCCGTGCCACTCGAACTGATCGAAAACCGTCGGTTCATTTCGGTTATTTTTGTAACCGACGATTAACCGCGGTTATTTCTTTTGTTCTCAAGGTTTTACAACGTTAAAACCGATGGTTAATCGCCGCTAACCTCCCGGTTGACTGAAAAAATATCGTTCCGAACTGCTAACATCTCTGGTCAACCGGGAGGTTAACCGCGGCTAACCATCGGTTTTAACGTTGTAAAACCTTGAGAACAAAAGAAATAACCGCATTTTATCGTCAGTTACAGAAATAACCGAAATTAACCGACGGTTTTCGATCGGTTCGAGTGATATGGGTTCGTATTGCTCAGTTGACTTAATTGTTGAGTTCAGCTCTGGGAAATTCTATTCAAGATAATAGCAACGATATCATAACGGAGATTTCTTGTTTGAACTTCTTGAATCAATAGAAACATTTCTAATCTCACTTTTTGTTTTAAAACTTTAAGGTATGCTTTAAGACATACGTACGCCCAAATTTTTAAAAATTACTTTTACATTTAATCAAACTCGACTTGTCCGAAGATTTCGATATTATTATGAACATTCAAACATCGTATTATGATGAAATATATTTAAATAAGATATCGAAGCAAATGTATCTTCAAAAAGAGAGAGAGAGAAGCTTTTTAATTGCAAATTATAGATTTCGCTGTACAGATTTTTTTGCTATTGTTTTCTTTTACTGTACATCATTATCTTGATCGATGAAATTCTATCTAGTAGAATAAGTAAAATAAAAAAAAATTTTATTAAAAATGGCACGAAAATTTTCCTTGTTACGTAATTTTTAGATTTGATCGTTGTTGCTAGAATACTAATTCCTTTTTTAAAAAAGTGAAAAAAACACCCAAAATAGTTCACTCTCGAAAGCCATCATGTTTTACTCGATTCACTTTTCAATCAATATAGCAACTTACTGAAATAAGTTGAAGATCTACTCAATATGATATGAACGGATCCTTGTAACTGAACCGTCTGTGGTCTGTTTAATCGAACTAATCTCATGGGAACGTACGCACAAACAACATCAAGCGAAAGTAAAAATGCTCGATATAATGTCTTTGTTGATGTGTTAACTACTAATCATATGAATATAAACTGATTTATCTCTATTTGAAAAAAAAAACATTTTACAGGCAACTTCGATTCTTTTCTTAAATTTAAAGTAGATCTATTTTTTTCGAATGTAACACTTAATCACGTTCAAAAAAAAAAGAAAACTTACAACTCTACCGTAAACTATAGTCGATTAAATCGGCAAACGAAAAAGAATTTCGTAGAATTTCATTTCGATATTTCCTTCAATTATATGTAACTTGGATCTTTGAATGGAATTTGAAATCGCTCAACTACTTACTGTTGTTGACCTTTATTCAGCCTACATAATTATTGACTGGTGCGTTTTTCCTTTTTTCCCCCTTAATTACTATTCATACTAATGAACGAGAGAAGAGTCATGATGAGTCAAATCGAGAAAAGAGCATATCTCACACTCATCTCATATTCAAGTAAATACTAGTTACTGAATCAACATTGAATTTCTTGTTTCTTATCGACAACATAAAATGCGTCTCTTGTTCGTCGTTGATTGGATGATGACACCAAAAAGGAGAAAGAAAAGACTATATTTTTTCCTTTTTTTTCTGTGTATTTATTTTTCGTTAGTAGTACAAGAAGTTGGGTGATGTAAACAAATGAAAAAGAAAAAAAAACGAGCAAACAAAAGAACCAGAAAAGGAAGAAAGAAAAAAAAAGAAGAGAAAGGTCGTTCACTACATGAATATAAAGTGTGCCAGAACAAGTTAAACAGATTTAGTTTGAATGAAAACGAAAAGAAAAAGAAAAAGAAAACGAAACAATCGTTCTTGGATAGAAGATCAAACGATTGAAGACAAGACAAAGGAAAAGTATGTATGTGTGGCACCTCCCCCATTAATATTACACAGTTTCCTGAGACAATTGAAAAAGAGAAAAAGGAGGTATACAAAAATAAACTCTAATAATGTGTGCGTATTAGCTAACCAACCAACTCATTGTTTCCTTTCCGACCTCCTACTTTTGAATAGTATTATCTTTTGCATAAGGAGGAAGTGTGTAACAACATAAACCTTTACAATAAGTGAAGTACGCACACAAACATACACAGTTATATATTATGTATACGAAGCAATTACAAGTGATATAGACGATAATGCTGTACATAAGAATTTTTTGTTTTTTAAGCAAAACAAAAGAGAGAAAAAAATGAAAACAAAAATCAAACCGCTGTATATAAGGCAAAGACAAGTTCCAAAAAGAACAGACAGTGTTGCCGAGCAAGACCAAAACACATTGCCTGAGCCGCATATATACAACAACAACAAAAAAAAACGAAAAACCGAGTATGAGAGCGACCACTGTCACGCAATGACACAAAAAAACAAACCAACAAATCTAACTACAGAATAATAGAAGACATAAACTGCTTGTATGAAAAAAAAGAAGAAGAAGAAGAAGGAAAAAGAAACAAATAAATGTTAGTTGTCATAATGTGACAAGCCGTTTGAATTTGATGTTGATGACGTTAGCATTGGACCCAAATCGGAGTTTTTACTCAGATGTTTTTCTAATTTTGTAATTATATGTTTACCGTATGTAAATTTTCGAAGTGATTGAATATGTGGACGAACTTTTTGTAGAAGAATTTTACGCTGAGCTGGTTCAGCAACATCGATCATCTACGGAAAAAGACAAAACAAATCAAACGTTAAATAGTGTTTGTTTCGTGGAAAAAATATTATTTTTGAACGTCTTCTACTTTTTTACGGAGAAAAATATGTTTATAGAAATTTTAACAGTAAAACAGAAGTAATGAACAGTTATTTAAACTTAGAATCTTGCTTTTTCTTTTCCTGAACATGAGACGACAGATTAGTGTTTCATGAAATATGAAAGTTTGTCATGATAATAGATGGCTTGGGATGCAAAACAATGTGCATATATTTCATGTTTTTTTTTTTATTATTAGCCAGAGTTCATTAGTAGAATAGAAAAAACTGCAAGCAAATTTTATGAATCTATAATGACACTCAAAGGTATTAATATGCATGAAAATAATTATCTAATTTTTATATCTCCAAAAGAGTAGACAAATCTTGATCTGTTTGAACTATCATCAACATGTAAATGTCAAGTACTATGTTCTAGTTTTTAGATGCAGTGTAGTATATGTCAAAAAAATTGTTTTATCGGATAAAATAGGCAACTACACATTCGTTGTATTCAGAATGAATATCTATGAGTCGTATGAAGATTCTACAGTGTTACAACATACGTAAACAGATTTCTTAATTGATCAAAAGGCTAATTCTATTTTTGGCAAAGTTTTCTATGTCTTCGTGTTCTTTGAAAGTACACATGGAAATAGAAACAAGCTTTCCTATTCATCGCAAATATAGATATATATGTAATATAAAAAGAACGTTTGAATGATGCTGACATCGATAAAAAGAAGAATTGCTTTACTAATCAGATTGATAAGTCGAATTGTCGGAATTATTAATAAGAAAAACAAACACTAGTTCGATTCATGTAAAAAAATAAGTGATAAAATTTTCTGTCTGTATCATTGTAGTATTATCTTTTGTTTCTTAATGAGAATCTTATTTATTGATTATTACAAAATAAAAACAATATGACTATTGATTAGTTGAGTCAAATTAGCTCGAGAGTTAGTTAATCCGTTGAAATTTACGAATAGCAGTTGTGTTATTTAATCAATTCGTAAACACAATTGCTTATTATCATGAGTATTTCTAACATAACAATCGACATTAAAAATAATTTTCTTTCTATCTGCCAATATCAATGAATAGATTCGATTGATAAATTGTGAGTCTGTCGAAAAACAAAGATGGCTTTTCACTATCGCCCTTAATTTGATTATCTTAATAGTAGTAGTATTGTGAAATTGATTTTCTCAAGTGGAAATTGGCAAAGCTGTGTTTCTTATCAATTGATTTGTCATTAAAAGAAACAACTAACCATTTGTATCCTATCGAATATGTTCATTCTTAATATGACTATTAAATATTCTTTTAAATATTCATATAATTGTATTCCGAAGGAATGAACATTTCACAGAAATCATTTTCGATATATTTACTAAAATTTAAGTTCATTTATTTTGAGATGCTCGAGAAAGACAGAACGATCTGAAATAGAATGACATACAGCACATGACACAAATCGGTGATACGTCATTTATATTAGACACGATAACATTGATCGGCATGTTACTTAAAAAATAGAGTTACTTGACGATCGCTGAGTATAGTATTGTTCTAGCAAATAAAATCGATTATCCACTAACTTTCGGTGTAACAACATTTGAATACTTGACAATGTCTACTCATATATGGATTCTTTATGAATACGAAAAATGTGTGATCAAATATAACAGACAAATATGCAGCTAAAAGTCTTCTTGAAGTACTTGTAAAATTCTTTTTACACACAGCTAATCTTCAATTGTAAAAACTATGCATACTCTCATTTCATGCGATACCTATGAATTATTTCTTTGAAAAAAATGAAAACAAAAACACTTACTTTTTGTACAACATAATTTGCAAATTGATCTTTCATCATCGTTAATAATGCACTATTAGGTCTAGAATTTAGTAAGTCAATTTATTTTTTGGTATAACTATTAAATGTATTATTCATTTTCTCTTTACCCATCTCCAAATGAAACAACTTCATCAATAAGTTGTCGTTTTTCTTCTCGTGTTGCATATGTTACACATTTTTCAACAACATTACTATAAGAAGAAGAAGAAGATTATTCATTAGATAGACGGCGAAGAACCACATGAGTCTAGTTTTGTTTTGTCCCTTATGTACCTTGCAAATTTGTGTTGCGATAAATGAAGTACTCGCCCCATGATAGCATTTACAATACGGCTTCGATCTTCTGGTTTACCATGTTCCAATACATGTTGAATAACATAATTTCCTATAGAAAATAAAATATTTCTTCGATCTTTATTTTAAAGTTAACTGGAGGCATTATTATTTACCATATTGATCTTGAACAAGATTTTCTAGTTCACTATGTAATATATCGAGTATAGGCCTTGTTTGTGATTCTTTACAATTTTCAAGTATACGTTGTATAACACGACATCCATATGGATGTGCTGATAGTTGAAAAACTTGTTTTGTTACATCATGTATTATAAAATCAATATCATCTCCAAGACAACATTCAATACATTTTTGTATGACATGATTTCCATTTTGATCTTCAATACATTTCACAATGTTGCCATCGAGCTCTCTTGCTATTTGTATTTGATATTCAGGTTGTAAAGTTTCAACAGCCTTTTGTATAACACGACAACCATACATTTGTAAAGCCAATGTTAAAACATTACCACGTATACTATGAGCTAAATATGCTTTATGTTCAGTTGAACCAAATTCAAAGAATTTCTAAAAGCAAACAAAACAATTCCCATAATACGATTCGTCACGAAATTCTTAAATACAGTTTAATTCTTTTCAGCATAGAACGGTTAATCGTTTACGATGAATCTACTGTAGTTCATATATCAGTACAATATGTTATTAATCTTAGATCTATTGATCGATAGGTAGCATGTTATGTAGGATCTAGTCAACACTGATATTGATCCAACTGGCAACATTTCTCGTAAAGTCGATGATCAATTTTTATTGTTCCAATGTAATCCTGCTATAATATTGATGAATCATAGAATAATTTGTCATGAATGAATAGAATTCATCTATGGAATTCACCGTTCTTTTATCAGCATTGCTCAACAGACTAGATTTTATCAATAAGTGCATGCTAGTTGGCCATTCACGGTTACCACTGGAATCGAACTACATTTAGACGGTATTTGAGACAGTTCATAATAGATTTTGGACAATGTACTTCTCATGTAACTATGAAGATATTCGTATCTTTCTCGCATTTTAAGTGTAGAAGTCTCTCGCACTGAATCGTTTAGATTTAACCAATATTTTCGATAAGTAAGCATACAACACTATTTGACTTTCTCTTGTACATGGTATCATCATAAAAACGATATATATGCTAGGGGAGATTCTCACTTTCTATAGAAATATGTCCATGTTTACTCTTAGAGTTTAATATTCTTTTTAAAATGTCATGTATAAAATAAAATCTATGTTTTACTTGAATAACGTAATTGCCGAAAACATCAGTCATCAATTGTGGTGCATTGGATATGATTTCTTTGAAAACCATATCTTTTTCAGTATTAGTTGCACGTTCAAGTTTCTGTTGAATAAATCTTGAGCCATGTTGATCCATAGAAAATTCAGCAAAATGTCCAATGACATCACGTAATTGTAAATTAGGCATGCGGCTATTGCGAAAATCATCCAATAATTTACTTCGTGTTATGATTGAATCACGTCCTGAACTTGAGATTGTATTGTTTCCACGCATGGTATTATTATTATTATTAGTTCCTGTACCACCGAATACATTTGGAGCATAATAATTAGCCATAGGTCCACTCATACCACCAACGCTTCGACGGCCAGTATATAATTCATTACCATTAAGCATGCCTTGTTGTGGTGGTACAGTTGTTGGTCCTTGTTGATTGTGTGGTGGGAAAAAGCGAGGATTAAACATGCCGTCAAATGAACCTGTATTAGATGTTGGTGGTGGTGTCATGGATGTCATTAAACTATTGTATGCAGGTGATGGTGGTAAACCACCAGGTAATTGACCATGATACAATGGTGTTTGTTGTTGTTGTTGTTGTTGAATAGGTTTTGGTAAACGTGGGTCGGCAACAAGACGAGAAAAGTCTGGTAATTGTGCATCACGGCGTTGCGTTGGAACAGTATAAACATCTATAAAGGTATCGTTGCATAATATGATTTATGAACTTATAAACAAATGAGTAGTTTGGAAAATTCTAAAACTGGCATTCATTGTTCAAACTTTTATTTTTGTTTATCGCATTAGAAATATATGTGACGAACATCTGCAAATTGTTGGTTAACTGAAAAGGTCCTGTTTTACTTTTAAATTTTAGGTGAATTATTTCATAGAATAAATTATTTGTCTAACTTAAACCTAAATTACAGGTGTAAAATTGTCCCCGTTGATTGGAATGAATCCAAGTATAAATAAAAAGTATTATTTCTTCTCCTGACTTTCTTTTACGGTGCTCCTAGATTAGCATTCAAAGGCAAAAATCAATATTGATTGACTACTTTCAATTTCTATCAAATCAAATGTTGAAAGAAAAACAGATTTTTATTGTTTCCAATTAATTGGATCAATAGAGTTCCATGAATAATACTTGAAAAAACCATTGTTCTCCTCTCTATGTATAAGAAATCCATAGGTTTCAACACTCATGGGAAATATCCGTTTTGATCACAGCTTCTTTGAGAATGAATATTCAATGTGACGATCTACTCTTGGGTATCAATCTCGTGTAAAATCTCTTGCTCATAATTTTTTTTCATAACAGAAACCCAATAAAACTAAAGAAAAACTTGAGCACATCCTATTGAACATACCATTGAATGAACTTGAAAGTGAGCTTGCGACTGGGCTACCATACAAACCACCTTGATTATTAGCATTGACTAGAATATAACAAGTGAGAACAAAGTAATACTATGAATTACATGAAATGTTGAATATATACCCGGTATCGGTACTTGTTGTGGATACATACGAAGTCCCGGTGAGCCAGTAGGTTGTCGTGCATTTGACATCATAATACTAGGATCGAGAAATGTTGGTGATGCAGCGGCAAAAAATGGAAAATTAACTTAAGTAAAAAGAACAAATGAATTTTTCATTCGACGACGATTTTCCGTTGTATTTCGTTTAATTACCTGGTGTTTGTGTTGTACGTGGCATATTCATATATTGCTGTGCCTGTTGATTAGATTGTGACGTACTTAATAGGTCACCTGAATTCGTCGGTGTTAATGGACGATTATTGTTATTTGATTTCGATTGTGGTGATTGTTGCTCGTTAGCATTTGCTTGCTGTTGAGCTAACATAGCCGGTGGTGCTGGAAAAACCAATGCTGTTGGTAATGCTGACCAATACTGTGGTTGACCAAGTAATGATGGAAGTGTTGCTGGTGACTGATGAAAATTTTGTATTTGCTGTAAGTAATTGTCTTGATTACTATTGATAATATATTGATTTGATGATGCATATGGTGGTTGCTGATTAGCTGTTTGTTGTTGCGCTGCCATAGTACTTGATAACCACGACATGAGTGGTGTTTGAGCTAAATTAGCTAATTGAGCATCTTGCTGATTATTTCCATTGGCTTGCGGATTAAAAGCCGTCATTATTGATTGACTTTCAAATCTTTTAAATAAAATCAAAGAAGAAAAAATTATTTTATTAACTATTCAAGCTAAAAACAAAATAATGCTCTTATATAGACAGAAATAATTCTTTAGGGACATGCCATATCTAAAGGCACTTCTCATTCAGATAGATTAATTGATCTAGTTTGTAGGATTCGAGGATTCGGTAGCAAAATAAAAAAATACAGATTGTTCGAAATTCATAGATCGAATTAGAATTGAAAATAAATTCATTTACATAATGGTTTCACGAGAACCTCAACTTTTTTTTATGCAGGAACGATCCAACAACTAAGATCTTTTAGAACATCATCTATTGGCATTGCAAACAATACTATGTCGAACCAATAGTGTACTTCCAAAAATTTTTCCGAGCGAAAAACTAAAATCAATTCACAAAGGTTCTTGGAAAACTTACGATTGCGGTTGAATTAATGTATAATCAAATGCTTGAAAATTATTTGTTGCTTGATTCATGTCATAATGTGTTGGTTGTTGTTGTTGAGAAACAATATGATATTGTGGAGGATAACTAAAATAAAAAATATAAAAACCAGTTAGATAGTCGTCGAAATGAACGATTTGAAATTCTTTTTACTATGAAAAAAATGAATCCCTAGTTTTTACTAAAAACTAATAATCTTGTTTTTATGTTATAAGTTATGAAGTTTCTATCAACTTACGCTTGCTGTTGTGGATAGAGTAGCATCTGTTGTTGATGTTGGTGTTGTTGTTGTTGTTGATTATTTGTTTGCATTCGTTGAAATGGTATTGGTACGGATGCTGTAGGCACACCATTCATTATTAAATGTGATGTTGGCATTAAATTATCATTAACATCATCACCCGACACGATGTTATTTGCTGATGGAAGATTTTCATTATGAATACTATTTTTTAAATCATTATTAACATGACCCGGTGATGAGCGAGGTGTTTGCTTTCGATTGGTGTCTGTTTCATTGATTTTATCATCAGATTTAACATCATATACAGTTGGATTATCAACATTTTTATTATTATTATCACTGTCAGCCTAACGAATGGAAATAAATAAAGAAAAAATTCATACATAATTTGTTGAAATAGTCAAGGAGATAAATGTATTTATTGGAACATCAATCGAGAAGAATCAACTATTTTATTTTATCTAGGCTAATCGGTAACACCACTGTTTTAAATGAAATTGTAAACAATGGTAACGCCTGACGATAGCCATTGGTGAAATATAGAATCGAACCCATACATTAAGTACTTTTGACCACTGAACTATATACGATACGTTTCTTACACTTACATAAATCTTCATATTTTGCATGTGCTGAGTAACTTCTTTGAGTCCCATATCTTTAACACGTGGTGAATTGTCTCCTTCTAATATGTTAATACACATATTAATTCCAAGATTAGCAGGATCGGTTGATTTCGGTGAAAATACTACACCATGTGGATCAGCATATCCTGATACAATATCCGATTGTCGATTTGGCATATTGATCGGTGCCGATCGCTCTAAATCATTTAGTACATATATATATATATATTCTCGAACAGAAAAACAATAAGAATATTTTTCATACCTTTTGTAGTATAATCATTGGTGCCTTGTGATGGCCACATATGTGAACTACGCAAATAGAATATTAAAATTTCTTGAAATGACTATGATTGAAACTTACTATATTTATACAAACAAACAGTAATAATTAACAAAAAAAAACACAATAATAAATCAGCCGGTTTATTACGCTTGATGATATTCTTGTTTTTTTTTTACATAGGTACACAGGTATGTAGTGTCAAAGAAGAATACACACGGAAAAGGGAAAAGATAGACAAGGCCTATGTACACTATGAACAATAGAAAACGGGGCGACGAACGTGACGACGCGCGATGAGTTGCTTCTTAAAGAATTCAGATGAATACAGTAGAATAAACAATGGCCAAAAACTTGTAAACAATCAACATATAAATCGAACAATTACGGACGTGTTTTTTTTCTGTTCTTTGTGTACAAGACCGCCATGAGATTGATATTAAACCTTCGACAGAAGAAAAAGTTACAAACATTTGAATTCAAATACAATGAAAGGATTTCTTTATCAATGAATTAAAAACGATGGAATATCTTGAGATATTTTCAAGTTTTAGAGATAGAGGTCACTAGTAATTGGTAAATCAACTTCCTCAACACTATAGGTAGACTCGGATTGTTGATGCCTACAATATATACTAAACTACTTCGACGTTGAAAATAATAGAACACGTGATATTTACTTCAGAAAGAAAAAAGAGAATCAATATTTGTGTAAAAATAAATATTTTTCGAAACAAAAACTCGTCATATGATCAAATGTCCTTATTACATTATCACCGTAACCTCTCGTATTCGCACTCTACCTATGATGAATTACTCGAAAGAGGATAAATAAAGCATTTGCTTTCTTTCTGCTTTCTACATGCTCCAAATCAAACGTCATTCAACAATCTGAATACCACGACAGCTGGATTGTGCATTCGTAAATTGATGATAAGATGTTTTGTTCCAGCCCTATCTGTATCCTGTTGGCTATCATGACAGAAAATCTCATATCTTTAATACGTTGAAACATTCTCATGCTTCTTTTTTGAAATTAATTCACTTTAACAAACCATTACATTTAGTTTAAGGTGAAGGAGACAACAAAAAAACATCAAAACTAGCAAGAAATTTAGATCTTACTTTGTTATGTGAATTTAAGGTAAAGAATCAAATTTCATAGGAATGAAAACTGTTAGGACAACAAAATAACACATTTATATACATGTTTAACAGGAAGTGTCAACTGCTTTATTAGTTTAGTAAAAATGATTGCATGAGTAAAATTATTGATTTTCATACCATAGACTTCTGATAAAATACAAGCAGAAGCATCCCGTAACGCTTCAACTTAATATATGTACCAAAAATAATAGATCTAATAAATATTTATGAATCTTGAGTTGATAGAAGTTTTTATAAATTCAAAACACAATCTCCAGTAGTTTTTAAATAGCTAAATCTGATTGAGAAAAGCATACTGTATAGTATACATCCAATAGACGAGAGCAACAGTTTTATAATATCATATCTGCAATGTTGACGGCTCGAAAAAGTCTAAACTAATTAAGGGTGTGTCGTCGAGATTTGTTTTTTTGTTTTCTGGAAACAATATTTGTAGCCTACTGTAATGCACAAGGAGAAAAGCTTTTGGTTCTGTTAGAATGATATAATTTCTTCTAATATTGGACAATGAGAGAAATGACATGATATCTACAGACGAGCTATCGCCCACTAGAATATCTGATATTAGAAAAATTCTAGCTTTCATTAACTCTTCTAAATGGATAAAACATTCGAAAGATATTTACAGCTCATAGCTGATCAAACATTTAGGTCAATTTTTGTATTCAGTAGAAAAATCGAAAAGAAAGATATCACGTATAAATTTCATTCAACGTTCGATTACCATACACAACAAAAACAACTCTAAAGCAAAATTTAAGATGAAAAGAAAAGTCGATGTCAATGTAGAATATAAATAGTTGCATCCATGAAAATCATCACAGCTGAAATCTACGCATGAATGTATCATACATTAACTTTTGTTGTAATACTAATGTGCAGTTACGAGAATAGACGACTTGAACCATAGCAATAACAGAAGTGCAGATGTTGATTGTAATCTTCTCTTCAACGTCGTTCACCCTAAACATATATTACATTATTACGTTGCATATTGTTCTTCTCTCTTGTTCAGATTTAATCCAATACTCGCATTCAGAACACACATATACTCATTTTACCTCTGACTACTTCAACGTATTGTTCTTTTTTTCGTCGTTTTTTTTCTGTTATCTTCTACGTGTATATCAAATATAGATATGCAAGGGTCATTGAAATTCATATAAATAAGTGACTTTCTCTATAGCAATCTTTCTGAATTAGTAGACATATGGCCTCTTCTGGAAGTTCTTCTGCTATCTGCTTCGTTCTAACTGTACAAATAGTAATTGCTCTGAATAAGACTCGATAGTGGCTTGGCAAGCTTCAAATATTTTTTTCATATTTCTGAACTTCAACTCAAAAATTTAGTTCAACAACAACAAAGTGATAGATAGAATATGTTGAATTGTGATAAGCAGAACTAAACGTTGTATTAGAATAAACAAAAGCAAGTTATTTATTGTTTAATGAAGAAAAAAGAAATTCTACGTATACGTAAAAATAAAACTGAAAATAAAATATTTAACGAAATTGGTCATTGTTCTATTCAGGCTTTTTCGTTTTAAAATCAAGATATTTTCTGTAACCATACATGTCATTTTCAATATCTTCTTTTCGAATATTTAATCGATGATAGAAAACTTCAGCAATTTCACTTGTTAATGGTTCATATTTTGATTGAGCAACAGCTCGAACATAACCATCAACGATATAAAAGGCTACAAATTTAAGTTCATTGTCAAGATCACCATGAATAATAACATTGTCTGGATCACGAGTATAGCCAGCATAACGTATTGTTGTTTTATTATTTTGTGTTGTCCAAAATATTGGCACCGTATATAAGTCATGTTTTAATGAACGAGAACTACCATGTATTTGATTGAGATAATAATGTAAGATAGTATCAGCTAGATAGCAAAAAGAAAAACGATGTGTTAACTAAATACGTTCTATCTTATCTCGTGTGTGTCAAGTAACGTAAGTAACGACGTCGCTACTAGTGTCAATGTTTGTACATACCACTAAAAATATTTTGCTGTTACAGATTTCGAACAGATACTTTAGAAAGAGAGATGTTGATTGGCATGAGATACAAGGCGTCTAGATGAAAACATACACGATGTCTAATGACTTTCAATGAAGGAAAAGGGCATTTGGCTTGAGTCGATATTACTTATTAACCATGTCAATGGAAAATGGGAAACATCAACAATAAGTCATAAGAAAGAATGAAATGGAAGTCTTCATTCTAAACAAATATAATCTGTCATTGTTATTCGATGACTAATAATCAATGAAAGATTTCTGTGTGTGTAGAACACATCAATGGTTGAAGTTTACTATCAAGTCAAAAGGCAATTGTTGTTGACAAGAGACAACAATAAATATCATAGTTGTTATTTCTATGTATTTGGTTTTAGATTGTTTCAGTAATATCGTCGATTCCATCACATACATTTATTTATTCAATGGGCAAACTTTGATCATCTTCTTTCTTTGATAGTATTAAATATTCTTTCTAATTGATTAGACGATCTCTGAGAACTAGTAGTCATTTTATGAGAATACATAGTATAGAATGGAGAAACGAATATATAAATAGAATCCTATGGCATTATTTGAAAGATTAACGTATAGTGTCATGTTGTTAACGAGTATTCGTAGGATATCTACGACAATCAATAGTGCAATATGTTGGAAGTATTTTTCTTGTACCGAATGTGATCTCTGAACATATACCCGTAAAATATCGCATGCCAGTATAACCTGAATGAACCATTGGGATTAAAATACTGAACATGACTTTAAATTATTCTTTTATCTATAGTTAATTTTAGAGTAGAAATCGTGAATATGTTCCGATCTGTTGGTTAACTTTCGAAGAAACATTTTTATTTCAATTGTTTTATGAAAAAAATGGGCACTGTTTGTTAATTATACATTTCAATCATGACTAATACAATGGGGAATGCTGAGTATAGTCAATCTTGAAATTTTTCTCTAGTCACATCAATCTATATTGTTTGATTTTCTTCTTGTTCTTCTTCTTCGTGGAATAATCTGAATTCAAAAAGAAAATAAATACATTTCAGCATACAAACAATAGAACGGGAAGTTTACATGGATGTTCCGTTGATCGCTAATTTTCTCATCCGGACTACATCAAATGAAAGACATTAGGTCGTTTCCACTGCAAATTACGAGAAAATTTTCTCAGCATATATTCCAGTTACTATATGGTGTTCGAATTAAATGGTACGGTGATTTAGACTGGTAATAAATCTAGAATAGTTTCAATAGGAATTCGTATGGTTACTGAATAATTACTAGAACACTCGGTAGTATCTTCGAGAAAAAATCTCACGATAATATATTTTATAGTTTCTTTTAAAGAAATATGTAATACCCTACCAGCTTGATGACCCGTTGAGCAAGCCATTTGCCAATGTTGACAATTTATATCGTCTAAATTGAATATTTTCAACGGAAATTTAATTATGTCGCCAACAGCTAAGACATGTTCAACTGACGTTTCCAGACGTTCATTAACTTTTAAAAAACCATCATTAGTCATTTCCAAAGGAGAATTTTGATATAGTTCATTGCATAATTCACTGCCTATGGCAACGATAACGATATCACATGGAATAAGATCTCCTGTTGATAAATGAATATATTTAACACGTTGATTTCCGCCCTAG
This sequence comes from Rotaria macrura, assembly GCA_900239685.1. Lineage (NCBI taxonomy): Eukaryota > Metazoa > Rotifera > Eurotatoria > Philodinida > Philodinidae > Rotaria > Rotaria macrura. Next base: position 32,077 of record OENT01000039.1, read on the forward strand.
GTATATAGATAAGATGAATTCTTTTTTTTTGTATTAAATAATCTCTAAAGAAAAAAATTGTAGCTCACTGTTAATTTTAACACTTCAGTTTGTGAATAAAATTTTGCACCATTCCTCTCGTGAAGTTTTTGTAAAGCTTGACCAATGCGGTCACCAAATACACCTAGAAAATTCATGGATAATATTTCCTAGATGATTGATATTTTCTTTTTGCTACCTACGTCTCATCGGTATCTTTGAACGCATTATAACTGAGACGGTTTTCTTCTCGTTTGAACCAGTCGTTAACCATCCACATAATTCTAATGCAATAAATGAATCACCAATAATCACAATGTCTTTTGCATCTGCTGATTTCATTCGATCTATATCAAAACGTAATGTAAGTTCATTGATTCGAAGTTTTCATGCTAGATTTACTAGAACTTACTAGCAAGACTAGAAGCATCTTCCAACGATCGCAAATACAAAATATTTCGAAGATTAGATCCTGGTAATAACGGAGACAATTTTCTTGGTCGTAGACCAGTTGCTAGTATTAGATAATCATACGATAAAGATTTCATATGATTACTCAATGTTTTATATGTTAAATTTTTGCCATTCCAATTAATATTGGTAACTTCTGTATGTATTAACAAATCAATTTGAGCTTTTTTAAAATAATTCGAATCCTTTAGAAGTAAGTCTTGCGGAGCTTTTGATGGTTGCTTCGATAGTTGAACCTTGAAAATCGAAAAGTTTTGGTTTTACTTTTTTCCTTAAACAAATACTTACACGATCATAGGGTGGTGTTCCCTCAGATGTAAATAAAATGATACGACCACGAAATCCATTCTGACGAAGCATATCAGCACATGTAAATCCGCCTGAAAGAATACGATTAATTTAATGGATCACAAAAGTATTTAAATAATGCACGAATATTAAAATATGTTTTGTTGTATCGATGTTTTGCATCTTCTTGAAATGAAAGATTGACACAAAATGATTAATGGCCTCTTGACAATTTCAATTACTTCTGTTTTCTCGATCTGCCCATTTCTTCCTTTTAAAAACCTCAGCATAGACTTAATTTCTCTATCTCGATCAGAGTAGATCTCTTGTTTCTAAACCTTTTGTATGTTACATAGTATTCGCCAGGGATTCAAAAGCTAAATGTCATCGTTAGACAAAGGAGAAAAATCTCTGCAATACATGAGATTTAATCATCTTATTGACTAACAAGAATGATCACGAAATGCTATCTTCTATTCGAGCAAATTCTATTCTACTCTTTAGTATTGCATTTAAATGATCGATTATGAGACAGTTTTCCTGCTAGAATATTTCGATCCGTATCGATAAGGTGTTGTTCTTAGATAGTGATATCACCAACTGTGCGACAATATTGAACAAGCTACGAAAGTTTTTCTTTTATGTTGTGATCAATCATCTGATTAATATATAGTAGATAGGGTGAGCTACGGCTTTTCTTACATATTGATCATTTTTTAGCACATGTTCAAGAATACTGCTGCATCAGGCTTGTCTCTCTTTCTAGGCTACAGCTACTATCAGTAGTGCAGGGAAGATATCAAGTTATTCACTTAGACTCGAAAGAAGATATTAAACAGAAAAGAAAGGGACACGCTGCTCTTCTTCTTGTGTCTTATAAGCTGTTCGATGTTCAGAGACTCTCCTTTTCTAGTGTAAGATAGTAATCTATCAACTAAGTCAAATATTCTACTTTCGATTTCTTAAAATGAATGATCTTTCTTCTGTTGACATTCATTCTCGTCCCAAGACGACGTTAAATTATTTCTAGTCATGTTTACCGGCTCCTGCTCCAATAATTGCCACCACTGGTCTTGATTCAATAAGAAGATTATCAGGTATTTTTGTACGTTCAATTTTTTCTAGATCTTGTATTTTAGCAACTAGAATAACACGATCATCAACAATTTCCACATCATATTCTAGGAAAATATCCAGTTAGACTTCAATATAAGTAAAGTGAAAAAAACTCATACTTGGTAAATTGCCATGGCCGGGATGATCTTCAATATCACCAGTATCAACACGAAAGCAAGCACCATGTGCAAAGCAACGAAGATGATTATTGATCAATACACCTAACCGATCAGCATTGATAAAAATCTATTTATGAATAGGAAGGAAAAAAGCCTTTCGTCATACCTTTTACTAACGGCAATTTATAATGGCAACATTTGCTCGCATACGCATGAAATTTATTGTCTTGCCGTATGAGTAAAACAGTTGTATTTACATGTGATGTTTTGATTTCAAATTCTTTCATTTGACCATTTTCTAAATCATTTACAGTACACAATTGATAACGAATTCTTTCATCCGCTATCATGGATACTCTATTATTGTCTTGATCATCGGCACGTGTTTTAATTGTTAGAGTCGATTTTGGATAAGCCATTCTTGTTCAAATGATGCGTTCTTTCTGAAATAATATTTAAAAAAGATGAAAGAAATACTCCTAAACTTACATTGGTCGTAATCTAATAATCTAGAACTATGACTTTCTTTAATCATCGTTGTGACGAAAAAATCAGGTGTATTGACTCTATATACAACTTCTTTTTTTTACTTAGTAATCAATACAGAAGCACTTTTACACTAAAAATTCTTGGAAGCCGCCACATTTTTTTTCTTCACGTCCAACTATAACAAAAAGCAGGAGGAAGACTTATGAAGAACACATCGAGCGACAAAAAATTATATTCTCTCAATAAGAAGTAATGACTATCGTGCTACGCTATTTTAATGTTCTAAAAATGATCATGACAAACTAGTATATTGAATAAAGCGTAAAGTGCATTCATTTTCTGTTGATGTAAAACGTGAGGGAAAACGTTAATGTGAATGCATGTCACATGTACTTCGCTAGGCGACATCTGAGTTTAGTGAGAATATATATATTGTGGAAACTAATAAGGATAGATCTTCCACTAAATTAAGAGATAGATTCTTGGATACATTTCAAAATATTGAAAGATATGTTATAGAGAAAAGATGATCCGACACGACAGTAATACTTCAACAACAATAAAAACAGATTTTAACTGAAGAGCCATATCCATGCAGTGCTGTCAATAGCGTTGACCCTTTTTTTTTGAAAATACTAAGACGATCTGAAGAACTCAATTTTACTAAGGATCGGTGTCACTGATGAATATCAGAGATCATTAATAGTGTAACTTGGCAAAAAAGGTTTCATACGAAGCACATTAAAGGATTGATTTATTTCCAAATACATGCAGTCAATACAATGATTCATTCATATGTCATCTTAAACGATAAATACATTTTATTCTGTGCTCTTATTTATCCAGATAATTGCATTGGTAAAGTACGATCAGTATCGCTCGTCAATCGTTAACGGATTCGTCTGCACTACACAGACACACGCGAATGCAGGTGAATGTACTTGATCGAACAACTCGATTCATATGTATAACGCGGAGAAATAAAACTGAATCTAGATTAGTTATTCACAGTTCCTATACTTATATTGAATATATTTTGAGTTCCTATTAGTTAACATTTATTTTTACTAAAGACATCAACGAAATTGAAAGAAATATTTTTAAAAGGTGTTTTTTTAAATAATCAAATGAACAATGAAAAAGATGTATTTTACTTTTGTTGATTAAAACAGACATTTATATGATCTTAAGTTGATGAAAAGGTTAAGAGAATCCATATGACATACATAAACTTTATATTTTCCTTTTCATCGTCGTAATATGAATCTAATGTTTATGAAATCTTCTAAAGTTTTGCTTTAATCACCAACAAGTTTTTATGAGAACAATTAGCAAGAATGGTGAGCGCCCGAGTTCACTGTCCTAGTATTAAAATTACAAAGACAGTGTTACAATCATACTAAACAAGAAGCATGAAAATATAATTAATCTACCCTACATTTGACGATTTTTTACTTTCTTTTAATGATCTACATAATCTTTATATCATTTTACATATAATCCTACAAATAGTTAAATTGAAACATATATCATGATCAAAATCACAACGACCTGTGACATAAAAATCAAATAGTCCTCTTATATGTATTAGTGTCTCACATAGAAAGCTTACTGCGCCCAAGTTTTTGCCACAGACAAACTTGAATATACAAACCGATACATTTTTTCAGTTGTTTTGACGTCAAACTAGTTGAATACTTGGTCAATCTTTTCTTGACGATCAAAAGTGGTGCCATACACTCAACAGAGACAACAGATAGGATTGATTCTAAAAAATTGTGTTGACAGATGTAACTATTTGTTTGCGGACACAAAGATTTTTGAGGAAACCTTCGAGTACTGCAATCGTAATTTCCGTTCGATTATTTCTATAGTAATACAGAAAATTACTGTAACTAACAATGCTCATTGTAACTAATATATACAGACTTCAAAAGACAAACGCTTCAACTGGAATATATTTAAGTTGTCTTACAATACGTCGTACACATGAAAAATATTTTTCAGGAAACTCATTTTATGTGCAAAAGAAGTGAAACTATGGCGCAGAAATCTATCGTGCACAATCTGCAAATCTTAAATGCGTATTTTTTATGTGTCATCTTTCATCCAAGAAACTGATCATAATGTTTATCGACAGGAGACGAACGTTTCTAAAAGCTATTTATCTTTGCAAAAAGTGAAAAATAATTCTTAGTAAAGCATGTTTTTAATGGAAAGTTACTCTATTAATGTTAACCAGGAAAAGGAAATACCTAGTGACATTTTATAATTGTAGCCATGTATATTATTTTTGCGAGACATGACAGAAATATTTTCTCATTTTTTTGGCAAGGGGGAATTAACAGAAGCAAAAAAATATTTTGATTTTCTGAATTGGATGCATAGTCTCAAGCGACGTACAAATACCATCTTTAAATAATGGCAAATGATACTGAACATTGCCACTGTTGATTGACTTCATGGTCTGTTAAACATCATGTAGAACACATGCTTTGTAAATTACAATACATGTCTACTTGAAGGAAGTACGACTAGTTGCAATTATCAATGTGCTACTTGCATTTTTCAATTTGTGATCGGAATCGGGTAGAAAATTTTTCACTACGGTTATTTCTGGATTCCTCTGATTATTCAACTGAAAATGTTAGTGTTGCCAAAAGAATCAGTCAACTCGTGAAAAAGGCACTTTATCCAAAAATAATATTTTTAATTATTCCTAGCATCAAGAGAAATAATAATTCTGAACTTTTAATGTTTTTCGTCGTAAACTGTATAATAATCTATTCAACTCGTAGGATATATCTGATATTTTATGAATGGATAGATTCCAGTTTTGCCAATTACTCGACTTGTATTCTCTGATGTTCTTCTGTTTCTTCACAAATGTATATATGTCTTTAATTCATCATTTGTTGGTCGTACTTATTTTGGTTGCTTTTTAATGTATTTTTGCATGGATAAAATGATAAGAGGTCCGTGCACGAAATAAAAAACTAGAAAGAAACATACTTTTGAAATTTTTGATAAGAGAAAGATCTTTATGCGCCAAATAAATGTTGTTGTTGTTGTTCTTATCAGTACGGACTTCTTGTCATGCAAAAATGAAAATATATAAATACAAATATTACGAGGATTAGACGGCAAAAGTATTTAAATCGGTTGATCAATATTCGAAATGCTACGAGTATATGATCTTTTACTATTCAATTATTTTCAATTCTCAAGTATATGATGTCCATCGATCAATAAAAGTCGTACGAGAATCAAGCGATGTTCATATCCAACATTTATCACTAAATTTGAATGATCATAATGTAGGATGTGTATAAATTTTTGACCTGATCGACAATCCGTTTGTGAATAGGCTTAGGTGACAACTTTGTGTGGCCTACTTTTGACACGTTAGCTTTCTATTTTAAGATGTTGAAGTGATGTTTTGAATTTAGCACTACTGTTATTTTCTAATTCGGCCACAATAATAAACTAAAAACGATACGAACAGTTTGCTTTTTGTTGTCATTTGCTTCTTTTTCCGAACACAATATTCGAGAACGAGTGGATTCAATGCTTACAACTTACTCGGAGAGGGTTACACATTTCAAGTAAGATCAAATGATGTATGCAGTGCTTCTTTGCTACAGATATTCACCATCTATTTGTCAAGAACGAGTACTACAGACAGACGATGCATGCTGTCTGTCTATCATCGACTAATGACAACATATAGATATATATTTATAAAAGATAGCCGAATCGAACAAAGTAGCATACGAACAATTATACTGCGATAAGAAAACTTCATCGATCTAGTTCAAGGAAGAAACAAATAAAGTTGAAAGAAAGAGCCTATCTAATAAAACGATAAGATAAAACGACATAACACAATACAATAATAAAACCTCGTTTATTTTTATTGCTATTAGGAATAGTCTAGATCACAGTGAAACAATACAATTAAGCTTGATCATTAGGCTGAACTTTTAATGCATTTCCCATGCAATAAGAAGAAAATTATAATAACGAAGTCCGTTCTTGAATTTTACTCGGCAATGTTTCTCACATTCATGACGATATCAAGAAAAACTTCACATTCCCACCAATACTCTAAGTCTGAGATATTATATCTGAAGAAAATCTTTGTTTCAGATTTGAAACTGAAGACATATCTCAGCGTGTAGAGGTCATCATAGAAACTATGACAATTAATTTGAAGATATAAATCATCATTATAATGTCTTTTACTTGGGTAAAAATTCACTGAAATGATCTTCATTCGATAAGAACAATTTGGCGATACACAAAATGTCTCAAGATTTCTATCTTCTTGGAGTGAACCTTAACAGTGAATGTTATTTGGATGAGTTATCTTGGTGATTTCACGGATGGCGTTGAACTGTGGGATATTACAATCTAATTTAGATATGTTTGAAAATCTGAGCTATGTTAAACCACATATAACCTTGGATTTTTTTTATGAAGATGAACCGTGAGCTGATTAAGGCATGGATTTTGTCAAGCAATGAATATCTTTTGGAATTGTCGTCGAAGACAGCCATGTTCATGTGATATCAATATAGAAAGAAAGACTAAGCAGTCTAACATAAATGAGAAATTGATTGGTTCAAACTCTGTCGGATAAGCTCTGTTTACAACACCATGTGTATACATGCGCAACTTGTCAATTGAATTTATCTATAGCAACAAAAGGTGAAAATATTAAGCTATTGTTTTCGTTGCGAATATTGAACATCTTTTCCCTTTGATCTGATGCGATAGTTTCATCAATGTGTAAATAACTTACAAAAAAGAAATTCCTTTTGTTTTCTTATTATCCTAGTAATCATCAACAGATGTTTTCTCGAAGATTAGCACTTTGATTACACGTTTGATGATAACATTCGCAAATAAAGAAATAGAAAATTTTCAAGAAAGTTTAAAAATATTCGATCAGTTTTATTTTTTCCCAATATATCAAGCACAATAGAAGCACGAAAAATCGCATTATAAGAATGACAACTTGTTTAAGTGTTTCTTATATCATATTAAAAGCTTATCAAAATACATCTGGTATAAGTCATTTTAGATGTAGTTTCTATTAGTAATGCAAATATGTTTATGTACATATGATGAAACATGATCAAGCTAATATAAACATCATGTATTTCACATTGAATAGAAAATAGTTTAACTTGTTTTGATAAACATTCTTTTTAAAATAATGAAGTATTGATTAGAAAATAACAATGCTGTGGAATGAGACGAAATTTCCCAAAATGTTTCTATGAATTCTCTTTCATAAAGTATGATTGAAATCACACTCTATATCAGATAAATAAGATATGAATATTCTTTTATCATTTGATTTATCTTGGATTTCTACACTTGAATAATCATTGTGTTTTCTTTCTTCTTCTCACGAATTTATTAGTTTTATTTAATATCGATTGCATGATTCGTATGCATAGAAATTCAGTACGAATGTGAGAAGTGGCATATCGTAAACGAGAAGCATCTGCCCTCCTATAATAACATGACAATCTCAATTGGCTTGCCGTGTTATTTCACACGTTACAACGTGCGTGTCTATACGTTTTCCTGTTGTGTGATCACCATTCTACTTCTTTTTTTCGCTCTTCCGCTCATTCTCTCATGATATCTGTTCAATCCAATATCTTTCTTTCCACATATGTCGCACCCAGGATATCAATGAACGTCTGTTCAATAAAAGAAAACAAACTATAGAATGACTGATCAATGACCTCGGTCATATTTCTTCTACCCTCTTTTATTCTCTCCCTCTCTCTCTCTCTCTCTCTCTCTTCTCCAAGATCTAGTTCGTCGGTGCAGATCGGACGATTCATTTTACTAAATAGTTGTTTTCCTCTTTTTCTTCTTCTCCTTTTTTCTTTATTCAAACGACGAAAAAGAAGCATATACATGTAAAAGTGTTCGTGGACGAAATCATTCATTTATTCCAAACATCACATAAACAAACATACATACCAAAGGCAGCATTTTCTTTTTTTTTACATCGATCTACTAGACAGTTATTTCAAATTTCAACCATGGATGTCAATTGTTGTCCACGAAACGATTTTTCATTTCCCATGAAAAACAATACTAAAGAATTTGTTTCAACTTGGCCAACGGCGACAACAACATCAACAAATGGTAATGGACTCACTTCAAATATATCGAGTAAGTTTTTCAAGTGGAAAAATTATTTTCATGAATCTATTTAAACACAAGAATAGTTTACTTATAGAAAAGTCTAGAATTTTCATTTTCATTTGATATTTACGACTTAGAAAGTATGTTTTTAAGCATGTCACATGATTTCATAGAAAGAATGGACTATTCAAACAAATATCATTTAAGAGGATTAAAGTTAAGCAGCAGCGGAACGTCTAAAAAGTTTGTTGCACTAACCACAATAATGTTCTAACTGATAAAGCATGTTTGAATGAATTCTATTCTCTTTTAATATTCTGCTAGCACACAGATACTACATATTGCTATAGACATAAAACCATGATAATAGAAGAACTGATTATAAAATTTCCACTCAAAACTTTATCCTAACTAGAGTAGACTATTTGATATTGTGTTATTGTGAGTTTCTCGAAGTACAAATCTTCTTTTTATGCCACTCATTTAAATCAACAAGTTCGATACTCTCTTACTAGAACAAAATACAATGCAACAATTATTTTTGTTCAACTACATTTTTAAACAAAAATCTAACTCTAAATTTGAAAACTCATTTTCTGTTATAACATCATTCATTTCAAAGATATATTAGTTTACTAAATAAGAATAGACTTACAGTAGTATAAACATTTCTTTGTTCACTCAGCTCATAGTTCATCGCATTAAACATTTCATAGAATATCATATAAGTATCTATCATTACATTCACTCGTTAACTCCATGTAATCTAACTATAGTATAATTGTTTATTTTTCAATGTATCCTAGGTGAAAGTATCTTTGACCAAGAACAGAAACCTTTTCAAGATTATATTCTACGTAATACATCGAATATAATGTCGTTTGAACAATCATGCGTATTACCATTTCAACAACTTGTTTTAAATGATCTTAATCCTCGACATAGTTCAACAATGCTTCCATTTTCATTTAATAATGAAGCATTACCATTTGGTTCAAGTCATCAGTCGATTGTCAATGATGAAAATGCTCGACCACCATGGTTGCTCTCAATAGCACCAGCATCGCAACAACAACATCAACAACAATCACAATCCATAAGTAGAATACAAGATGATACAACAGAAAATATTCGTCATTGGATAGGTGATTTTGCTATCGAGCCAACTCATGATATAAATAGTATTCAACAAATTCCATTACTTTCACAAAAAGTATTCATTGGCGGTGTACCACGGTTTGCAACTGAAACAGATATTCATGCCAATTTTGATCGTTTTGGCGTATTTGAAATTCAATGGCCTAAATTGCATGGCTTGCATAAAGAACAACATCGTGAAAATGGATTTTTTCATATTGTATTTCATAATGCCAAATCTGTATGTGCATTATTAGATAGTTGTTCGCGTCAAACAAATAATAATGCATGCGCAGATTATTTTATTCATTTTGAAACTGCAACTGGTTCAAGAAAAACTGTTGAAATCATACCATGGAATATTGGAGATAATAATTATGCACTAAGGTACGCAATGGAATAACCATCATTGTCTATGAAGATATGCATGTATTTTGTATTTAGACCACCGCAACAACTCGATTCAAAAAAAACAATATTTGTTGGTAATCTTCATGGTACGATGACAGCAAAATATTTATGGCGTTTAATGGAAGATTTATTTGGTGGAGCTGTCTATGCTGGAGTTGATATTGATAAATATAAATATCCGTAGGTTCCAAAACAGATACGAATGATAGTTTTTGTAAAAATAACTGATTTCATTTAGCATTGGCAGTGGCCGAGTTACATTCGATAATAGTTCGAGTTTTCTTCATGCGGTATCAACAGCTTTTGGTAAGTTCATCAATACTAGTATTGATAACATGATTATGTTTTTAAAAGAAAAACTTTTCGTGAATATATGAATGAAATTCAAAGGGGAAAAGGCGAGACTCCAGCCTACTCCCTGTACTCCTAGGCAGTACGATAACTATGCTTCAATAAGTTTTACCTATTTCAAGCCTACTATCCACCTGTGTTACAGTATATTAGTGGGATTCTAGCCAGCGCAAGTCTATCTCTCCGTAAAGCCAAAATACTTCGTAGCATTTCATTGACTTCCAATTCTGGAGTACCATGGAGTATTTTGGCTTTATTGTGGAGTAGACTTGCGCTGGCTGGACTCCCACTAATATACTGTAACACAGGTGGATAGTAGGCTTAAAATAGGTAAAACTTGTTGAAGCATAGTTATCGTACAGCATGGGAGTACGCTGGAGTCTCGCCTAGTGGTGCCACTTTAACTTTAACACTTTACTTTAAGTGTTTTAAAGTTAAAGTGCCACCTCTACTCTCGCCCTTTTCCCCCTTAATGAAATTAAAGTATCGAGTTTACCCCTGGAAGCATAATCGAATTTCGATTAGGACAATTTCTATTAACTAGGTACGAACTCTAAACAGTTCATAGTGTAAGATCTACTATGATAAATTTATCAAAAACGTTGTTTCACTTAACTAAGTCGTATGATACTAGGTAGAAACATCTCAGTTCGTTCTAATCTTTCACTGGAACTATGTCCATTTTCAGGAGATATTAGGACTAATTAAGTTCATCGAATACACTACGAGAGCAAGATAAAATACATGCTATATCGAAAGAATTTTTGTTTTTGAAAACTCATTTTTCAGTCTAGTAGCAGTTTTTAGAATAAATATCTCAATGATTGTCGAGTCCTATCTATTTTACTAGAGTGAAACAATCAGAAAAAATACTACTTTTATGTTTAGCTTGCTTTTGTCAAATGGACTACTTGACAGATAATTAAAAAACATATCAGTTTTTATGCTTCATTTGAGGAAACAATTCAATTAGCGAACCTTTCTAAATATGGAATTCTATTCCGATCGGAACTACACATCCCATAGTTCATAATGAGTGACTTACACCTTAACTATTTCTGGATGAGGTAATTTACTGATATTCAAAATTTTGTGTAGAAAAACTCAGTATCAAACTTTTAAATTGCATCTCTCATGAAACAAGCATAACGACATTCAGTTTTGTCGATGAAAGCTATGGAAAAAAAAAGATGCTTCTAGTATTCAACTAACGTAGTAGGGTTGATACCATCTAAAGACACTCCAATATGACACAAAGTATTTCTCAATGCTAACTTTCGAAATGTGTTTTTTTGGAAGAACATGTCGAATGTTATTCTTGAGAAAAAAACTAAAAAAACCACCGCTACAGTTATACACTATTAGTCTGAATTCATTGCAGTCTTGATCACTGATAGGAAAACTTTGTGATTCAAAGTGATTTGGTACAAAAAAAATTTGTCCCGTCAATTGAAGAAAGACTTGTATTTTATAGTGAAAAGATCCAGAATTTTTAGTCTCGACTATAGGCAGTATCATGTAATTGTTGTAATTGTATGCTTGGTGTTTTAGTGGATGTTCGTACACCTCGTTTTCTTAAACGTCTTCAAATCGAACCACATTTGCAATATCGATTTTGTTCTTTGTGTAAATTGGCTGCTGGTGATTTATTTTGTCGAAATTTCGCTTGTTTCGATTATTTTTGTCAACGATGTTGGCAGAAAATTCATGTTGGTAGTATGTCATCACATAAGGCAGTGACACGTCATTCAAAATCGTCACAGCCAGTCTTTCATCCATCACTACAAGCACAAACAGTTGGTAGTGTTATAGGTACAAATGGATTTTAACTCAATAAATCAAGATATACATATATATATATATTTCTTCATATATGTATATAAACATACATCTGTGTGTGTGTGTGTTTGAATTTATGTTTCATTTCGATTTTCAATTTCTAGTCGTCGTCGTACATGTAGATGAATGGCTTTGTGTATGTGTGTGTTGTGTTACCTTTTATTTTTTTACCCAATTTTTTCTCACATCTCGGGTATGTGATGTTGTCAAGATCGTTGATAATATTGATTTATGATTGTTCGGTGTATACGTATTTACGTTAATTCTAATTCTTTTCTCGTTCTTTTTATTAGATAATTTGTCAAGCGTCTATTAATCTGTGTCTTAGTTATTTTTCTTTTCTTTTTGTTTATCTTTAATAAGTCATTTAAAAAGAAAAAATTCAACGATCAGCTAATATTCTTTTCTTACATGACTTTTTAATTCAAATATTTCTTTTGTTGGTATTCTTTTTTTTTGTTAAACTTTCTGTCTGTGTTCGAAATGATCTGATTACTATGGTTTATTATTTTTTTGCTGTTGTTATTGTTATCATCTTCTTTTCTCTCTATGTTTGTCATTTAACAATTGAAAATAATAGAAAAAATAATTAATGACAAACTAAATTTATTTTTATTTACTTTTGTTCAAGCTTGCTCAAGACTTTTATTTAGGGTATTTTTCTACTTGATAATGTTAGAAACAGTTGACTACTGTACACAGTTCAAGATATCTTCTTGTGATCATACATACATATACTCATAGATGCATCACCAAGTAGCTTCAGTAATATTACTTATGACTTTAGACTGGCAGATTTATAGTCAACAATTGTGGAAGCTGTTCGATTAACTAATAATAAAGAAACTAATCTATGATTGAATTTTTGTGCAGTTATGTTTGAGAGTAATGATGGATACGTGCGGATATCAAGGACGGAAATGAAATATGTTCACTGATCAATCATTCCATTTATAAACATACAATTGTAAGAATGAAAAACTGGCTACTGTATGATAAGGCAGTTAATTGTATGCGAAGGCATGTCATTATAATGGGAATAGAAATAAGAAATTGAGATTTTGATTTTCAGTCAAGTTCAATTATATACAATGTGAAACTTTGTGGCAAAATTAATTGAATATGTGCCAAATCGAATAATCGACTAGAACAATGACGATGCTTATATCATTATAGAAAAAGCATTCATGTACATAGTAATAATAAAATTGTAAACATCGATATTGCATTCGATTCCAGTACCATTGTCAACAAGAAATAGAATACTTAACGGAATTCATCAAATTTTCTAAGCAGAAAAATGCCAATTGATTCTTGAATCAACGAATCCATTTGATTCTTTATGAAATTTGAAATAGTCTCTTCGTTGTTGGTAGCTGTTTATGGAAAAAAAGACTGCTTAATTATTATGAAAGTATCTGCCTAATGTGGACTAGTTTCGGTTTGAATTACAGTCATATAAAACAATAAAGTCCATTCTGGTTGGGTCCCACAGTAAAACATCATGTCTATGTCGAATACGAGCGCGTATGTTCAAGTGTTTCATTGATCCATATTTAATATAGTAGACTTAAGTGTCTAGTCGTTGCTGAACATATCAAATTTTATTAACTTTTAGAAGTTCATTTCCTAAAAAAGTTCATTCATTACAATGCAGCTATCACTTTACTGTCAATATCTTCATCATCGTCATCTTCATCTTGTATAGCCATTGCAATTCCATCGAGATCGTCGGCTGCTGAATTATCACCTCTGAATATTGGTGGATTCAGAAAATCTGATTCATTATATTTAACTTCATATAAAAATAAACCTTGTGGCTTAAGTGTAATGGGTAACGAACTGTCATAATAATCAGGTGGACAAGAGAAACGATCTAGAACGTCTTGAGTCGTCATTTGTCCTTTGGCAATATGCACTAATGTACCGGTAATACGCCGAATTAATTTATAGAGAAATGCTTCAGCTTCAAAAACAAGATTAAAAATACGCATTTGAGAATGAATTGGTGACGATTCCATTAATGGTACAATATGTTCACCTTCGCTAAAACTAAGACGCATTGTTTTTACAGGACAACGTCGTTCAATTACCATATTTTCACGACCTTGACTATTTGTAAATGCAGCAAAATTATGTTGACCCTGTTTGAAAGAGAAAACAAATAATTAGACCGACGATCATTAAATTACTATCAATTTACTTGAAAAACTTCGATTCCTTTTCGAAATGCATCCAAATCATAGGGTGGCTCAATGTAAGTTATAAAATCTTTTTCGAATAGATTATTTGTAGCCGGTGTCATATCACGTAAACGATAGCGTTGTTTTTTTCTTAAAAATGGAATATCAGTATTGATATTTGTAAATTCATGCTGATTGAGAAAGCCTAATCGATAAACATATTTACGACCGAGACAATGACGACGAAAATGAAACTGAGGTGATACAGAATGTATACGTAAAATACGTATTGGTTCTTTTTTTTCTGCTAAGTAAGCATTTAATGGTTGAACAAGTGTTGTAATATCAACAGGTGTGATCCAATCAAATGTTCCTGTGTTATGTAGTGCATGAACACCACGATCAGTACGAGATGAAACACCAAAACGAAGTGGATGTTTTGTAGGTTGAAAATTATAAAGTGCACGTTCAATAACACTTTGTACACTATCAATTTTAGCACTTGGGTTCATTTGGACACCAGCATATGCATGACCAGCATAAGAAAAATGCATCATAAAACGCGGTAATTTGACATTACAAGAGTACACCATCTAGAAAAGTTGTGTATATTAATTTTTATCACAAACATACTATTGAAAAATAATACTTGAATTTGTCACACACTTTTAATTCAAAAATCTCCTGTCGTCTAAATAGGTTCATCTATTTTTACATCTAGAAACTAGTCCAATTAGGATTACTCCATCGTTGAGCTTGTCTTAATTTTCTACGAAATTCGTTTCTAATTCAAATATGTATGATGTATAATTATTCAAACACAAAAGAAATTTTCCGTAAAAAAATAGACAGTCATTATCGGAATCATTTAAAAAAGTCAATTTTGACTAATACGTCTATAATCTTGAACAAACCAATGATTTTGAAAAATCATTGTCATACATAAAGTTGTTATTAACAAGAAAACAAGTTCAGTCGAGTTCAATTTCTCTGTTTTTGTTCAAAACTAAGCCTTTAGCACACATCATTGTAACTTTTGAATTGTTTATATAGAAAGTAACAGATTTCATCATAGAAACAATTCAAGACTTTTAAAATAGACTAGTCATGATAAAATCTATTCATCTGCAAGATTTTTAGTCGGCAATCACATTTTCCTACTGTGGCTGAAGATGGCTACGACATTCATTTGAATAGTATCGAAACGAATGTCACCCATTGACTAGAGCAAGCGATAAGGACACGAATTGCTTTTTCATGGTACTCAAAGTTTGTTTTCGTAAGTATTCGCACAATCGAAAAAGTGTATTAGGGAAAGGACACCATGTAGGAAAGATTACTAGATAGTTTATTAGAATTATTACTAATAGAAAAGCTATGTTATAGATCTTCGAGAACATTTTTAACTCTATGAACAGTTTGTTCAGGTCTCATTTTCGTAGTTTTCTGATTGTGATGAAGGTTTAAACAAATCAAAAAGCCGATATAGTGCATATGAACAGTAAAATATAGGCCTTCGAACAGATACTAGTCCACATCATACACGAAGACATATGCACTTTCATTCTATATAGCTTAAAGAAGATAATATATTTGCAAATTCTAACGTATGAAAAGTTATGAATGTGGTTAAATGAAGAGATCTTTTTCAAGAATCGTGTTCTCTATCACAATAATTACTGTTTAAATTTATTTCAAGCATGTAACGACTGCAAAATAAACATGAAAAGTTTTATGTAATTCAAATCATACACATTGTTATCGTCTATTTGTTTATTTTCATTTTGAAAAAATGAAAAAAAGTATAAAAAATTCAACAGAATTCATGCATATATTCAATGCTGGTTGATCTTTTTTGACCACGTTGTTCGGGTCGCACATTAATAGCTGCACCCGATACAAATACTGTCTGTTGTTTATCATTAACAATAATATCGATTGAGAAAAGGCAATCTTTCTTAAGAATAGAACATCGACGATTTTTGTTTTGTTCAATGATAACAAGCATACTTTTCGTTTCTTGAATAATAATGCCTTCTTTACCAACTAATGATTGATTCTTAGCTTTAACAACACGTATTATGCATCCATGATAATCAGCACTGAGAATACGTTGTAGGATAGTGTCATTATTTGTTGCATCTTTTAATAGTTCTGTAACATATTGCTTCCATAGATCATTCATAAATATGTAATTTTTATAAGCGACTTGCAGTTCTTCTTTACGTACTTGTCGAGCATCATGACGAACTTTTTTTATGGTTTTTGTTAAGATTTTATTTCTTTGGCGTGATAGATGTTTTCGTTTTTGTCGAGAGAATTGATGAATATTTTTTGAATTTGTACCAATGATTTGTTGTTGATGTCGAAGAGATTCAATCAATGATGATTGTTTTATAGTATCTGACTGTACAAGAGTTTGAACAAGTGATGATATAAAATCATTTCGATCTGTTGTTGAACGAGGAATACTCAACAGCGATTCAACAAGTTTAGGTGCAGAAGAATAGATCGTAGCATGTTGATGATGAATATTCATATTTATCTACAGTTTGATTTTCAAATAATTATAAGAAATAAATTGAATTAACTTTATTTATCAATATTTTTTATGAACAGATAAAAAGAATTACACAAGCGAAGAGAAAACAAAACTTAATCTTCTGATCATTGCAGTTTTAATCGGGACCTATGACAGATCTAGAATGAAGACATATGTCAATTATGAACAGGATTGCTTATGAATAAACCTACTCGATCAAAGTTTGATCTAAACCCTCGCCAATCATTTTATGTCGAACAGCATCACGTGGTACACGCTGAAAAATAGAAAACATCGTATTTATATTTGTTAGAAAATAATATATGTTTCACTCATAGGAGTTTTGATTCCGTTCAAAAGTTTTACTGAAATGCATCTGAATAAATTTTCTAAAAACTCAAAATATTGAATGTGAAATCAGTATAATATATAGTCATGAGCAGACTGTTTTGATTCTATTGGATTTAGTATGAAATAAAAAGTGCGATGTATCATACTAGAAAAATAGATAAACGATGAAAAGATCATTGATGTCATGATTTAAAGAAAATGAAGAACTCTAAATGTTCATTCATATTAATATGAGCTTCTAATGAATTTGATTAGTCATCGATATTTCATTGAATGAGGAAACCAGTACAACTAAAAAAATGTATGCAATAGTTTACGAATCCAACTGAACAGTAATCTAATTCTTCTCGGAATGAAAATTACTGATTAGGAGGCTACAACAAGCATTTGATCTAACGACGTACATTGTCAGTAACTTATTTTTAATTCAAGTCCTAATCACTAGGGGATTTCGTTCAAATGCGGATTGCAGAAAGTTTGAATCGGGTCTGAAACTCTGATATTCATGAAATTTTATCATACCACCGATAGCATTTTTCGATATTTTTCTGTTCGAGGATCTGTGACTGGCTCTGGTTCAGGAGGAGGTGGTGGTGGTGGTGGTGGTGGTGGTGGTGGTGGCGGTGGAGGTGGACCTCCCGTCGGTGGCAATGGAGGGGGTGGTGGTGGTGGTCCTCCAGTCTGTAGTGGTGGAGCAGTTGGTGGAACTGCATTCATTGCTGATACGTTCGTTTGCTGTTGGGCCGGTGCTGATGTTGTTGGATTTATAACATCAGCAAGATCCAGCGGTTGATAGCCTGGAGTTGAGCGAAGCTGAACATAACATCAATATAAACGATGAAAACATATTTAGAGCATGCTATTCTTTCTTTTACTTTGGAATCAAGTATTGCAAAATCAGCCTCGATACGTTGTAAATTAGTTTCAAGCTTTTGAAATTTATTTTCAACTTGAGCACTGAATGTATTGAAAAAATGAACTGTGTTGATTAAGAATTGATTGATATGTTCAGTTTGACGTCGCTGATTAATAGCATCGAGCTATGGTATAAACAACAGAACTTAGATAGAAACTATGATTCGAATTGTTTTACTTTCGTATAATCAAGTGCTGTGTTGACTAAAATTTGATCATCCCCATCATCGGGTTCCATCTAAAAATTATCAATATCAAATGAAGATATCAAAACATTGAAAGAACAAAAAACAATGAAATATTATTAAACACGTATAGAAGAAAATAGTCTACTTAGAGTAGGAAGTATATAGAAACCTGTGACAAAACCAGAAACTAAAAATAAAGTATAAAGGAACGATACAAAAATTTTTATTTTATTTAGCATAACTTTGCATACCAAATAGAAGAACATTTTTATTCGATATGAATGAGTAAATATTATGAAATATAGAAGTTTGAGATGTTTTCATAATGTTTAAACGTTGAATTAGTTCTTGTTCTTGATCGTGTAATTTAATAATATCATTTTTCAGATTTTCTGCAATTTGAAGTAATTGTTCTAATTCAATTTGTTGTTGTAACATTATCCCATGAACCAAATTATCTTGTTGTTCTTGATAATATTGATCAACAATGTTTTCTGCCGCATGTTGCTAAAATAATAAGTCACAACGTTTATAAATGATAAAAAAACAACAAGATCAGAATGATTATAAACATAGGATATTTTCATTTCATATTCATAGTTAATGTTGAAAGAATTCTATCATATTTTAATTTGTAAAAGTCATAGTTCAGAATTGAATCAAATGACACACTAAAAGTGATTTGAAGCATGCAATCATGTATTATATAAAGATCGATCCGTTATTTATATCACTCAATAGAAATCGACAACAGTTTTCGAAAAATTCTCGACCAATCGTTTCCCATACATGAGCAATAGAAAGAGAAACTGCTAATAGCTGAACATGTTCCATATGACAATAAATGGATCGATTTTAATGGAACAGACATATCATTTAGTTTAATATGTGTTATATTGATGATAGTGCGGATGGACATGCACCATAGGAAAAATGTAATTTGATTTTATCTCTTGATTCTTACATATTTTCCTAGTTTTTCAGTTGTGTGAAATAAAGACATATCAAGTTAGATATCTTTTAGTTAGTATCGAACAATATTTTTTCTAAACAACATATCAAATATTATCAAAAGATCGAAATATTGATTGAATGATATTCGTAAATTCCAGAACGTAAGAACTACTGAGTAATGGGAAACGTACCAATCTAAAATAAAGACCATATGACATTTTTTCCATAAATATTGATGGCTTTAATTCGATTTGAAACCAAAACGGAATAGACGCCATAGAGATCATAATTTATCTTCTAGTTATTCGAAGAGATTAACTCGTGTTTGGAGACTAAATCAATGCGATATTGGACTATGTTATCTCAGAATTAGACAAAGGCAAAGTATCTTTAGTTTTTGTTTCACGCTTGTGTGAAAAACTTGTTAATGCAAGAAAAGACATTCAAAGCGATACAATTTAGATGCTGTGATTGATTTACATCAAATCGAAAATTTTTAGTTGTTGATGTGTAAGGACGGAAAAGGAGATGAAATCAAATTACATGAAGTTAGAGTGAATATGAAGTCATTGTGACAAGATTCGAACTACAGATAGTTAACATCAACTTACTAGTTGCCAATTTACGGCCAAAATTCACTACTGAAGAAAGATTCCGATGGCTTTGTTTTAGAGTAATTACATTTATTTACCGTCCTAATTACATTTTAGTAGTGTATGTAATTCTTCATTACATAAAATCATGTAATGATATAACCTTTTACAGGTTGACTTTATCATAAAAATTCATTCCAGATTATCACACGTAGAATAATAGAATGCTTGTAACATTCATCCGAATTTTTGGAAAGAATGTCTTAGAATTCATAATCTTAAAAAGAAAATGATTTGCATTTTATGATGGCATATAGAAATGAACCTTAAATAGTTGTTAAAATGAGATTTGAGCTTTTTGATTGATGTAAATTTACAAATACAAAAATTTAGTTGTTATAAGTCATTCGACGTAATTACTATGAGATTTAAAATTTTCAATATCATTTTCTTCATTAATTGTTTTTATTGATTACTATTTCTGTTGTTTACTATTGACGTACCTGTTTTGTCGGACGACACATATTGACCGAAGAGCAGCTACTGATATTTGCTATTGGTCGTAAAAAAAATCTAGAAGTATAATATTTGCTCATGTTCTTTGTCATTTT
Organism: Rotaria macrura; assembly: GCA_900239685.1. Lineage (NCBI taxonomy): Eukaryota > Metazoa > Rotifera > Eurotatoria > Philodinida > Philodinidae > Rotaria > Rotaria macrura. Next base: position 52,827 of record OENT01000039.1, read on the forward strand.
AATGATAACAAAATCTTCATTTGTTGTTAGAAATCATTTCAAAGTAAATAAAATGTTGCGTAGTTTTTCTTTTTTCTTATTAACTTTCCACTTATACTTAAACTTTCTCTGTATTTCTCATAATGAAAACTTATTAATACATTAGTTTCCGGAATAAATGTAAAAGCATACATCTTATATTTACTTTGGTAATTCAAAAAAAAAGAAGAAAATAGAACACCGGCACCAGAGAATAAAAAGACTTCATAGGAAAAAAAGAATATGAAGAAAAGTTTTTAGATTCAAAATATTTGTTCATACGTATAATGCATTTGTCTTGTTTTACAACAGTCAAGCTTGTTCAGAATTGAAACGAACCCGATTGATTGTCAGGATTTGTTGACCTATTCATGGGTGATGTAAGATTGTTTGTCGTAACTCCAATTTCAAAAGAAGATGATTGTGTTCTCTTTAAGTTGAGAAAAAAAACAATTGTATTCGTAAGTATAACATGGTTCTATGGACTAGACTTACTTGAGAAAAATGTTCGTCCTCATCCGCATCGAAATAGGTTTCAAAAAGATGACAAGCTTTACGATTGATTTCCATATCATCATGACTTTGCAAACATTCAATTTTACTACAGCCATCACATTCTTCGATCATCGTTGTATATGAATTTTGTCCATTTCTTTGTTTACCTTCAAGTTCACCTATCTGGAGAATTCTATCAAGACCATTTAGAGCTACTAGAATTATTCTAGTATCAACACTATCTAATGATTCACATAATGGTGAAATAGCTCCTTGCTCAATCATATATCTAGATAAGATACAGATTGTATCGAAGCATATTTTCATACAAACATATGTGAAAAACTCTTACTTGATTTGTTGTGGTGAACCACCTGATACTGCATTTGTGATAGCCCAAGCTGCTTCTTTTCTTGTTTTATAATCGCCGTGTTTCAGAATATGAATCAACGGTACGAATAAATTTGCATCAATAACAGCCTTAAAGAAAGTTTTAGATGTATTGATGGAAATATACACGTTAGCATATTGCCATTTTCAATGAAATTTACTACTACATTTTTCAAAGCTAAAAACACGATGAATACACATTGTTACACCCACTGGAATATTGTGTGTCATATAATAATCTCAAACTTGGATAGGACTAGATAGATGTGCCTGTCTCGTTGAATAGCGTCATAAAACTATGTCAGAGTTGTATTGATTTTGATGGATAAAATTGTTTCTCACGAAATTTCCTCAAGTTCAACAAAAGTTTAGCTACCTATTATGAAATTCAGGTAATTTCAAGAAATAGATCATCCTACAGATCCAGGTTAATGTTAGATCATGTTTTTACTGATATTATGGGTGTGCCAAGATGAAAAGGGCATTAATCTACGATAAGGTGAGTGACCATCGTCTAGCATTAAATTCTAATTGATTCCAAATTTTTAAAATAAAAACAATCGGATGCTAGCAAGATCATGCAGTTCCTCGTCAGATAAAACTAGGACTAAAAGTTACTGTTTTCTTCTCTTAAAATATCATGCAATATTAATTGAAAGAGAAAATATTCGATGCAATTTTTTCTCTTGAGAAAGCGACTCGAACAAAACTTACTTGAATTTGTCTATTATCACCAGCAGTTATATTCGATAATATCCAGCATACTTCTTTTTTGATTGATTCGTGTGAACTTTGAAGTAATATCAAAAGATTCTGTAGAAGATCAGCATTAAGAATAGCCTATTAAAAACGAAAGTATACAAATCAATCTGCTCTGATCAGTAAATAGTTATAAGCACCTGTGTTTGATGATCATTACCAGAAACAATATTACCTATGGCACGTAATACAGACGATTGAACATTTAAAGCTGGATGTCTGATAATGAAAAAAATGACAACATAATATGTCTCTACAGTTCTCTGTTTCTATCAAACAAATGCATACGCTAGAAGATCAACAAGTCGTCTAGTATCAACAACATTAATAACAGCTTGAATTCTCTCATTTGGTCCGTCTAATAGATATGAAATAGCCGACGAAGTATCAGTCAATACAACAGCATCATAATTATACAGATGTCGATTGAGTACGGTCAATGCTGGGGTAATCTAAACAAGATAATTTGCATATTAAATCTTGATAAATCTCGTTTCTTTTACTTTTTCAAAATCAACGGGTGGATTTTTACCACGACATAAATTCGATAAGCACCATACTGCATTACGAATCGTGATTAATCGTATATCGGAAACAGCAATACTTGCAAAACATAGATTAATATACAAAAACACTAATGTTGAAATACTTACTTCAACAATGGCGCGAGAACACCTTCACTGAGAACATAATCACGACAAGCAGCACTATCTCCAGCAATATTACCAAGAGCCCAAACTGCCTGAAAAATAATTGAGTTCAATGAAAATGATTATCAATAATATGAATAAGATCTACTTGTTCTTGAACATCTTCATTCGTACTGTTTAATAATTGAACAAAAATTGGTACTGCACCAGCATCGATGACATATTTAGTTTGATTTGAATTACCAGATACTATATTTGTTAAAACCCATGCTGCTTCAAACTTTAGTAAACATGAAAATAACCATATATCATTTAAATTAAAACAAAAAAAAACAGTATACTTGAATTTGAAAATCAGGAAAACGCAGTAGTTCAACAAAACGAGGAACTATACCAGCCGCTATAACTGTATCAATCGGTGGATTCGGTTCTGAATTAAAGAATCATATAAATCATGTTGAATCAATGGAAAAATCAGTCGAACCTTTAGAAAGTAATTTTCGAAAACGAATCGTTGCTTCGAGAATCTCTTGCGTATCATCACTGCTCAATGTAGCAATCATGTGATTTGTGATGACCTGAGAAGAGCATGGAACAGTGCTTAGATAATTACTCACATGAAATCTTTGTCTTCGAGTGTATCTCCTTGAAAAGGATCTATCAAGAGTGATGAGATCAGTATAAGCATTACATATTTCAATGGGGATATATTCAACTAGTAGCAAGATTTTGTTCAAACTATTACACGAAAAATTGGCTTCAATGCATGTTTAATAGTCATTCTAACAGACGTAAGGTTCTGTTTCGATCATTAGATGAAACTATGATTTATAGACAGTCAAATAATAGGTTCATTATCTTTTTGACATGTAAAACAACATCATAAAAGAGAGGAAACGATTCTAAGCTTATAAAAATTAAGGCTTGTGAAAACAACTTGAAGTACCATAGAAAATGATCCAGATAAGAAATTTGACCCAAAAAATATTTGACCTGGTCCGATTTCGTATGCTGAAAATGTCTGATGTTGACCTCTCAGTTCTTTTTCTTCAATATCATATGGTAAGGAAATTATTCACTTGCAACATAAAGATGATCCACTATGTTTTTGTTCTCACCATATCATGTTATGTAAACTCAAGTTATTTTCTCTTATCATAGATAAGACTGTGAGTGTCTGACTAACGTGAAACTCTCAAACTGATTTTAGAAGATGTTTGCTCAATTTGAACATATAATTGCATAATTATTCTTACTGATTCTATTGGTTCTGTGGATCCAATTGTGAAGTCAGTGTAGGCAAATGGTGTGGGCATTTGTGGCTCATTTAAACCTTCTAAATTTCGTCGTTTTGAACGCTAAAATCCGAAAGATAAGATTTCATATGGAAAATTTCGAGAAATATTTGTCCTACCTGTTCTTCTTGTTTCTTTTTTCTTAACTCAAGAGATAGATCTTCACGTTGTCGACGTAATGTTTCGCTATCACGTCCCAAATTTTTATAATTTTGCTTCCGCAGATCGAGTGACATTTTTCTTTTACAAATCGAATAATTTAATACTTATATCAATCTGAAATTTATATACCAGAATACAAGCAATCGCTTTACATATTTTCAAGTACAAAAAGAAAAACATCGAATCTAATACGATATACATATATCAAACTTTTAATCCTTTAGCTCGTTGTTGTTCAATGGAAAGATACTTAGCTGGTGCTATCCATGTGGATTCACCGGTCGTATCATTCCAGAAGAATGATTCTTGCGTTTCAGTTTTCGATTCATACCAAGTACCCTCTGGATTAGTGTTAGTTATTGTTGTTTCTATTGTAGCTGCTGTTGACTCTTCGTCTTCGTCTTCTTGATCATCATCATCATCTTGTCGTTGTTTGGTTTCAGTTTCCTGAGTAGAATCTGTTGGTGTAGCAATTAGTTCAAAAACTGGTTTCGGTGTTGGAGTTTTAATAACAAATTTCGGCTTTTTACATTGAACTTGTACAGGTTGATTGATCGGGCGTTTCAGTTTTGACGGGAGATTCGCATCAGAAACAGTCGGACTATTACCTTGACCGTAACCTGCTGCACCATGGGAATTAGATGCCATATCACGACGAAATGATTCATTAGCTGCGCGCTCCATTTGTCCGAGTGTTTTATTCAGTTGCTTGTCTTGTTGTTCTTTCTCGATACTTGCTTTACGTAATTGATCGAGTTTTGCTTTCACCATACTCTTATGATGATTACCACTTTCATGTAAATCAATACTAATTTTATTTCCAGCGAGCCAACATTTACAAAATGTACAAAAATGTCGTTCACCTGATTTCCAATAGTCAGTCATATTTGAAACAAGCAAAAATGTAGAGTAAATGTGTATATTGAGCAAAGACAATGGTATGAATGACGTAAAAACGACGAAAAACGAGTAAATATGAAATATATTAACGACGAAAAACGAGTAAATATGAAATATATTAACGACGAAAAACGAGTAAATATGAAATATATTAACGACGATTTCGATCCCAAACCAGATAGGCAGTATTACAGAGATTGCTTCATTTAGTTTTCCTTTTTTTCGATTGGATTGTAGACGACCATCCGTAGAGAGGATTTGAGGAATATCAATGAATCGATTAATGAGTAACCTTTTAATTTAATTGGAATGAGTTATTAGAAAAAAATATTAGACGAGGTAAAATGGTGCACGTCTGTAGAAGAAAAATTATCATCAGAATGATTTTTTTTTCTTATTTTTCGAAGTAATTACTGTCACCGATAAAACAATTGGTGAAAACCCATACGTATTATAGATGTCGTACTTTACTGATTTTGCTGGCATTCATAACTTTCATATTTGTTCATTTCATATAGAGTATTTTCATTTGTTTTCTTTTTCTAACAAGTTCTTTAAATCTTATCACTTGCAAAAACAGTATAACGAAACTTAACTACTTGTAAAAACAAGGCGTCGGGAAACTAAAGATTGAAAGGCCATAAATTCCAGAGACGGAAAACGAATCGAATTCAGATTTTGAAAAAGTAGAAAGTAGATCGGATCGAATAGAGCCAAATATGGAAATAAACCGAATTGAGTCGAGATTTTTCCATTCTTTTCGATCTCTGGTCAGTTCGATTCTTTCTTCATCTATAACATTAAGTTTTAACTTTAACAGGCTTCTTTGCACAAATGAGTGGACACTGAATGGGAAAATGTTAGTATGACTAAGAATTCGAAATTCTCTTGGTTAATATTAATAGTTCTTAGTGAAGTTAGTTTTTCTATTCTTAGTCTTATCTATTTAGATGAACACGAAATGAGTATACATATGGGAAAAACTGTGTGTCAACCGATTACATATGTGATTGAGTATTACGATTGCATATCGTCGTGATATCTTATGATGCATCCTGATGAGACACGAAGCGAAACAGAGATCGTTTAGAAGGATCTTAAGTGCCTGCATTTCACCCTGGTCTTGAGATTCCCGTGACTTTGTTTTGTTTTTTTATAATAGCATTCATTCTGATTATGAGCTGCACAAAATAAGAAACTTATTTAACTTCCCTGGTTATAAAAACTTTATCAGATCTACCTGCTATAAAATTATTACCGTATGAAAATTTTATTCAAAAATTTCCTCTACTTGTCACGAATACATGCTTACGATACAAATGTTTAAGCGCTGAAATATTTTTTAAAATAATGCTAAAAATAGCAGAGCGAAGAAATCAGAAATATTATCTGGTAAAAATTAGAAGTTTCTTTCATTTCGAATTATGTAAATTGTATGTCATCTCGATAATGTTCTGTGTTGTATAGATTTTGAACATCCTCCATTATCACGTTTTACATCATGTAAATCATGCATGCATGCGAACAATGCGATAACCTAAAATATTGTTCGCACTCAAAAAAGTGTGATCATGTATGATTTTTACTTCTTACAACAGTAGGAGATTAATTCATGAATAAAGATAGCAGTAAGTAAATGAGGATCAAAACAATAGGTAATTCTATGGAGTTCTATTAGAAAAGAACCTTAACCATTGCGTACGCTGAAGCTTGAACGAGACAATCTTTAATTTAAAGGACTAGAAAACTGATCGCTTAACTTATGGAATCTTCTAGGAAAAAGGTAAAGTCTAGCTTCTTTTTCATTCCCAATGATTCATATAGTTATTTCCAGCCATCGTTGTTAAGTGATTTCATCAGAGACTTTTCTGTAACGTAAAGAAGTACAATACTTGGAAACAAGCTTAACACACTGTTATATTTCATGTAATGAATGTTATAACGACAGATTGACGTCGCGTTTCAACATTTGAAGATCGAATTAAAAGCTATGTCATTCATGATCCTACTTTTCTGTGAACATCTAAATTTTCTAGCATCAGATCCTTTCATGATGTTTTGATGAAGAAAATCGTATATTTTTATGATTATACATTAGATATAGTCAGTTTCTTTAAATTCTTTTTTTATTGACTAATTATAGTGAAATGATTGATGAAAGTCGTTCGAATGAAAGCGAGATAGAATTTTGAATTTGAAGGAATTATAATCGCGTAATTTATTTAGTATCAAAACTGTTGAGAATCCTCAACAAAAGACAGTAACTGAGAAAAGGAGAAAAATAGACGAATAGCAATTATATAGCAAGAAGACGAATAGCAAATATAATTAATCGTTGAAATTTTAATTTTTAAAGATCGCACTGAAATATTATCATCCAGGTATATGTGAAATTTTGAGTAGTTAGATGGAATTTTACTCGGACTTCATTCACTATTTGAATGCCTCTGTAAGATATTATTATAACTACGATCCCATTGAACTTTACCTTGCACGTATCAAAAAACAATAATTTTACTGTTTAAAAAATTCTCAAAACTCAACGGACTATTTGGCAGAAAATTTCATGAACTTCTTGTAACTGTTTATTTTTATGATGTTTCAATCCCCAAGTATTACAAGATCGATTCAGTCCTCGATTGAAAATTGATGGTTGTGTCGCTTAGGAGTCTATCCATCTCTCGTTATGATTCTTTCGATCAACTGGAAATGTTTCTTTTTTCCTATGTTCATATTCTAACCATATTTAATCAAGTGGCGAATCTCTAAAATCAGAAGCAGTCGAAAACGCACTCTGATATATGATCTCAATGAAACTTTCTAATCAAAATTGAATCAAGAATCTTACAGAAAATGTAATCTAAATCAAACTGCACCGCTACTCCTAGTATTCACAATGATATTTTTTCAAACGATTTTGATAATGATTTCAATGGCACATGATCACAGTATATTTCTTGCTCTTCTTCGATTCTGAAAATGTCGATTCACACGAGAGTTCTCAATGAGTCGTACCAAGCCCAAGTCAATTCAAAATATGGATGAGCACTCCATGTATCAAAGCGGGTCAAATTTGAGAAAAATAGAAAAGGAAATTGCAATATTTGAATTTTAGATTTCTACTACAGTTTTTTTCCGAGAAATTCATGTCATTTTTTAAAAATTGGCTCTCACCCTTCACTCTCACATAGTCTCTTATCTAACTGAAAAATTTTCCAACAGATATGTTAACTTGTCGTTCTAACGGAATCAATTTATTATCATTTGGTATGCTTCAAAACAAGCAATATTATGACATATTCCGTAATTAAGACGCATAGAAGGAATGATACCAATATATTCAGTCTTGCATAATTGATATGACTTTTTAATTGGCGCCGTATCTTCTCCAGAAAATTCCGTCATTTTCTACCCAAAAACATAGGCTGTTGCAAGCGAAATCTAAAAATCTGTTTTGGTTTTTCCAGGTTTCGTTTTCCTGATAGGGCAAACAAGAATTCTTGGTGGATTCTCATTCGACTCATTTTTTCTTTTGGTTGAAAACAACATGTTAAGATGCAATGTGTACCAAGCCATTTTAACATTAAGTTTTGCTTTTAGTTTCTATGCCAGTGCATATATAATTAGAGCGTCGGCTTACGAGAGTTGTTTTTTCATTTAATTGAACATTTGGTCTTTTTTCTCCAATTATAAAATAAGAGTTAAGAAACTGACTCTAATAGACACTGTACCGTGGCATCCACTTTCAAATAAAAAATACATCTACAGGGAATGAACCCGAACAGAGATAGTTGCTTTTCCAAGTATGGAATGTTTGATTTTTGCTCCGTAAATATCTCAGTCAAATTTCATGGGACCAATTTGATAGTTTTACCATGACCTTAAGAACATAGCCCATACATATGCTGCAAGTTTTACGTGATTTAGACGCACCGAAGTGGTGGTCGATTTTTGAGGAGGAGAAGGAGAAGGAGAAATTAAGAACGTTATTCTTGTAAATGTTTAGTTCCATTCATTATACGTATGCAACTAATCTAAATTTAGCGGTTAGAAACTAGAGAGAATTTTTAAAAATTCTAGAAAATTGATCAGAAAAATAGAAATTACTGACCACTACTATTCTCATCTTATTCCTAAAAGAATTGTCATGACTTCCTTCTACAAGGATTTTTAAATATATCTTTCGAGTAATATTCGCCTTGTAAAGGAATAAAATTCCACCTAAAATTTTACCTACGAGTCAGTCAGATGGATCCCCTTATGATCTCTTGAAATTTTCAGCAAAATCGATGCTTTCTTATGAAGATATTGAGTACGAAAAGAGAACAAACGCATCTCGACAGATCAATTTCTTTGTTTCGAAGTGACATATCTCAAGAAGGGAATATCAGTCTTGTTTTCAAATTTTAGGGCATTTAAAGAACAATCGAGCCTTCTCGTACCGATAATTTTTGACATCCCTTTTTATGACTCGTCTCTTAATCAATTGAAAGAAACGCATTTTTCGGACGTCATATCGTGCTTGTAAATCACATCGAAATGTCAAAGCTGACTTCCCAAGATACCTCGATGTAATGCCCATCAGTAACAATCACAACATCAAAATTGAATCTTGTACTAAAGGAAGATAAGAATTGACAAAACAAAAGTCGACATAAAACTTTTCAATATCAAAGATTTAACTTTTTCTGTTAGAGCCGAACTAAAAATTTTCTCTCTTATAATCTACTGTCTATCATAGTACTTTCGTCTGAAAAACTATTCATATCTGAATATCCACAGTTTCGCTGCATGATTAATAAAATTTTCGCAATATTGTTCCCAACTCATAATCCACTTTTTTAAATGTTAATAGATGAAATGAAGCTCGTGAATAATAATAAGTTCCGTTAGCATAATAACTCAATCTCTAGATTAAAAATGCTTCAATTCAATGACACGAGTGGTCCATGACTGGATATAGGTCGATTAGCATGCGGATCGTTTTCCTTAGTTCTACCAGACCCATGTACATCTTAGATTCACAATATCACTAGGAACAAATCCTGTCGAACATAATTTGTCTTTTCATATAATTTTTTCATATCCATTGCTAATGAGTTCATAATTTAACCAAAACATTCCCTCCTCCTTATATTGATATCTATAGTCTCAACCTATGTCGTGTCATGTGGCGCCACCACCAAGTATATCATTTCATCTTGAATACTTTTTCTATTGAATATCTTCATCTTGAAATAAAATATAAAATGTTTGGAAGTTTTATCCAACATTTGATGTATATATTTCGATCAACTTTCAATGTTACTATGGTTATCAGCATTTGAAAAAGTATGGTAACAACAATGAACTTTCAGAAGAAGAGGAAAAGAGTAAAGAACGGACAAAAAAAATGAAAACATTAAAGCACATGAAAATCACTTAGTCGACTAATACTTAACATATTTTTCTTACAACTATTCAGTCTTTATTGATCATGATGTAGAATCTTCTCGTTTCTACTAGTACTTCAAAGTTCGATGCAGATCGCACAACATCGTCCAGTGCCTACACGGCAAGAACAAACATCATTTAATTGGCAAAGTGAACTAACACATTCAAGAACGACAACAACAGCGACAATGTCAGATCGAGTCCATCAACCTTTAGCTTTTTCCATAGAAGAGCGTCTATCACAACAACATTTAACAACACTTGATCTGTGTTCAAAACATATAAAAAAGATAGATAAACTACCAAATAATATCAGTTTCAATGTCGTTCTACTTGATAATAATGATATAACTAAAGTTGAACATCTTGATGTTCTTACACAACTCATAGAAGTAAGATTTTCGACATCAATTTGCTCTATTGGCACGATTTCTTACTTTTAGTTATCAATATCTCACAATCGATTAATTGATATTCGTTTAATAAGTCGTTTAAAAACACTACAAAAATTAAATCTATCAAATAATTCTCTTGATTCACTCGATTGTAGAATAAATAATCATCTTATGTCTTCGATGTTAAAATTTTCATTTTTCTTAGGTCTCAGAACATTACAAAATCTTGTCATGCTTAATATTTCTGGGAACAACATACAAAACATTAGTGCATTGAATGCATGTCATTCATTGCAATCATTGGATGCAAGTGATAATTCCATACGACATGTTGAAGATCTTTCACATTTAACATCACTTAAGGTAAAACGAAAATTCTTACGAAACCATTCTCAAAAAATATTTTTCAAGTCCTTAACTCAATCTTTAGTGGATTTTCTGTAACTATCGAACTGCTATTATTTTTGAATATAGATCGATCTTTACCAAGCTAGTAGTTGATCAGTAATAGTGCCTTGAAAAGATTAAATACATCTCTTTAACCTAAAGTACTAATGATTTATCTATTGAAAAAATTGACATTTTTCTGTGACGTATCGTTTAAATTTTTAAGTTTCTCTGAATTAACATAAATGTATGAAGATTTGTAAATTACTCTATAATGTGTGATTCTTACCTAAAGATCTAGAGAAAAAAATCACTTCATGCTCACTCGTATATTGAACGATATTGATTTCAAGTCAAAACTTTGCAATTTCTATAGAGATGAAAAGAAAAATGAACGAATATGACACTTTTTCGATAAGTTGGTGTTTAACTAAAGCGTTAGTTTGTTGTCTTTTTTTGTTTAGTATTTGAATTTACATAAAAATCTTATTGATTCATTAATATCGACATCAAAATATTGGCCGAAATCCATACATACATTAGTCATATCAGACAACGAGATAAAGGATTTAAGTGAAGTAAATTTCTTTTTCGTATTCATTTTATTTTAAAGATTTTTCGATGTTTTTCTTTCATTAATAGATTTGCTATTTATCATCATTAATTGATTTAAATACATTATATATTCATAATAATCCATGTTTATTTGTTATTGATGATCGGCATGGTTGTCATCAACCATTTGATTATCGGCCGTATATTCTCAACTGGTGCTTAACAATTCATAATTTAGATGGACTATTTATTACACGGAAAGAAAGGTTCATTAACTAATGTGATATGTCAATTGTATTTTATTCGCGTACATAACCTACACCAAATGTTGTAGTAGAAACTTCTCACAAGAGTACAATTGAGTCAGATTAGAAATATTTTGATAAATCATATCTGTATACCAAAATTCTTGAACCAAGTTGTCCGCAACATTATTGCTTATGTACGAGTATCATTTCGCTATAACGAGAGAGTAATCCATTGTAGTTCTGAATGATGATAGTGCACAAAAGAAAAAGGATCCAGCTCGAAAAAAAAACAATAGCGTCTACATATCTGAAAGCTCTCACATCAGAATCACATTGAAAGTTTCGTTTTATTTTTATTTTTATTTAGTTTAAAATCTGAATGGCTATTGAGTCAAGGAAAAGGACGATCGTTTCGACCAGGTGAACACGATGAGCTTGTGGAATATTTAATCAAAGTCTGTGGAAATGATACTGATGAAGTAAAATAACTTGAATTCAAAATTCTTTCATAACTTATCTGTTGTGCATTAGACGAGGGATGATCTTCATCTATCACGTATTATGTTACAGCAAGATTTATACAAACAGAATTTTGATGGTGAAAATAAAAACATGAAAAGTATTCCATTGAATTGTTTTTATTGTTTTTTTTTATAGAGAATCTTATGGATATGTCAGATACAATAAAAGATGCAAATGGTACATTATCGAACGGTTTAAATGAATTTCTTCTTATTCTTATTTTCAGTTGAATTCTATTCATTCAAAATAATCCATGTTTAGATAATCAAACAAAATCACAAGAAGGTTTACTCATATCTGAATCAGAATTTGTTAAAATCAGTTCATCGTCATCTGTTTCAACAATCAATGAGCCAATTATATCTGATCATCAGAAAATATCATATTCAAATCGTGAACAACAAATGCAAACACCAAGTCCTCGATATATGCGATCGACAAGTCATGTTGATGAACAAATAACTGATCATAGTTTAAATAATCGTTACAGTAATTATGATAATCGACCTATAAAACCGCTCGATCAAAACATGCTTCAATCGAAACTTCAACAATATCCAATGGACACTCAGTCGAATGATGATACAAATAGTTATCGACCACGGACTTTAACGAATTCTCAACTAGCGAAACGTACATCGATCTTGTCAACTTATAATGCTAATCGATATTCACCAAAAGCTACTACACGAGGACCAACAACATCATCAACTATGCATGTGAACATGCGGACGAAACCAATAAAAACTATGTCGACACGTAATTATATTAACATTCAAAATCTTGATACAAATAAAAGTAAATCGCTTTTTATTTCACCAAAAAGTTGTAGAACAACAAAACCAAACAAAACGTCATACAATTGCTGCAGAAAACACTAATACCTATCATTTATCGAATCCTACACATCATCGTCCAACATCAACACTTAAAGGCAAAGACGAACAACAACCTACTTCAAATGAAAATAAAAATCGTAGGTGTAAAAGAAATGTGTAGTAGAACACAAAATTTTTAAATAGTTACATTATCGAACTTGCAGTATAAATCATGCCTTAGGCGCAGAAGAATTCAATCTTTAAAAAATTTCCGTGGATATATTTACATTAAAGTGATTTGAAACACAAGAAGCTTTCGTTGCCATACAAAAGAGAAACAGTATTTCTACTCTTTATGTATAAAAAAAACTCGAACACACCACTCGTTGCATTAGATCACGTTAAGATATATGAATCATTGTTCTATTTCTGACTTATTGTCCGTATTTTGTATATTTTTAGTTGTATTTTCAAGGTTATGTCAATTAATCATTCTTGAAGTTAGTAGAAATTATTGGTATCAGTTGCTTGCAATTATTAACTCGCTGATTGACTATTTTAGTTCTTCTAGCGTTATGCATAGAATTATTTAATCGTTAGCTTTGCAAGAAGTTTATTTTTCATTCGCGTATGAATAATACACTAGTATATCACACAGTAATATAAAAGAGTTCACCGAACGCAGATTATGACATGTAAAACAACAAAAAAAAATACCTATGAATTTGAAGAACAGAAATAAGTATTTATCAGTAAATGTTAGATATATTGATTTTTTTAGTTTGAACTAAATATAATTTAAGAATTTATCGATCGCTACTACAAATGTGTTTGGTATTTGTAAAAAGACTTTTTCAACTCACACGCACAGTCTATGAAGAAAAAACGATAAGTGAAATGATGGATCATTTTCAGTCATTGTGCAGTCGATACCTCGTAAAAGGTAGCATACAAAAGGCTCTGAGTTCAATACTACTTTTATACTACAATCTAGGCAAAATATCACTTCTAAAAGGATTCTCCGAGATTCAATAAGTTCAAGAACTAATGTTATAGAAGTCAACAGAAAGATTCATTCAGATTAATAAAACGAATCCTTAACAAAGGTAGGATATATGATTACTGTTCAATCAAAATCTAAAACATTGTAAAGCTTGAACCGTATTGATATTACACAAGTTCCAATGAAGATGAACAAAAAAACAAGATTGATGACACTTTCTTCCTTCACAATAATTTCATAAACGGTGTACCTTTGCGAATCTTGAAGCGGTATGATTTGTTTAAAAATCAAATTATATGTGAAGAACATAATTTCTTATTTCTCAATTTTTTCATGCGTTCTATATGACTGCATTTGTTACATGCATGACCCTTTTCGGTAGAGACCAGTACTCAAACAAAAACACATAAATAAAATTCTACTCATTTTAATATTCATTTCAAGCTGCTACGAATGAAAAAATTCAGAATTTAGAAATCGGAACATCGATTTTCAAGATAATCATATACAGATAGTTTCATTCGAAGTTGTAAAGTTATGAAATTAACTAGAGAAACGGTTTTTTGAAAAAAAAATATTCATACTCAGTGTCATACGATAGTAATCATTGTTTTAGTGACAGATAATGATGATGATGAATTACAATTGAAGTCAGCACCTATTAATACTATGTTATCAGCTCAAAACACAACCTATAATCGAGAAGATTGTATCGAATTAAAGAATGTAACAAAATCAGTTGAAACAATGAGAACATCAGTTCTTCAAGCGTAAGACTCCGTTGATAATAATGATTGAATTGGATATCAAAGGTTTTCTTTTTCTCTTCTAAAATAGATATCTTGATTTGCATGATCGACTGACGAAAACAACCGAATTACAAACATCTGCATTAGTTGCACTTTGGAAAATGGTAAAGAATTCGTAACAAATCCAAAAATAGCAATTCTCTATAGAACTAACTATTCTGTTCTTTTATTAGTTTGAAACTCAAAACACAACTAATCAACGTGAAACAGAAAAAATTCTCGAAGAAAATCGTCTGCTAAATCAACGTGTATATCAACTTGAACAACAATTATATAAGAAATCACATATTCTCTATCCCCCCCTAAGTCCACGCATATCGAAACGTGATACAAAAAGTTTCTTTCTTCATTGGACATCTAATCCATTAAATGAACAACGAGCAATTCTTGGTTATCGGATATATATCGATGATGTTTTAAAGGTTTCAGTTGATCGAGAAAGATTTGAAACGATTATTGATTGTATAAATGAAGAAGGAGAATATAAGATAAAACTTCGTACATACAATGATATGAGTGAATCAGACGATTCAAGTGTTGTTATTGCAAGATTTCGTCGCCAACAGCCGACAACAACATCACAATCAGATTTGTATTCATCTCAAGTAAAAACCATTCATCGTACTCAATCAGATCGTATCATGGATTGTATTGATCGAAAGCAATCAATCCAAATACCGTTAAGAAAAACACAATCACAAGAGAACTTAGATGTATCATCGACACATGAAATACATCCACCAATTATCATGAACAAACAACAGGATGAGTCAATAGTGTCACGTCGAATTTCTTTACCAGCAGAAGAACGCAATCGAGCTTTCACCACACCAGATGCAACACTAGTGAATATATTTTATTATTAATTATAATAAATAGAACTGAGATTTTTTTAGAAAACATCTGAAGAACTTATTTCACTTGATTCATCAAGTCCTTCATATTCGCATCATTCGAATTTAAATGATAATATGATAAATCGTAAAATGTCAAAGTCCTTTAGTTCAACTCCAAATCATGATGATAGACTGACGACAAATAATCAATCTTGTTCTCAAGTTTTATTTACTAATCATTCCGATGTTGCATTCTCAACTGCAACAACAAAAAGTAGTCCGATACGAGCTGGAATTATGTCTCGTCTTACAAAAAGTCCGCACAGACTTAAACGTAATAATGTCTTGATCAATGCTTTGACAATGAATCAAACACCTAGCCCAACAGACATCATCGATACCAAGCAAACTGAAGTAATTCATTTCATTACACATGTGTCCAAAGACAAAAATCGAGAATAGAAATCAGAATATTTGATAGTATTCATCACTAAAGAAACCATAAAAGTAGAGAGAAGTCATGCCTGTCTAGAGTGATTTCGTACGGTAATGTCACAAGCACCGTGATGCATATCTTTCCCAATGAAAAGTTTCAGGCCAGAGAGCTTTATCCATAGAACTATACATATGTGAAGTTCAATATATTTTTCTTACTTTGCTTAGGTCAAATCAACTGATCGAACAATACCTTGTCAACTTGAATTAAATAACGGCAGAAATCAGGATAATTTTCAAACCCAACAACTACCAACAGCATCGAATTCGATGAATATTTCTTCTACTTCTTCATCTCCAACACAACCGCCATCGCTGATACCTCCACGAAAGAAAATCATTCCTACGAATTCACCTGATCAAAACTCCTATTAGCTGTATATATTTTGATTGACATCATCATTCATGTATCTTTTTTCTTTTGTCAGATATTTGAAAAGTATTGCATAAAGTTATTGGCTTTTTCATTTGTCATTCGTTGCTTTGTATAATAAACTATATATACAAGAAAAGTTCTCTTGTCATCTATGTATCGTGAAGTATTTATAAATGATCTCGTCATATATTCCGATCAAGATGTCGCACTTGACAAGAGCAAAGAATTAAATTGGATATAAATAGTAGACTATTGGATTTAGAAAATAAAATGGATAAATAAAAAGAAAGTGAGGGACGGTTAATCGACATGTCGTTTTTCTTTCATCAATTTAATCGATCATAGATAGATGAAACCGAATACAGTATCATCGGATAGTTTCGATCGGCCAAAATTACTTTTATTCAAATTCCTTGCCCATCAGTATGATTTATTTTGATCAATGGTTTTGTTTCATAATATTTTTCTAATAATAGAATTCATCCATTTGCTTATGGTGTGAATACTTTTCTTCAACCAGCTCTCGATGCGTGTCGAGTCGCACTCCATAATAATCCACAAGATACATTCAATATTCTATTATCACTTACACAGACATTCATACGTTTTGCACCTGATTCAGAATTAATCTATGACGACGTACAAAAATTTGCCGGTAAATTAATGATCTCATACGTATATTATTACTTCGCCATTCGTTGTTTTTTAATTTATTTTTCAAGGTAAACTTAAAGATATGATCGACGAATGTTTCATTTGGCTTGATCCCAATGCTATAGAACAATCATCAGAATTACTTGAGTCCATTCGTCATCAGTTATTGCTCATTATTCAATATGAAAGTAAACAAAAATTCAATCCTAATATCATATCCATCGTTTTTTTCACACAGATAAAAGTGATGCCAACTATTCAAAAATGCACAAGGATATGTCAAGTAAATATAATCGAAATAAAAATACTATCTTGTCTTCCATTTTTTCATCTCTCTGCTTCTTCGCTTCAAGTAGTATTAACAAATCTTCAAAGGATCAATTCATTACCAACAGAACTACAAGCTATATCATCAAATAATAGTTTCGACACGACAGTTTCGATTCAATCGACCAATGACAAAGAATTAGGACAGATAATCTATGGAAAGTCAGGTATACGTTTAGATTAGTTTAAGAAAAATAAAACAGACTTATCTTTCGTTCACCTTTGATTCATGACAAAGTATTATGGCTTCTTACTGATAAGCGAATCTTGATTTTCTCTGCCGATGATTAATTAAAACTAATTGACAGCTATATCTGGAATCATATGGGAATATATGTCGAAAATTCTAGAAAATCCAAAAAATATGTAGCATGAAAATTTCAGCAACATCAAACTTCAGGCATTGTCTCGTTAGAAAATCAATTATTGAGTAATTCTGATGAAATAACTTCATACGATGTTGAACTTCTTCGTTGACTATTTGAGTGTATCTCTCTTCTCTATATTATGTCACTAGATGCATAGATTTGAGAAAAGCTCTGAATCGTAACAGAAGTCCTTAGGGATTTCATGAATTGAAGTCACTCGAGTCTGTTGTGTTAAAAGCTTTCCGATGTGCAATGGAACCTAAAGAAATCTACATATTTTGTATGAATCCCTTTACACATATACTCACTGAATGATTTTATTGAAATCTATTGATTTTTATTTATTGACAATCAGAATCATTTTGATATTAATAGAACATAATAGATATTTTTTTGAACATTAGACTCAAACGAAAGCAAAGATCATTCAAATGAATACGATAGTAGCATTGATGTGAAGCGAGTAATAGCAAGTTCGGTGGCATCTTCGTCACATATATATTCGATGCAAGAAGAAAAATGTACAACACGTATTTATCCATCACGTATCAATGCAACAGAACCAACTTCTCTCATATCGCATCAATCGGCACAAAATACAGACGTCTCATCAATGGCAACATCAGTCACAACAAAACTTATGAATCAAATGAAAAATATAAATTTTAATTCAGAATCCATTCCAACGATTAGTTATACAACATTAACATCTGCCAATCGACCATCATCACGACCTTTGCCTACTGCACCATGTCCACAGGAAAATGAAATCAGAGATTCGATGACAAAATATAACAAACCGTTGACAAACGTAATTGTTGCTTTCCCAACACGTCATTTATCGACAACAAAAAATAAAATTGACGATAACATAGGAATCTGTGACAATCAATATTGCTCAACGAAACCTAATTTGATAGATGAAGATGAAAAAATGCATAGTTATGAATTTCATACTCCTTCATCAGTACTGCACCATGATAATCTTTTTCCACATCGTAGTATACCAACGAAATCAGATACGCATTCCACGTATGTAATTTTATATATGGTAACAAAAGAAATACGTATTCGTTTTTTTTAATTGATCTTCTCTAGTCATGATGATGAATGGAACAATGAAATAATTCGACAATACTATTCAAATCCAGCATTTAGTGATGCATTCTTAATTAATGAACAGTAAACTAGATGATTTTTTTTCCCCGTTAGATTTGTTTTACCTTTTAATTTCCGTCAAATAGACGATGTCCGACTAAAGGTAACCTTTCTATTGTCATCGAACAATCTCATATAAATTACACAACATCCATTAATCAGCTGCATGTTACCGATGAATATTTACGAGAATTTGCTAATGAACAAAGTGCGTTGAAAATATTAATATTAAAAAAAAAACTAGTAATATTCATATAGATCGACCTGATCTACGTGGTGATCAATTTATGATCTACGGTACACCACAAAATAGTGCACAAGCAACTTGTTTACCAATTGGAGTTAATTTGTCTTATGATGAACTGACACTACTTTCATGTGATGTTCATCGTAGTTCACAAAATATCCGTTTATTTGATGTTGAAAGTGGTCAATTGAAACATACAATATCTAGTAATCAGGTATGTCATTATACAAAAGATCAAACATCGTTCTCGATGTAAGATCATGTTGCCATTCTATATAGCAGCACTTGTTCATTGATGAAATATCATATGCTAGCGATCGTACACTGGAAAATTATCTGTAAGTTGACAAGAAACTAGCAAGTATGTAGAACTAGCTTGCTTGTCAAAAATAATCTTCACAGACGATTGAAATATTTGAATAGAAATAGACACTGATATGTGATGGGCGATTGGTAAGTTTTGGCACACAATGTTTGCTCATTTTTGGCCCACTCGAAAATATTTCAGACGAGTCGAAACCTATGGATTAGAAGCAGAATTTTGTCCTGTTTCTGAATATGGGTTTAGGAATTTTGTATCTATTATTTGTTCAAGAGCAGTGAACAAATCTTTGAAAAGCCTTAAAAATTAATTTGGACGATGCATAAACAACTTTTTTCTAACGCATATTTACCATTTTTGAAGATGCTAAACGTTATCGGACATGATAGTTTTGTAGAGTGGACACCTATCTACAAAATGTGATATTGAATGAAGTTGTAACTTTTACACAAGTGAAGTTATATGTTTTTTGTTAGGAACTCCTTTTTATGGAAAACACCTTGTGGTCAAAAAGTCAATTTCTCAAAAATAAGGGTATAGGAAAAACTAAAATTCAGATATCTTCCCTAACGACCAAACAAAACTCTAATAGTACATTTTGTAAGGCAAAACTCGCTCTACTAACTGATAGAGTCGTAAAGGTTCCAACCTTTAGTTTCGAATTACAATAGTTAAAATTAAAAAAAAACCTGCGAAAAACGTTTTCGTCCAAACAAATTTTTCAGGTCTTTCAAAGATTTCTTCACTACTCTCGAACAAAAGCTGACACAAAATTTCTAAACCCATATTCTGAAAGAACACGAAATTCTGCTTCTAGCCCATAGATTTGGACTCGTCTGAACCATTTTTCAGTGGATCAAAAATAAGCAAACATTTTGTTCCAAAACTTTCGAATCACCCGTTATGCACAGATTTTATTGATAAGGAAGAAAAACATTATCCGTTTAGCTCCACTTATATTTTTTAATTGTCTGTATCGAGTTGTTTAATTGAAATATATTGTCACATTCATGATTGTTGTGTATTTCCACTAACATAGCAGAAAGACATTTGTCCACCATAACAGGTAGAGTGACACATAAGATTCCCTCAACTGAATTCGAAACGTCATCTCAAACGTTCGAATCTAGACTTCTTACCAAACTATACTATTGCGAACATACTCATACACATAGGATTGGTAAAAGATTGATGGATTGTTATCGGAAGAAATTAGAAGAAACTGCTCAACTTTTATGATTACCGACGAATGCATTCACACATGCGTATACCTGATCTACAATAAACTCAACGATTTTTATGGATAAGAATTGCAATTATTATTTTATTTCCAATAAACTTTTATAGTCTATAAACAGACGACAATGCATACCGTAAACCATGTTCTTTTAGAAATGAATACTTTTCTATTTGGTAATGTTCAACCTAGATGCGCGGATAGCATTGAGATGTTTTGAAAATGCAAAGTCGGTAGATGACTGTCCCTTAATTGGTGTCTCCTTCTTTGAGGCAGATAGAGATCGATGAACCACATGATCGAAAGAAAAAACTGAATTTATTTGATTTGTTTTGTGCATTTGTACTATTCTAATTATCTACAATGCTTTTAATGATTTTATGATTGTTCAAGCCTTCAGAGTATTGGATGATCTATCGATTGTCTTTGTCAACACTTGTATTTTACACATGAAAACTCTTCTCGAAAAAAATACTATAAACAAACGTTAAATGTATCTCTGAGGGGTCTCTGTTTTCCGTTTTCCGTTTGTATTAACAGAAGTATCTATTTCAATCAAGAAAATAACTTTGCTCAATGTTTACCAGCCTCAGCAAAATATCCATCTTAAAATGGAAGTTCAATTAAAAGCATAGTTAAGAAATTTATTACAATACAAACACTACTCTCTAATGACAAATACAAACTATAGCATGCATCATCTATTAAGTCGAGTGTAGGGATTCAAATAGTTTTTGAGTATTAATAAAATTACTGCAACAAGTTCAACTTTTAGAGTATGAAACTTCATCGTCCAAGTGCTGTGATGTGTAATGCACGTAATAATATCTTGATTGTCGAACGAGATAATATCTATATGACTGAATCTGATGGTCGTTTGATACAAACTATTAGTCATCCTTCTATCAAACAATTATACGGTTTGCTTGTCGATTATAAAAAAGAAAGAAAGAACGAAAATTTATTTATCGTATTATTTTAGGTATTGCTTTACTTCATGATCGTTATTTATTGACTATTGATTCCAAAGCAACGGACAATTATAAAGAGGAAAATAGTCGTTTATTATTATTTGATCCTAACAATGGTCGATTAGTATTCGAGCAACATATTCTTGTGAATCGAGCATCCGAAGAGATTTTCAAACAGCAACCTGGAACACGTATTAAAGGAAAAATATTATCTGCAGCTACAAGTAAACCACGTTTCCTTGCTGTTCACAATGATAATATATATATAGCCGATCTTGGTAAAGATAAATAGATAAATGAAACTTTTCAGGGTGACAGCAAAAAGAACTCTTTTCATTTATAATCATTTTAAGGTCGTAGTTTAATCTATGCAACAAGTCTCAGAGATCAATTTGAATACAAATGTAGAACTGTGTTTGGTGGTCAAGGACGAGAAAATGGAGAAATGGTAGATCCATCTGGTTTGTTTGTTGATTCTGGTGGTAATATAATAAGTGCTGATAGTAAAAACAATCGAATTCAAGTAAATAATTTTTCTTCATCGAAATACAACAAAATCGAATGTGTTCATGTCTTTTTTTCTTTTTCAGATATTCACATCGAATGGTGAATATGCAACAGCATTGAAATTAGACGAACGTATCAAACGTCCATCGGGCATATGTTCAAATCGTCTTGGTACAAAATTTTTTATTTCATGTTATCTAGCTGGTTGTGTACGAGCATTTAATATAAGTTATTAGTTAAATTATTGTTAATTTTTCTTTTTGTATAAGATACAACTCAATTGTGATCATATGTTCATATTAGATTATTCATGAAGTTTTTTTCTTGTTATAAAGAGACAATCTACCTTCCTGTTTTTTTTAAATTAAATACAAATTAAGACTACATTAGAAATGATTCAATTTTGGTACAAGACCGAAATGTTCGACAAATACATATGCACCTAAACCTTGTTGTATAACATCATGCAAACGTTCTTTATTGAATGTGGACATTGTGTCACTAATCATAGATGGTGGCGGTGGTGGTGGTGGGATATTGAAGTTGCCTGAAATTGATGATGAACGCATTGTTGATAATAAATGATTTGTTGTTGCTGCTGATGATGATGGCGGTGGAGGCAAATTGAATATATGTGATTCATTTGTTGTCATTCGCGAACGTTGAGAATCAGCATCACGCACTGTTGGTTTACTGCGTTGCGTCGAATCGTTATTGAGTGACATATCTGAAATAAACTTGAGAAACAAAAAATGAAATTAGTTTCGTTGTTTTATCAACCAGTTCTTTCTTCTTTTTTGATAATAGAGATAGTTGAAAGTTTGTTTTTTTATATGCTACTGGCAAATGTAATTTTTACATATACAGCAGACACATAAACATCTTGTTTTAATTGAAGAGAAACAAACTATAGAATTATCTGCCGATTTTATTTTCATCATTTTAGACGTTATGTTTTATTTGAAAAAAATATTCGCAATAGAGACTTTTTGCACTATCTCAAGAAGTTGATGTAATGTTAAACAACAATTTCTTTTGCTTTTTCAAAAATACATGATTGAATAGATCGAGGCGATCTCAGTAAGAGCACGATTACTCTCAACCATTTTTTAAATGATCTAATTATTCGAAAGAATATAAAACATGTTTCAAAAACAGCCGATTCTTAATTTCTTTTTTGATTTCTTCTAAATTTCAAAATTGTTTGTGTCATACGCAGCATAAAAAACTGAAACTCATTGATGGCTGGATTTTACAGACTTTTGTTATTTTACATTTATTTTGAAAAGAAAAACAATTGTAAAGTTAAAAATAGGTAGATTACAGATTGCTAGTCTAGTTCTTTAGAATGAGTAAATCATGTGAAAAAAGTAACAATATGCATAACTATGATTGGTAAGTCACAAATCATATAATTACTAATCGAAAAAGAAATACGTTAAACACGCTTCTACTTGAATAGAGCACATCCACTGTTGTCTTGTCATCGATCTGTTTGGATCGAGTCGAGAAATTACTAATCGAACACATGGCTAAGTATTACAACAGTGTAATGAAAAGCTGAGAATACCGAAAATAATGTGGCAGACAACTTTGTACATGGAAGTTTTTAACAAGGAATAAAAGCTTTGCAACTATTAGATTTGAAAGTCATAGTTTCAGAAATATTCATAAAGATGAACTTGCAAGTTTCTGTAGCAGATAAAAAGAGCCATTCGATTTCAAATATTCACAGTAATGATGTACAGTTTTCTATAAGGACTTTGTCTACTATTAATCGAAACAGTGCCCATCGCCAACCCATTGTTTTTATGTTTTCTTTATTCCTGTATGAATAAGACTACGTTGTTTTTAGTCATTATACATTTTTCGATGCTTAAAGTTTTAATAGTTATCTTTCACACTTTTATGTAAGAAAATCTTACAATCTTATAAAAACAAAGAAAACTATTTCGGAATATTTACATCGAATCAAAACAAATTCATTGTTCTTTTTTTATTCCATATAGACTGACCCATCATCGGGTGTTAAATAACCACAAGTAATCAGTACAGAATCGATTAATGTCCATACACCGAGACCACCAAATGAGAAAATCTTTCCAAGTGCTTCTTTAATATGTCCCAAGTAGAATCGATCAAAACCGAGACCTCCAAAAAATATACTTATTAATACAGCATTGGGTTTCTTATGACCACTTGACCAATTACATTCAATGTTTCGATAAAATGTTCTTGAACCTAAACATAGTTGTGTATCATCAGCTATTGTACAATTTGATTTGTAACGATTTGAATTTTTATGATGACGACAGGCTGTATTTGGTGTGCACACGAGTTCATCTAATGGTGTTTGATAACAATATCGACAAATATATGGACGTTCAAATGCGGACACAATTCTTTTGTCATTATCTATACATGAACCATTTAACATTCGACATGAACTTGAAATTTGTTGCCCATAAATACAATCCGTTGTTAATAAACAATCGAGACATTCAACTGGCACTTCATTACATGACATGAGACCGTTGGTATTACATTGGCTATGAATTGAAAGGAATGTTAGAATGAAAATGAATAGAATACCATTAACATTGATCATCAGTTCATTATAATTTTGTTTCAAAAAAAAACGGAAGAGATTATAAATATAACTATAATCAACAAAAGTCCAATCAGCTACAGTTGATTTTATGATTGGTGAATTGTAAAGCCAATAACATCGACCAAAAAGTAACTTTGCTTCTTTTCTTTCTCATTCAATTATACGTGTATGTCTGTAGGGTGCAAACTAACACTAACCGACCCCTCAACATATATTTATAGATCGTTTCTGTTTTCTTGCAGATTTTATTCTATTTACATTTTACTAGTCTCAAACGATCAATGGCTACATCAGTAAGAGAACAAAGTACAAACAGAAAAATATGTATGTCATCTATATACATTCTACTAGGGTCTCAAAGATCCAATTCGTATTGTTATCACTGGAGCTGCAGGTCAAATTGCATATTCATTAATCCATCAAATTTGCAATGGTGATGTTTTTGGCAAAGATCAAGTTAGTTTTTCTTAATTGAAACATGCATAGTTGAATCGATAGGAAAATTTTTCGTTATTTAGAGTCTCATTCTCCATTTACTTGATATTACACCAATGCTTGGTGTTCTTCAAGGTTTAATCATGGAAATCACCGATTGCAGTATTCCATTAGTCAAAGGTTAATTTAGAATCATTGAAAAGAATTCTTTTCTTCTAAGATTTATTTTTATGAACTTAGATGTTGTAACAACCGATAACGAAGAGGTAGCATTCAAGGATGTTGATGTTGCCTTATTTGTTGGAGCTATGCCACGTAAAGAAGGCATGGAACGTAAAGATTTACTTAATGCCAATGTAAAAATCTTCAAAGCACAAGGTGTTGCTCTTGATAAATTTGCCAAGAAATCCGTCAAAGTAAAAAACGAACATTGTCATATTCACGATTTTCGCCACAAATAAAAATTTAATAATATACTTTCAGGTTCTTGTTGTTGGTAATCCAGCTAACACAAACTGTTACATCTTGGCACATTATGCCCAATCGATTCCTCGAGAAAACTTTAGCTGCTTGACACGTTTAGATCATAACCGTGGCAAAGCACAAATTGCATCTCGACTTAAAGTATCACCTGACGCAGTTAAAAATATTATCATTTGGGGCAATCATTCAGCCACACAATTTCCTGATGTTCGCTCAGCAACAGTGAATATCGATGGCACTGACACACCTGTTTATGATGCTATCAAAGATGATCAATGGCTCAAAAACGATTTCATTTCGGTATAGAAAATATAACATTGGAATTTGGAAAAATAACATGCCGTATTGTTTTGTCTGTCTTTTATTAGATCGTTCAAAAACGTGGTGCAGCTGTTATAGCTGCACGTAAACTCTCAAGCGCCATGTCAGCTGCTAAAGCCATGTGTGATCATATGCGGGATTGGTGGCATGGAACAAAGGACGTAAGTTGAAAAAGAAGAAAAACCTCTTGTTTTTCATTTTTTTCGAAAATAAAATATTTATTT
Source organism: Rotaria macrura (assembly GCA_900239685.1). Taxonomy (NCBI): domain Eukaryota; kingdom Metazoa; phylum Rotifera; class Eurotatoria; order Philodinida; family Philodinidae; genus Rotaria; species Rotaria macrura. The sequence goes on from OENT01000039.1 coordinate 79,238, forward strand.
CAGAATGAATGGGTCTCGATGGGTGTTATCAGCGATGGTTCATATGGCGTTGAAAAAGGATTGGTATTTAGTTATCCAGTACATATTAAGAATGGCAGTTATTCAATCGTTCAAGGATTACCCGTAGACGACTGGGCACAAGGACTCTTGGACAAAACTCAAAAAGAATTACTTGAAGAAAAGAATGATGCAGTGAAAGCTACCAGTTCGGAATAGAGTCATGAAACATGACCATAACTTTTTCTAGTTAACTTTAATCCCTGCCTTCTCCCAGGTCCATAGAACCTGTAGTCATTATTCTAATGTAGTGTAACACTATACTTTTATTGCTCTATCTATAATAAAAAAACAATTAGTTACAAATAGTACTAATCTAAAAGGTTAAAAAATCAAAATAATTTTCTTTTTAAAAAATCATCTATGCAACCGATATAAAGGATAGCGACGAAGTTCATGCTATCTCGATATTAACATACAAGATCTTCAGGCGTATCATGAATGTGTAGATTTAGAATAATTTGCTATGAATGCCAGGTATTATGTGCATATATCAATAGATGAATAATTTAATAATTGCAGAGTCAAAAATAGCCATTATATTGACACTTCAATAGTACTGAACTTTGATCAACAAATGGCCATTTGCAGAATGATTATTATGCACCAAAAAGCACCCACTTCATAGAAGTGCTTCACTTATATTTCATACGTATCGTTTAAAATCAAAACACATCTAATAGAAAAATAAAGTAGTTTATGATTTAGTATGACATGGGATTGGATTAATCAGTGAATGAATAATTTCACATACGATACTCTTATAGAATAACGCCAGTAAAATTTTCCTTAGAATACATCATTTAATTTTATTTCGAATATAGTCAATATATACATGAAAAATAAAAAGGAAAGCTATTTTCCGCTTATTATAAGATTAGCAGAAATACACAATAGTATAATAACAGCTGTATTGAAAAATAACATATTACGAAAGCGTGGTTCTAATTCACCTGAACGATACCAAAATGCCTTAAAAAGTAGAATAAAAAATTTAAAAAACAGAGCAATGCTACTATTGCTTACCAAACACAAATGTGAGCACAAAAGTAGAACAAGGCAAATGTTTAAAAATATATGTGTACCAGTTATATGTTTAAAGAGAAACATACCAACGAAAGTTGCCTGTAATAAATAAAAAAAATGCTTAGTACTTATTAATATATTCATTAAAATTTCTCTAAATTTACAAGGACAAATACAGTTGTAACAGCAGTAATGATGACGAATGATATTCGATCCTAATAAATAAAAATAATTTTTAATTCAATTTATACATACATCCGTATAAGAATGTAAGCTTTTTTTTATTACCAAAGATCTTGTTTCACCAAATAGTGGCCTATCAACAAGATCAGCATAAGCTGAACTCGATGCCATCTTCAAAGAAAATAGATATTATTTTAAATGTCCTCAAGCAACAGTAAACAAGTACTTTTCGTTTTTTTTCTTCTTACTGAAATTAATGAATCATAGTGTCACATATGATAGGTTATTTTGAACCAATAGAATGCAAAGTACACTTATATATTGCTTAATTGTAATTTTACTGTACTCGATATTTACGATGAACGTTTTATCTGACATTTAAATGTTGCCTTATACGAACAGTCTTATAAAATTTAGTTCTTGAAAATTTCTGATTGCAGAGCAAAGATGATATGCGATCATCGAAATTTTGTTAGTTGATATATGAAGAACGGTAATTGGAATTCAAGAGAGTGTGAAACTTAAATTAAAATTCATTTTTGAAACAAAAGACGTGACTTTTATTCTTCGATATTTTGGATTGTAAATGTTTGCAGGTTCCAAGGGCGTCTTATCAATAGAACAAATACAATTCAAAAAGAAAGATTGTACCTCATGAATAAAATCGCATTCTGTTACCTTTCGTCGTCCTTGTAAAAGACGAAAAAAAGCAAAGATTAATTTGAGAGATAAACTAGTCTATTTGTACTCGTGCATGTATATTCAAGATCTCAACCAACGCCGAAAAGTAATACCAGGTAAAATAAGTTCACTTAAATGTGATGTATGTAGTTGGGTACGGCCTTTTTTATTTTTAAAAATATATGAATATTCTCATTGAAACAATCTATGTTAAATCTTGGGTGTTTCCATGAAGCCACATTTCTTGTCGATATCTTTTCTTGTGAGTCATGCTACTAATATAAATATGCAGTCGATCCATAGTTTACACATGTCAAATCATATATGACTTTAGTTAAAATGCACGCATTCAACCTGAAAATGCTCGATAATTAACCATAACAACTAGTAATGAAATAGATTTCAAACTAAATTGAAAATCAGGATCATCAAGATCGATGGTAACAAATTATAATGATTTCTTTGGAATAGCAGCATCTAAATTTCTCCAAAAAGAAAATATGTACAATGAATTTCGAAATCTTAGTAACTGTTGGAAGAACTTGTCGTTGGGTTGTTATACTCATTCCTTTCGTAATTAAATTAAGCTGAACAAGGTCTATATGTAAGTATTTTTCTATCTATCTAATCGATCAGCACTTTCTGTTGTAGATTAGTTTTTTCTTCCTTTTAGTCATCTGGTAATGCAACATATTTATCAATCAGATGTTCGGCATATTTTGTGTCGATAAACAAGAGTAATAGTATGCCAGGAGATTAGTTCAAAAAGTGTTATAATTACACCAGAACTCTGATTATCGAATGATTTCTCTTCATTAAAATTACATCTTATAATTGCACAAGCAGTTTAATTACAAAAGATTGCGTACTCTTTATGGTTGAATATTTTCTAGGAACAGGTCACTATGCTCCTATTCAAACATTCATTCAAATAAAAGTCACTCAGACATGAATGAAACTTCATCTGAGACTATCTTACGATAAAGCGTTGTCATCTTATGTAGTTTTTTCGTGCTCATGGGGAATCAGTGACAGATTTATTCTTGATGAGAATTGAATTTTCGTACTTGTGTACGTTTGTTTGGAAGATTGTAGCAACGACAATGTCGATAGTGTATGTATGTGTGTGTGTTTTAGTGATTTTGTATTCTCATATCACTTGCAAGAAAGAAAAGCAAGTAACTCTCATCAGGCAAGAAATTATTATCTCAAATTAATGTATTGGTAGATTTGCAACATATAAATAATCGGGAAAAGACGAATTCCCCTAGTAGTTAATGGATTTTTCCTATGTAAGAAGCTTGTAAAATGTTTTAGATAGTAGAACTTTATGAGTTCTGTTAATGGTGATGATATTAGAATGTTTTGTTATTACTATATGATACACATCCGAGTTACATAACAGTATAATAATATTCATTCTTATATATTCATACACACACACACATATATATATATATATATATATGTATTTTTATTCTGGCGTAGTCATTAACATATTATATAACTTTGATTTAATGGTAGCATTCTGTGTTTTTATGAAAGAAAATTATTCGAGAAAAATTTATGCACCCTTGAAGAGCGATCTAAATATCGAGTAATCATTATCAAATTGAAAACTTTTTGTTATTACAGGACTCATCAGAACCTACAAAAGAGTGAGGAAATCTTCAGATGACTTCTCGATCTCTGAAATGTCGAGGAAGTTTTAATAGTGAACCGTTTATGTTTATTTTCTTGTTACTCAAAAGATCGTAATCTATTTTTCTATATGAATCCTTCTGTAGAAAGTAGTAATAAAGCTCAAGGAAATAGTCGAATACATGCTTTACATATTATTTGACTTGACATTTTTTTCCCTAAATAAAGAGGAAACTTAATAGTCGAAATCAATGCAAGAAAACTATTCAACGACGATTCAATGGTTTACAATGTGAATCATCGAGTCCGATTAGTATTCTAAGCTATCTATCATTCAGCATCATCGACTAGTCTTCATGTTCATGGTATAATAGTATAAAGTTCACGAACAATCATCGATAAGGTGTCCTTATTTACGGGTCAGTAGAGTTGCTTTTAATTTGTATAAACAATAATGGAAATTGCCATCGACTTTACAAACTGTGCAGTCTTCAGCAATTTGTCCAAATGATTATATAGTACATATAAACAACATATTATTCTAAGACGTAACAGTAGATCCTTGATGTGAGTCTTTCAATTATTCAAGTATTAAAATTTCTATCTTAAACAAGCGTGGGTTTCATTTCGACTACTAAATAATTATACCCTTCACTGGAAAATATTTACGTTCTAAAGACTACTGCGTATATTGATATTCATGTAATTTTTTTTGATACGAATTGAAGACAAAGAAACAAAGATTGTTTCTATTGATGCAGGCATAGAACATTCCTTCATTGATAATAAAAAATATTCTGTAAATTGAAAATAAAACTTTCATTAAAAATACGAATCTTCTGGATTTCCTACAACGATTTGTAGGATATGTTATATTTTCTTCGAAATCTTTTTGAAATCTTGATATAGAGAGTGCCACTTGATGATGGAATACTGAAATGTCTTGTGGGGATGTTTATTAGATTCAATAGGAATATCGTTAACTAACGGTTCTGATCATAGGTGATCAGTTTCATAGTAGCCGATACGTTCTACGAGTAAAATAACTTATCCGTTGTATTTCACAGTTGTATTCAACACTCTACTCATGGTGTAAAACTAAAAACAAACATAATTTTTCCTTGTAAAATATCACTTACAATATACATCTGATCTCCTAGTAAAGCCACATCTACATCAATATTGTAAGACAGTGAATAAAGTTTCAATCTGTTTTTCGTGACACTTTATTTTTGTTTTCAATGCGACTAAAAGTGAACAAATTATCGTTAACATTAACGTAAATATTGGATGTCTTCACATCAAATTCAGTGACAGTTAAAAATCGGTTGATTGGTTCGAAGTACGAATTATTTTAAGTGAAAATTACATTGCATCAATAATATCATAAGCGTTCATCGTGATCGTTCGCTTCAATAGAGTTTCTAAGCTCCTCAGTAAGAGAAATCATGCGAGATTCTTGAATTCATAGAGTCATACTGTTAAGAAAGCAATTTCTTAGAGTAATGAGGGGAGTTAAAAACTATTAGTTGTTGTGTTATTTTTAGAGGTCATGATTGATGATATTGAAATTTTAGAGAAGAAGAATGCGTCTAGTATAATTGTCATGACTTCAACAGGATACGTCAGCCATGGTGTACCAATGACTCTGATAGAGATAATCATATCCATTGCTATTAGTAATACATGAATTGCTATTTAAAGCTAGTGCAATTAAACGAGAAGATATGTCAAACTATGTATGTCGACAATCAATTTCTGCATACTTTCATAACTTATCACTGAAGAAGATTTTTATCTTTCTTTCATCGATTGAAACTAGTAAAGAAGATTTGAATGTTGGAAAACTACTTCATTTTATTGCTATTGCTAAACTATGTTTGCTTGATCCAAACGCTAAAGTATTTGTTTAACTTCAAGAAAGAAATGAACTCAAATCATCATTATAAAGTTTATACCGTCGTTTTTGCAATTGTGCGGAAAAATCGATTCATACTGAGATAGGAGTATGTTTCTTTTACTTTAAAAAACAAATTAAGCTATTAAATTTCATGTGCATCAGCTCTTCATAGTAAACCAGTGTAAAAAAGAAAAGTATCGTTCTCTACATGCATTCAAAAGTAATATTTTGTATCGATTGATTTCATCTATCTATCTTTATGTAATCACATCGCAGTTATTCCATATTACGTATAATAGATCGACAAATCATAAACAGTTAATGCTCGAGAAACAAATATTTTTAATGAACTAAATTTAAAAAAGTAATAGTGTGCCAGAGAATATATTAACGAAAGAATTACATAATTGAATTAATCATCCTATGAGAACTCAGCACGTAAAATATGACTACAACGAAAGCATTGAGTAAGTCTAAGCTCTCTGGCAAGCCTATTTCTATTGAAAGATCAAATTGAGTAACAATTTGGCGAAAAGATCAATTAAATACATCTGTAGATTTTATGCTACTGTTCATGTAAAAAGAAAGATATGAATCGTTCCGAACCGGAAAACTCGTAAAAACAAAGATGTTCATCTCGTGATCGACTCTAGTCAAGGTCGACCGGATTTAGAAAAATGTGACGAGACGACTTTCCATTTCACAGTTGATACGTTTTTTCCAACACCCCCGTAGAAATTCACAGATTCAGGAGCGGAAAATCATCGGCCTAGCTATATACATTAATGAGGCAGCATATTGAAGAATCATCGTCTATATTCTGATTGATAACATTGTTATGCAATGAAGTCTATCAAATAAAATAAACATGAAAAAATCTAATGTATTCTCTTATCCATGATCACTCACAATAACTTTGTTATACTCAGTTGTATTCTTCTCTAATTTTCAGATCATATTTCTCAGAAGTCTAATATACATATCGATCCATCAATTGAGATTATTAGGAAACTTGGACAATGCGGGCAAAATAACATGAGTTCTGATCTGATGAAATTGAATATCTTTAAATGAACAATTCAATGGCAGAAAGAAAAAGAAAACTAAGTTCACTGACAAAAGAAGATACACCATATGATAGGATTAGCCCATCAAAAATACAAATTTTCTTTGTTTACTAATCTCCCGTGTGAGATTTATTCGAATGTGAAATACTTAAACTTATTCTGTTGGACTTAATAATAATTAGAGCTTTGACAACGATAAACAGTTTCTTTCAACGTTTAGATTTCTCATCGGTGCCGTCATTCACGATTATATAATCTTAGCAAGACTTGTCAATATCTATCTATAAATATGTCGACGAATATCATTCTGCTTTAATTTGATGAATATATTTTAGTTTGCCTTTTAATTTTCAATAAATAGACTAACTCTAAAACGGCTTATATAATGATAATTTATAGAATAAAAGAAAACTATTACTGATTGTTAATTAATGTTTCGTATGGGAAAGAAAATGTCATTATTAGTCGAATCATTCAAACAATATACGTTTTCTTTATCCTACGGTATTTTTATTCATCGATATTGGCTTGTCATAAACAGTTGATCTGAACAGAAAAGATACTTGCGAAACTATGATTATCCTGAATTAGCATATTTGTGTCCGCTTAGACAGGTTAGATAAAAGCGCCCTCTATCAAATCATTTTGATATTCGATGGTATGTGTTCGTCGTCAAGACAACAAAAATGATCTCGTATCCTTCTCAATCAAAAGAAAGAAGAGGAAAGTTATCAAAAAGAAAAAAATTAAATCATGTTTCAACAAACTGAATCAAATGGCAATCTACCTCCAAATTATCTTCAGTTTCATGAAAATGCATTCGTCTCTCCTCTTAATCTTATTAATATTACTAATCCTGCACCAATTTCTTACGGTCGCAGTCCACATATCCTTCAGCAACGCACTCCACGAGTCGATGCATCGATGTCATCATCATCATCTCAACTTCAATCCATTGATACCAATAAATTACATATGTATGAATTTTTAGCAAAAAGAAAACTCAAAGAAGATCAACGGAAAAAAGAATTCATCGAAAAACAAATCGTTCAACCTACAACTCAACAACGGAACGTTCGTTCAGGACCATCACAGCAACGTTCGAAAAATCCACCTAGTCGTTCTACATCAGCTCCCAAGAAAGTAATCGTACCGAAACGAGGTTAGTCTACTTTTGTCAAAAAAAGCTTATATAATCGTAGTATATTGAAAGATAATAGAAATGAAATCAATCGTTCGCAACTGACACCAATTCAAATTACTCGCTCGAATGATTCCTATGCGGCACTTTCTGTGGGCAAGCAAAAAGAAATAACTGATGTTCATCAACAAATTCTTGTACAATTACGTATTTTACATAATCCACCATCTCGAGAAAACATAATCGATGAAACTGACCAAGAAAAACAACGTCGAATAAGGCTTAAGCGTGAAAGAATTAAACGAGATTCACGAGCTGTTTACAATGCACATCAAGAACTCAAACAAATACTCCATGATATTAATCAACCAGATGCAAATTTAGTATGTCTGAAAATCTTGAACATTGTCATTTCTAATAGTTCGGAAAAACGTTAAATCCTTGGAACAATTGTTGATTAGATACACTTTCAAAAATATTCACACCCAAAAAGAAACATTTTCTATTCAATAGGCTAAGTAAATTTCCAATCTGTAAATGAGAACACAGTCTGAAAGCTATCCACAGTATGTATCTTCGCCCACATCAACACAATGAATGATGTTCGAGTGAAACGGATGAGTAGCGTTTGCTTCTCTCACGCAAATCTGTTTTCCCATTCGATCACTAGATTTAAGTACACTAAATCAATCTTTCTGTTTATATGCTAGCCACGACTTATTCATCGTCATTTGAATGCTTATAAAGCTATTTTACTTGCTATTGAAACTCTTGCCAATGAAGCTCCACTTAAACAAGTTGATACGCCTGTTCAACAACTTTTCACTGCAATTATTCCTGTTCTTGAAACATTAGAAAATGTTAATCATGCGTTTGGTCTATCTCAATTGAATATTGATCCAACATTATTTCGTAATCCTCCATCGAAAATTAGCGATTCTCGATCCAGTTCGGATAATCATCGCCTACCAATATCGAACCAACTACTACCTAAAATTTATAATGAATTAAAGAAAAAGAAACAACAACAGCGAAAACCACGGGCAATACCATCCATATTGCGTCCACGTAGCGCCGAATCAGTACGATTACCTCGTGCTGATACATCGTCCATAACTCGTCCAACTGTATCGATACAAAATAAAACTCGAGCACGGAGTCATTCACCATTGCCAACACTTAAACCTGCTTCAACGATTGAAACACCGTTTTATTCACGTTTTACAGTTGATCATATACTTGGTAAACTAGCACCACGTCTTCTTGCTAACTATACAGGACGTGAATTAAGCGAACAAATTGAACGTGCACGAACAATAATTCCGATGTTTCTGGTTGACAGTAATTTAACGGATGATGAAATCGTCGGACGTGTTATACAGATGCTTATGCCTCGACAGAATCAAAAATCACAAATACTCGAATCAACAACTGAATTTCAGGTTTTGGAAACACCAGAAGAACGTGCTCGTCGTGTTAATCTTGATGTTTATCAAACGCAAATATCAACATGGGACGACGAAATGGCACAAATTCGACAACGCATTCAAAATTATAAAACAAATCAATTAGAACAAGACACAACAGTACGACGTACAGTCAAATTTCCAAACGGTCCAATAAAAATACCATTATTACCCGAGAATGTTCATATACATCGACCACATCTTGAAGATGCACTTGAAGATTTCGTAATAAAATCGAATGAGACAAAGTCCGCATTTGAACAGACCACTGTGGAATCATCATCTCGAGATAAAATACGATTGCATGGTTTAGATTCGAGTAAGATTCAACAAATCGAAAATTATCGAAGATCTTTTCGAGATTATTTACAAAGAACAGAATCAGCCAAATATGATGATTTTGATCCATGTCAAGTTATTAATAGGTACGTACAAAAGAAAAGGAACGTATAGTAGACAATGTTCTAGGTATAATTCTTTTTACTAGTCTCCATATTTCATAGCTAAAATCAGCCGTCGATACGTTGATATTTGAAAAGTGTTCGGAATTGTTGATTGATTATTTACTGATGAAAGACTGACTATTTTTTTACAAACGTATCAAATATTAGATATGAAAATCGTTGATTTTTTGCGCGACAATATCAAATGTCAAAGTTATTGAGAAGTACAAAGACTCGGTTGCATTCGTTTCTCGATCAGTAATTTTCTCTCTAATATTAGAATAAAATGTGTCACATGAGATCATATTCGATGTGCGTAAAGAAGTTTTTACGTCTACATGATTCGAGTAGGACATGTTATGATGACAGCATGAATATGACAGAGATAGTTGATTTTCCTTACGTAGAGATCACTGCAGGCATTCGCATTGTGACTGAATCGGGTGTTTCAATGCATGCTTTCCTTGTATGAATATAAAGCCTCGAAAAATGTTGATCATTGCTTCAAAATAAAACAAACCACTCTTACTTTACTTGTATACAAATATAGATGACAAAAAAAATGAAACAGTTTAACAAAAAACTTGATCATCGATGAATCTTTTGTTATTTTCATTAAACTTATGTATGCCACACATCATGCAATTGGCCGAAAACCCATCGTTAACATGATGAACTAGATATCTATTGAATAATAACAAAAAATGCTAAACTTTCAACTGTTGGCAATATAAGAAAAGAACTCTTCTAGAGCTTGCAATGCCGTGTAATATTACTTTTACGAAGTTCCTGCCCATCGCCAACAACACTTTCGCTAGTATCGAAGAAATAGTAGGAGAACGTGAACAGATATTGTCGAACGTCCTTGAGCTTCACAGAAGAGACCGAAACCTTTCTGAAAGAAGCACAAAAGATGTTGTGCAGTATCATGAGTACTGGCAAAAGTCATATTGGAGAAGTCTTATTTGTGAAACTCGTGTTACGTACATTTATGAGAGTACACTTCCGCTTGTAAATACTGTTCGTTTAATCTCTGCAACCAACAGATACTGATCTCAATCAAGAAAGCTCAAAAACACATGTTCTACAATTATGAAAAGATTGTATTCTTATTATTTAGATTATCAGAATTACTCATCGACGAAGCTTTGCATTCTGTTGTTAATGAACTTGAAATTTTAACTGTTGAATTAAGTCAAAAACTAGTTGAAAATGAATTACTTGGTGGCGAAATATCATTATCTGATGTTGAAAAACAACAAAGACAACGACAACAGCAGCAGCAACAGCAACAGCAACAACAACAACATCAATATCCAATACAACAAATCACTCGAAAACATTCACCAGTATCACCAACATCTCCGAATGAACGATATACATCAAGTTTTGAAGATGACATTAACTCTGAAAGTAAACAATCGCATTCAGATGATGACATTAGTCCACATCGAAAACCAGCAATGGAAGGTACAGGTCGTTTCACAACAGCAAAATTTGAGCAGCAAAAACTACCGAAAAATCAATATTCACCATCATCATCATCGTCATCGACACCGGAAAGTTCACGAGGAAATACTAATATTAAACCAACGACTTTTGTTAACAAACAAACTTTATTGCATGAGGACAATTACCAATACTCGGATCAAGATGTTGATACATCAATATCATCAAAATCCAAAGGTCGTCAACAACAATTACGACATCAATCAAGTATTGATGTTGATAATGACGATGAAGATTGTTTATTGAGTACAAAAACTGGCGAAAAAATTTATTCAACTGATTTCGAAGAATCAAAAAGTAAAATTGTTAATACCAACAGTTCGGACGATGAAGAAAATGATGATGATGGTGTTGTTACAATAAGGTCATCACCTCGATTTGTAGCTGGTTCTCAGCGTTTTAGACCTTCTAATGATGATGATGATGATTATGATTAATTTTTTACTATATGCAATTATCATGTGTGTGGGTGTGTGTTGACTTTTCTATGTTTTTAGTATGATTGACATAGAGTAAAAACAAGAATAAATAGAATATTCGATAAACTTCGAGTACAGAAACTCTTATACTACATCCACAAAGTATTCTGTTGATTTCAATAATAAGAAAGTATTTCATTACACTTTGCGGAATATCAAAACAAGTTCACAACAAAAATTCTAGAATAAGATAATTTCAATTGAAACTTTGAAGTCATGTTCCGAGATGAACTCATCGTGCCCTGGTCTCGACAACAACAAAATTCATCTTAGTACTTTCCATGAGCATAGATGCTAAATGGTATCTGCATGAAAGATTATCATAATATGATACAAATAACCGTCTGTAGTAACCATTGCATCAAAGACATAAAACATGAAGAAACAATCAAACGCATCGAGAATTGATAATTTAGTACGATGAATGTATAATTCACATACTATCAGCATAGCGCCATATGAGAATATGATACGTAGTCTTACAATACACCTACGTATGGCTATTTATGACCTTTCATAGCATGCGATTTAGATATAAGACATTAGAATATACGAGTCATTGCTGTGTACATAGGCATGGGATACAACAACTACAATGATTTTGAGAATGACTTTAAAACAAAAAAATCTATGTCTAATTGACATCTAAATATATGAATAATTTGATATTTGTTAGCAGCCGACATCATGTATGTATAACTTTGTTTGTAAATTCATCAATGTTACTAGAGCATAGCAAGGTTCATATGATCAATTGTAGACGCTGTCTAAACTAATCTTGAATTGAAGACCGAATATATTACATACTATATGAAGGTGTTGATGCAACACCAAGGATTTATTGAATGAAACATGATGAGGACATTGAACAGTTGTTAAACTTTGAAAAAAAAAGTAAAATAAGGAAATTATATTTTGATTGTAGGATTGAGGTGAAGGAAACAACCATCTTCACATTCTTTGTTGAAGTCTTTTTTCTTGTGCTATTTGCTTACGATTAGATATTGTATTTGGTTGATAATAAAAATTCACTTGCTGTAGTCACTTTGGCTTTCATGTAACATTTAAGTCTATTCAAATTTTGGTCTAAGTAAATTTAACATTGACCTTATGAAACTTTTTATCTGTCATGGTTGTAGATCAATGTGAAATTTTAGTAGACTTCTCAAGTGAGTAACAGATTGACTATATTGCAACTGATCATTCTAAAAATTTCCCAAAAATACATCAACTCTTCTAATCGATGATAGTATGAGTAAATTCCATAGTTTTCATTTAAAACAGTCAAATTTTTCAATCCAAATTTACCAAATTCAACATACTACTATGTAGATTGTATAGAGTATCGATAGAAATATATTGTGAAAATAATATTAATGGATTTATGAAAAAGATACCAGTAGAATTACAAGTGAACAACACTCGAAAATTTTGAGAGTGTTTCTAGTACAATAAGAACTTCATAATTCGTACGATTTATTTACTCTAAATAAAAACTACCTACATTAGAATACTATTCGGACAGAAAGTATTGTTTTTTTCCAACCATGAAACATATGTAAAATACAACAGTGAGATCGAATGATATTACGCGGCAAAATATATCAACTTTGATTTTTTTCCTGTTATGTTCGATCAAGAAATAGAATCAATATCGAATAAACTAGTACAATTCATTCGTGATTTAACCATTAATATTCAAACAATTTTCAAAAAGAGAAATTTGAATGAAAATTTCTTTGAATTATTTCAATTGCGTAGTGATTATGCTAAACAGCTTGCTTGTTTATTTGATGTAGTCATAAATAGATTTATTGACGGATCTCTTCTTAATAGAACTAATGGCATTGCATTAAATCTAGATCCTGTTCAAATTTGGCGATCAATACAATGTTCTATTGATCAGTTAAATAATATACAATGGCAAGATCTATGTTCTATTATCAAAAATATTCGAATTATTAACAATTGTTTTTATAATCTTCTAGTTCAATTAACAGTAAGGAATAAAATAAAATCTAGCAGACTAAACAAATGTACTATGAATATATCATAGAATGATGAATATCTTAAACTTGATCAAATACGTACATTAAATCAGAGTTTAATTGAAGAAATAAATCATCTTTCAGAAAGTTTAATACATTTCACAACAATTATCTATAATAATTGTCCAATGAATAATAATACAAGAACGCAAAAATGTTCAAAACCTTCCGACACTTATCTGTTTCAAAATATGTCAACAACACAATATTCAAACAATAACAATCATATACATGAAACGATGCCAACTTTAGTATCAAGCGAAAAATCTACCATTGCTCCATCTGTGAATACCAATTGCTATTCATATGGTATGCCAAGAAATCCAAATCCCCAACAACAATCATTTTGGAATGATATTGGACGAGGTCATTGTATTCCAACAAATCCGATTCGTCATTGCCAACCAGGAACAATTCCACCTGTTGCCCCATTTCCATATGCTAAACCCACGTATTCGGGCATAAATCCGAGTAGAACAGAAATACCTCGCCAATGTGTTCCGACACCAATTGTCTACACACCAGAGATGGAAACATTGTTTTCATCAGGTGGCATTATATATGCTCGCAAATCAGGTAATTAAATATATTGTGAATAAGACGGTAAATCATATTGAATGAAAAGTGTCTTGTTTTCTGTACTCTTTTCCGAATATCATGACCTAAATACTTGGAGATTAACCATGAAGGATGTCAAGTTAGAAGATGGACTTGTTTTATGATGTTCACTATAGGAATATCTTCTTGAATAGTTCTTTCTAAGTTCACGGATTATCATGGGTATTCGTACCAGGTGATACTACGATCATAACACTAAAAAGCAGGTTTAAACTTCTATTGAGATATGATGAAGACTGCGAATCTGCAATAGATTCACAAACATATATTGATCCTAGCAGTCTCTTATATCAAAGAAGCTGCAGGACGCAAACTTTGAAAGTGCTCAACAAAACGAATCCAATCGATGTGTTCATATCCGCTAAGATTCAGATCATAATTATAAAACGATGAGTTTCATTAAAACGTTTTAGATGTTCCAAGAAAACACGGACATCCGCTTTAGTACAACTTTAGATTCTTCTAGGATGTTTTTTGATCTACAGACGAAAATTCGTGACTATTAGAAGGAGTCATTTGGTAAGATTCTCTGGACAATCTGTACTTAACCAATTCTAATAGATCTTCTCATCACTTTCGCAATGCTCAACTTACAAGAATCATATTTTTTGTTTGTATTCTATAAGAATTCATTCTTAGATATTGTTGACAGATTGAACTTCATTATAATGATAAGCTTCCTAGTTCTCTCGATTCAACTAACTCATATATTATGTCACTTCCCAAACTATGATTAGACCTTATAGCTTACAACTTAAAAATTCCGACATGGACTAAACTATTTTTAGAATATATTTGAAGCATTCAAAAGGTTCATAGCTTGCAGCTGATAAAATTCAGAAACTATCTCTCCCGTAGAATTGAAAGCTTTCTTGATAGATCATCGATACTCGGTAGAAACTTCACGTTTCTGAATGTTCAAAACTTTTAACAATACAAACTGATGAATCATCAAAATCAAAGATACTTGATAAATTCTGTTCTATCTGCAATCACAACTAAACATACATGCAAATATTCATCAAAAGGACTTTATTGCACAATAGTCATCCTTCGTGGCATTTCAGACATACTGAATTTATGATGAATATGAAATGATTCCTAAGTTACAACAAGTATTTCAGTGGTTTAATTTCCAAGATTTTGACGAGAATATTTAGATTTTTGAAAACTTCACAAATTGAAAAGTGGTAAAAGTTTATATGTTTATCCTTTACACTCGTGCTCGAACTTATTGTGCGATGATGGATGACGAGTCACTCTAGTCTATTTACTGAACATACTTTACAGATGAAACCTTATTGAAGCAATAGCAAAACTGAACCTTTCCTTGTCTAGGTAATACATGGGTTGCTGAAAACTTGGGTACACTAATCGAAACACTCAAGGATATCGGACAAACTATTGACATGAATGATTATTGTGAAATTTTAGTACGAAAAACTGGGGAATTAGTTGTACGTCAAAAACGAGGTCGACGAAAACGTTTGTTACAAGAAAATTTAAACAAAAAACAAACATCTCTTGATAACATTATTTATCAAGATATGAATAGTAATGAACAATATTTTGATTCTAATAATAACAATGAAAATGAGTAGTAAAATCAAAACAGCAAAAATAAATTTTATTGTAAAAACAAAGAACAAATTAACAAACGTTTCCAGGATTAACAACTACAAACATAGATGACAGTCTTTAGATCTCTTGCTATTTATCAATTAGTATATTCAATTTGCATTTCAAGTCTAGTTGCTGCGTCAAGCGGTGGCCACCAATGAGGTATCGAAGGTAGAATAGGTACATCAGCATTTTGAATGCGTAGATTCTTTTTCCATTCATTTAAACGTATTAATCCTATCCCATGTTCTTTTATTGATGCACATAATTTTCCCGCACGTCGTTTTGTGTCATCATTAATAATCGTTAATCCATTTATTTTGTGATTGAAACTTTTTGATAGTTCTTCAAAATTTTCAATTTGAACAGGCATCAATCGTTTTCGTATGACACCCGTATGATGTGTACGAGCAACAAGTTCTTGTCCTATGTAGCAACCTTTACTAAATGACACACCATTCAAAAATACAATATTGTACTCCAGAGGTATGGCTTCACCAGATGGAATATCTTCAATACCTTCAGCAATTCCATGTCGATATAACCATTGCTTATAAATTGATACATCATCAGATTGATTACAAAAATCTACAAGATCATTTATTTGAGTTTGGCGTTCAGTTATAAGACGTACACCAAGACTAGGATGTCGAGGATCGGATCGACCAATAATAAGACCTTGTCGTGTTTTAAAATTTAGACTGTCACGAAGATTATTTTTACTAAATGGGTGATCAGCTTGACATGAAAATAGAGACCAAATACGGTATACCTGTGTAACATCTTCAATATTCACTTGTTTACGAAGTTTGTATGTGCGTAGTAGACGCATAAAATCTGGAACAGCATTTTGCGATATTTCAATTAAATATGATGATTGTTTCAAATCAGGATTATAAATTATCATATCATAGAGAATTCTTCCCCGAGCATTCAGCAACATACTATAAATGGCATTTGTAGTTTTTAAAAATTCAATATCATTTGTAATAAGACCTTGTAAAAATTTCGATGTATCATCTCCGTGAACTTTAACTAAAGCACGGTTATCAAGTGGTATAGCTGTACAATGATGAAAACGTAATAGAGATTTATGTTGAAATAATCTTCTCAACATTTTTAAAGAAAATTATTGATGTTTTCTACTGACTTTTTCTATTTAACATGATTGGTAATTTCATACATCCATTCGATATATTTACATGATTATTTACGACATCTATCAAATTAACAGTATTTGTATTTTGTCAGGAAAGATAGCATCTGTTACAATTAGAAATTTTCCCATCTTTGATTGACAATCAATGTCTTGTGTTTTATAAAATCTTGGCAAAGTGTTAATTTAAATTGCTCGATTCTAATTCAAAGTCAGGTATAGAAGCACATCTCTTGCTACCATTAACGTGCTGATAAATTTCGATGATATATTTCTTTCTATATTTTTGTATGATTTAAATAATCATTTGATTCATCATAGGAAGATACATCAGGGAAAAGTATTGAAAGAATATGTACCACAATACTTGACGATTACCTTTCGTGGATGTCATATTTATTGCTTTACATGTATTAGAGTTCATTTATTCATTAAGCCGTTCGGGAACTAGGATGATCATGATTCAGCTGTCATCATCGTCTTCATTGCATACACCTACGGTATTTTTTAATCGAAATGAGTGCCAATGCAACACGCATACACTTGACTGACGCTCATCGAACGCGTGTAATCCATCCGACCGATGGAAATTATTACACTAGTCATCATTATACGTTGTCGCCCTTCTTCGATCTACTTTATTCTATCGTGCTTCACACACACACACACACATACATATCTTCATAGATATGAATATCTCAGATTGTTATAATGTCTAGATGGAATTTCTTACGGGTGCAAAAGCTTCGAATCTATATCACTCGAGCGTAAAATACAAACGCTTCTCATTAGATCGGTCGCTTCTCTACTCGTCTTACTCAACCGATTTCCACTAGTGGCATTGATGAATTGATGATAAGACGACGACGTGCTTTCATGCATGCATGAGTCTCTTTTTTTTTCTCACTCTTCTCTCTTCTTATTCGGTGCCTATGGTGAGCATGCACACGCACATATAAACACACGCACTAGATCGACCGATCGACCATCTATTGCAACGAAGCATGGCACATTTTCACGGTCTCTGGAGATGCACATACACACACGCACACATATTTATATTATAGCAAAGAAACCTATAGGAGCTATAGTAATTCTTGTATAGATAAGGAAAAAGAGAGCAACACAGCCAGTAAATGATAAATATAGAAGAAAAAAAAATCATGTCGGCGTAACTACGTAGAAGTGCCACTCGACGGGGCGTCATCATTGTCATCAACGGAATGGAACGAAATGCGAGAACACACTTGCCCCCAACAGTCATATATCAAACAGACAACATAGCAGTCATCTTGTGCTCCAATATATAAGGTGATCTTCTTTCTCTGTCTCTCTCTCTCTCCCTCTATGTCGTTCTTCCACCCACCTCCTTAGTGTGCCCCTCTTCCCATCATCGCCTATATGTGTGAGTGTGTGCGCAAGCGCGCATGCGTGTGTGTGTTTGTAGAGAATCAATAGCTGACATACACAAAGCGAAGCGAACACACACACATACACACACACTCATATACACATAGACGTACACGGTGAAGGGGCAAAAAGATTAAAAGCGCGCAAAGCGAAACCGAACCGCGCCGAGAACGGAACAAACGAAACGAGACAACGCGACGCGAGTGTTGGCGCACACGGCGTGCCGTTTTTGTATCTATCAAAAAAGTGAGAGAAAAAAAAGAGAGAGGAGAGACATAGACAAACAAAAGTAAAAGTAAAAGATGGTAAGAAGGTAAGTATAAATATGACTTAAGTCAAAATAAAGGAATAGTGATGAAGGTATTCAAGCAGAGAATACATCCAACAGGCTTTCTTCTCTATGAGACAAACATGAGTACACCAAATTTGCCGAGCGCGACGATGATGCATACCATCAATGGCCTTATTATCTTGAACAAACACAGGTGTCTAAATGTCATCCTCCATTTCATTCGCTCGCTCCCCTCATTCGTTCGTTCGTTCGTTCGTTGAAGCTTATTTCACCCTCATCAACACAACGATGCATACTTATATTTTTTTGCGTAGATACGACTATATGTTAGTTAGATGAGAAAATGGCACTAACGATTGTTCGTATTTATATATATATAAATATATATACGTATATATATATATATACCCATCACGCATAAATATGCACAATATAATCATCTCGCGTTCTTATTCTCCCTTTCTTTTCCTCGTGAGTATATATCGCACGTTTTCTCGCTTCATCACAGTCGTGCCGCACAGTAACAGAAATAACAGAGAATAATCGAACCGTGATGCGTGTCACTCAGTGCCGTTTACATATGGTGCTCTATGATGGTAACACCCACATCATCAACCATCACAGAATGGTACGTCTAGATCGATATTATACATGTTTATAGGTTGTACGAACGCAAAGAATGTGTAGAGCGCACATGATTTCATCACAACAATAGTGGACTAAATCCAATAGGGTGAGTAATGCGTACATAAAAAAAAAGAAAAAAAAAGAGAGAATGAGATGGATGGATGAATGACGGACTAGAGCGGATCACCTTTTCGTTCAATACCATTTCTCGTCGTCTCGCTTTTGCGCATTGTTGGTCCATAGCAAATAGTAACCGATGTACTAGAGCAATATAAGATGTATTATACTTCACTTCATTATACACGTTTTTACTCTCTTGTCCACCGTTGATCACAAGTAAATGCATGTTGTTTGATTGTGTTTTCTTTTCTCGATTCATATCTTTATTTCTTTTTCTTCATCTTTTCATTTCTCACTCGATTGACGATGTCGATTTATTGATCTAATTGAGTTCTCTATCCTAGCTGTATGTATTATCAAGGTTTTACATGTCTAATCTCTTAGTAGGCAGTCAAAAGATTTACGTCATTCTCTGTATATATGTGGATCGTTGCATGACCGAACGTTTGAGTGAGTGAATGCGTGTGTGTGTGTGTAAGCACTTTTCCTCTATAGGTTAATGTTGGGTGCGTATGACTGCTTGATGATATGTCTGAGAGAGGGAAAAAAAACGCATCAGCATCACCAATGAGAAGAGAAAGCGAGAGAAAAATTGAGAGGAATGAGATTCGTTCCACATGATGAACAACGAACGGCGCCGCCATTCTCTCTCTCACCCTTCATATGCATGTCGCTCGTTCGACAATCGTGTTCTGCATCGCATCGTTGCTAACACACATACACACATATATACATGGTGCCAGGCTAGGTGAATGTAAAAAAGGAGCTAGGGGCATATAAAAAGAAAAATCATTGTCTTTCATGCATAAACAGTTCACTGTTGTCGATATATTTTTTTTCGCATCTTTTTCACCCTTAAACATTTGCTTGAGTCGAAAACAGGAAATAACCTGTCTCTCTCGTTTCCATTATATACGCACACGTAACCACCATCGTATGCTATTCGCTTCGTTACACATGCGATTAGTCACGCCTCTACGAATTCCCTTCAATTCTCGGCTTTCTTTCATTCTTTTCTCCTGTTCTGGTAATCATCAAGTATGTTGATTCTGGTCGTTGTAGTCAGACATCTATGTGTGTGTGTGTGTGTTGCCGGGCGGCTGATTACTCGAGTAGATGAAGCGTGTCTGTTTCTCTCTCTCCCTCCGTTTTAGTGTGCGCGAACGCACGTCTGGCATTTTCTTCTTTCTCCTCTTTTTTTTACAACCATTTCTGTTCTTCATATACGGACGCGGCTGCTTGCTTCTGAAGGAGAGAGAGACTCATAGGAAAGGCAGCATTGACGGCAACGAAGAGAACTCGTGCGTGAACAAAATCGATCGTTAATGAGAAGAGAAGTGTGGGCGACGACGACAGCCGCATCTATAATCTTGAAAAATGTCCTTCTATTTTCATTCGGCTGTTGCCAGTAAAACAGCAGCTTCGACATTTTTCATTCGAAGTAAAAAAATAAATTGACTATGGCATCAATCTAGTAACGGTAAAGTATAATGAAAACGAAATGAACACTAATTCATGTTTAAAGAAAAAAAACTGAAAAACTTAGCCTGCACAAGTTTAATTTTATTGATTTTATTTTCAGATCATGACAAGCATTTGCTGTTAGCTCTTGCTTTTTTCTTTTCATCTCTTTGTGTCTCTATTTCTCTCTCTCTATACATATATATTTTTTCTTTTTTCAATGGCTGATACAACGATGACTGATAACCATTTGATTTATCAGAATAATAATAATAATAATAATAATAATAATAACGACAATTCAAACGTGACTGATAATAGTGACGAAAAACTTGATACGACTGAACATGGTTTGCAAGAAACGGCGCAAAAATGTATGGAATATTCATAGTGAATAAAAAAACGAAGCGAACCATTTGAATCGAAAAATAGTGATCGATTTTGTTTCTTGTTTTTTTTTCTAGCGTATGACAAACTTCGAGATACCGTCAGTCATGCTTCTAATGGTGTTAAACGACGTGAGAAATATCATTTTCTATTTTTTTTATGTTGAATCAATATGTTGAAAATTTATAGAAAAAAATCGTTTTTGCTCATCATCAATGAATCAACTTGGCGGCGAATTCATTAACGGTCGCCCGTTACCTACTGATACGCGTGAACGAATAGTTGCATTAGCTGAAAATGGTGTACGTCCGTGTGAAATAAGTCGTCAAGTAATACTCAAATATTGATTTAATTTTTAAATCTATTTGCTTTTATTCCCTACTTTTATTTAGCTTCAAGTATCGCATGGCTGTGTTAGTAAAATATTGAAAAGGTAAATCATGCAAAGGGAAAATTGCATTTGTGCCGTTGTGTACTATGAATATGTTTATATGTTGTCTAGATGCTTATTACTTCTTCGTGTATAGTGTAAGATTTTAAGCTCTTGGTGATGGTGACTAACTATAGGATAATATTGAAAGATAAAGAATAGTTTTATTTTTAACAACAGAAAAAAGTTGTTTGAATACACAGCTATTCGATTTGTATTTGGTTTCTTTTTGCATTGAAATAGGTATCGTTTGTTTGGTACAACTCATCCAGGCTTGATTGGTGGCTCCAAACCAAAAGTTGCAACACCGGATGTAGTTCGACGCATACGTGAATATAAAGGAAATAATCCTCAAATATTTGCGTGGCAAATTCGTGAAAGTCTTCAAAAGGAGGGTATTTGTCCAGCCGATAAATTACCAAGTGTGTCATCGATTAATCGAATCGTTCGTAGTAATCGACGAATAGTGTTTAATAATGATGGCAGTATCACTGGTAAAGGATTTAAAAATCAAAATCACAATAGAAAGAAAGCATAACGATAAAGTTTTCTTTTCATTTAGAACTTGATTCAGATTTTGATTCGCGTGATGGAAGTGATAATGAAAATGAAAATCTAATCAAATGTGAAGTAAGAAAAAGAAGAAAAAATGATTTAAGCTGTTATCGTTCACAAGTGTTTTATTTTTAGACAAACCATGCTTCATCATCGTCATCATCGTCTTCTGTTAGTTCATCGTCACCTCGCTCAACTAACATTCGTCATCGTGGTGATTGTCGTTGTGATGCTTGTATAAAAAAATATAAATTTGCACCGTCATTAAGTAATTTAACGAAAAATTCTTCTCTTAAATCGTCTATATCCGATAATGGAGATAACCATGTAAATGAGAATGATTCGAACAGTATATCTTATGATGATTCGGTAGGTTATTTGTTTCTAATAAAAAGCGAAAGCTAATTCCAATGTGAAAAACATTCCTTGATTAGATTAAACAAATACCGACAACAGGAACGCCACCACCACCCGCTAAACATTGTAATATAAATATTCCATCAACAAGTAATGATGATATCAAACCATTAGATCTTTCTATTTCATCAATAACTCCAATATCAAAACAACAAAATGAACAACCATTAAATTTATGTTCAAAACGTAAACGACATCAACCTGTTAGTTTATCGACATCAAAACGAAACAATACTTCATCATCGACAATAAAAACTACAGCCACGACAGATAATGCTGCGACTGCTACTGCTGCTGTTGCTGCAGCTGCATCGTCAATGTTTATTCCATTCTATGCTATTCCACCATTTTTTGATACAACAGCAACAGCAACAACAAATCAACAAGAAATGTTACAACAACTTCAAGCATTCTATTTACAATTACAACAACAACAAAAATTAACGAATGAAACGACTAGAAATAATGAATGAAACTCATTTATTCATTTTTAGATCGATCTAGTCAAATTTGAATAACATCTATCCTCTTCAATAAATTCATATAGATTTTGTTTTCCTTTTTTTGTTGAGCTAAATTTGTTCATGTCCAATTTAATTTCGAGGCCTTCTATTTGATTTTTGCACAATGAAAAAGAAAAAAAGAAAAAGACGAAAATCATTGTTTTCTTTTTTATTTACTTGTAATTTACAGTCGTTTACATTCTTTTTTCCTTTATTGTTTCTCTTCCTTTACTCGCTCTCTTTTTTTTTTGTCAAACGAGAATGCAATGTGCCATAGAAATGAAATACAAAAGAAAAAAAAGAATATGATTTTTATGATCAAAGAAGAATGGAATGAATGTAGACGTTATCATAAGAAATTTCGTATTGAACTTATGGCGTCTTTAAAATTTCGATGAAACAAAAAGCATAGAAAGAGTGTGTTGAATTATTCTTGACAATTAATGAAAAACAGAATTAATTTATTATTAAAATAACAGTGAATTGTAATGATAAATTATGTATACATTTGTTAATTATATTGGGAATATTGTTTCTTAAGAAAGAAAATGCTCAATTTTGAAGATATCTATTCATTATTACTCGGCATTGAAATGTGAAATAACGATTAAGCAAGACACATAGATCAGAGGACCAGGAAATAACTAGTAGTACTTATTTATGTTCAACATACATTCATATTTTTTTTTCTGACTAATTCAAGCAACATGGGAAATAAATTTTTTCTAAGATTTCTGTCATGTTCTATTTGTTAGGTTAACACGACATTTGTCGGTATTAATTATACGAGAAAATGATCAATATAGTTCTTTGATTGAGAACACTATCACCAACAAATAGTTTAGAAGATAAAATTATTCAGAGTGCAATTTGATGAAACAAAAAGATGTATTGAAAAATATATAGACAGACCATATTTTATGGACATAGAAAATTTCAATAAATAAATCGGTCGATTTTCTCGATCTGACGTATTTCACATGAACTGAATAAAAATAGATCTGATCATGCGTTACCTGTCGATTTATAAAAGAGAATGTCTTTATTCGCCAGATGATGAAATACCATACTGATCATAACAAGTATCCAAAAAAATACATTCTATTAGTTGAAAAAGATGCTCTATCAGGATTCGTAGACTTAAAAAGTCAAATAGAACTTCTTTGATGAGTGTCTGTAAATGATCTAGAATTTTCACAACAAATGATCGGCATGCGTGCACAACGTTTGTGAGTCTCGATTTTTTGTAATAGAGTACTATTGTATTTGAATCCTGTACTGATCGACTAAGCTCGGATGAGTGACAATTATTGAAATACCTTGAATTTTCTCTAGTCAAGGAGACCATTAAAAAAAAGCTTCAAATGGAAGGCAGCGATCTGTTTTCGTGAGTCTTGACTTTCTATAGATCTTTATACAATTAGTTCTGTTGAAATTATTTTTAATGTAAAATCCTATAGAGAATCTTTTCAACTATATCACAATCATGCTTTACGATGTTGCTGTTCGTACTACTTACATTCATACTTTCACTGTGATACCATAGGATAACGTTTAGATTAGATTTACGAAAAATAAGTTGAATGGCATTTCTTTTAACAGCAACAAATAAATGATATATTTTTGTCATCATTTAAATGATAGTTAGCAGTAGAAACAAATTTATGTTTATTTCACTTTCCAAATTTTTATCGAAGCATGAATCAGCATAGAAAAGTGTCTTTTTAGACTATCATCGTTGGCATGAAAATCTTCAAGTATTAAATTGTAAAATTGATCATAGAAAAGAAAAATCATTCCATACCATGACAAATACGTCGATACAATATCGTAACAATATGGACATTGATATATCGAAATAATACTGATCTACATGAAATTACACAAGACAATAAACTGATCTGAGACATGAATGGTAGAAATCGAACAAATAATATACTTAATGGATTCAATGATTCAAATAGTTCTTTTTTTTTAAATATTGACAAGTTAGTCAATGCTAATTAAAACTTAAAGAATCAGATTGCAGACAATGTTATGAAATCGATGTCACAATTATGGACGAACGAAAACAAAGTAATTAATAATAATTAATAAACTATTGGATCGAGAAATAATATCATGGTTGGACTTGTGAATGCACTGAGACTTATCGATTCGAACTATGCGAACAGATTGACTTAATATTTACGAGCAATGAATTCATTTGTGAGAACAATAGTCTAGAAAAAAATTCTCAAGACTCGAACCCTCTACCCATTGTTACGTTTCGAACAGTTTGTCACGCATTCAAACAAACAAAGAATCAAGACCAGTGACTTTTACATTGAACGTTAAAATGAATGTTCTTTGTTCTTTTCTTGTGAAAATATTCAGAAATTTTCTTTACTATCTTTTTTCCCTTTATAAAGAATAGAAAAGTTTATTTTTATCTGTAAAATACGCTTCTAATGAAAATAATTATTTTTAGAACTTTCTGAATGAACATGATAATACTCAAATAAGACGTGTAGAATTTATTGATTGAAACAAGGTTTCACAAGTGATTGCTTACTTGCACAGTTAAGTGTAGTTAAACAGTAGAAAATATATTTTAAGTAAATGGAAAAATTATTCGATGAAATATCTTTTTTTAACATAACCAAACTCGAATTGCCATAAGAATCATTTGATTAATCTATCAGATTTTCAGAACTGCTACCTCATGTCTTACATTTAAATGAACATTCTATACAATTGTTCGACGACTAGTGTTTGTTATTTCATACGATGATTTGATAACAAGAATTGTAAACTTAAATTCGAAGATCATTCACCTTCAGAGACGACTCTATGTGTTGTCTCGAATATGTTCAAAAACGTTTCAAATATCCCACATAACTACAATTGAATGACAATAGATTCTATTAAGATGCTATTTTAATATCAACAATACTTCATATTATTCAATGACGAACATTTATAAGTGATAAGTGATTTTTAAGCTTTATTGACGAGACAACAAGAAAAACGAACACGAGGATGTTCACTTGAAACAATGCATCATATGGACGTTAAAATTACAGTTCGAAGTAACATATCGCGCTTGTCAATGTTGAATTATCGAATTCTACAACAGCAAGATTCGCTATAGCCATTAAGTTTATGACAGGCATTAGTAAACAAATTTTCACATAAACTGGGGCATGGTTACAATAAGTCAACAGTAGTTGAGTATTTTAAATCGTTAACCTAGCAATGTTGAAGAATTGCTTGTGATTTGTTATAAAATTTTCTATTGAATAATAATCTTTGTGTATTGCATGTATTGCAAGATAAGTATAGAAATAAATGGTATTAGAAAATCAAGTTTCAATAGTCATTGAAAAAAAAACTAAACTAAAGACCATGTGCTCCAAATGAATTCATAACTGAGAATGTTCTTTCATCCGTTGATTTCGTAATGTAACTATAGTTAAGTAGATCTTGTCATTGCTGAATTTTATTATTGATTTACTGTTTTATTTAGATTCTGGATGAACTTCACTGTTAACTTTGGAAAGATATAATATGAGAACTGATATTTCGAAGAGCATGTACATTTTATTCATACAAAATTTTTAATTTACGGTTTTTAGCGTTTCTTATGAAGAGAGGCAAAATTTATTAAAGTATATCAAAGAATCATTTTCTGTCAACTGAAACATTGTGTGACGTTGAATTTTAGGATGCTCTGCCATGAGTTAAAAGATATGAAACAAAATAACAAAAACATCTAGAGTCAGTGCAGTAAAGGGTTTTCTCCACCAATAGCTGGGATTACTAAAGAAGAGGCAAATTATGTATACGCGTTTCATGGAAGTATGTTTACTTCAGAAGAACAATCAAATATATAAAGTGCAATAACTAGCATATATTTTGAGAACCTCACATATTTTTTCGAAGAAAATAGTGAATTTAACTTCTTGAGGGCGAGGCTTTTTATGCTTCTCACTCCACCAACCTGCTCCCTAACAGACATACATCCCGACCACCGTCCCATTACAGCTATATAATCGTAATATATATCAGCTTTATTTCCCATTTATTTCAATGTTAACATTAAGAAAAATGAAAAATATCGAGCAAATTGCAACAATGAAAAGGAAAATAGGATGACCATCAGGAAAGACGGTAAAATTAATCGTGATACTACATTTTCTGTATTTTGTATAAATATTTCAAAGCTAAATATATGCTAGAGATCCATATTTTAGTTCCAAATAAGTTGTGATAAAAAGCTTTTTCATATGAAGGAACTCATCAATACATTACGCAAAAGTTCATAATGATCAAATAAGCTTAATGATAATACCTTAAGGATTAAAAATGAATAATACTTGAACATCGTCTCTATTCTCATCCATCCGAGTTAAAATAAAATATAGAAATGTCTGACTTCAGAAAATAGGAAATTCGATTATAAATCATGAATGGAAATTGCACACGAGTAAAAGAAATCATGTTAAGATAGTTTTCACGAATAGATCGTCCAGAAGTGATGCGAGTATTATAAAAATCTATTTAATTATATGTTATAATTATGATTATTGATTTATTTTTAATCAGAAAGAATTTAATTACGACATGATCGAAAATTATCAATACCTACTGGACGATGTTCGTCAATGTTCACACAAGATATGTTCGTATTGTTGATGTAAAATAAGAAGAACAAGAATATTATGCTAGGCAAAATTGACTCATTTTGAAATCCAAGATGAACTTCGAATTATTGGAACAATGAAGTCAATTAAATGCTCTATTACAACCAAGTATTGAAATCCTTTCAAAACACCATCAATAGATTATTGTTGATCATATTCCATCAATAGATGGTCGATCGGTACACATCGATGTGAATTCACAGAAAACTCACATACAATTTGATAGTCACAAGCTCAAGCGTGTATATTTCAGTAATATTAGGATAAGATGACTACCTTCCATTATGAATTAAATTAATTTCAATATTCGTACACATTTAGTACAAGTCATCGATGGTTCTGCATGGTCAAAACGTGTTTCTCCAGCTATTCAATAGAAGAGAGATAGAGAGAACTATCGATTTTTATCACAGTTCTTACTCTGATACAGGCCATTCAATGGCTTCTCAATCGGGATAACACTAAGGAATTACAGATGAACTAATTACCATGTTTCTTGGTTATCTTTCTCATCATCGACCTGAAACGATTCATCTTCTGTTTGATTACCTATTTCAGGTTTGAACAACACATCCATAGTGACTCACAATCTGAACAATAGAGAGAGGCTATGAAGTTGCAACAAATGAATAGAAAAATAGACTAGTCGATTAGTGAAATTAGAAAGAAAATAAGAGATTCTTTTTTTTTTCTAATATGTTCAATCTTATCGATAGCGCGATATTTGTACGAAGATGCGTTGATGAAGAAGATTTTTCCATTACAGCTAGTGTTTCATTTCATAGAAATAAACGTGCCGACGTAGAGTGCTGCATATTGTTCTACATAAAACCGATACTGTTGCATATATCTGTGTCGATTGTAGCAAAGAAAAACTCAAAGCCACTCATGAATCATAATTAAATACGACAATGAACTAGGAGATATGGAAAATAGGAATATTCTTATCGTAAAAATGTTACAATCTATACGGCTTGTTCTACTCAATATTGTTGAATGACATACATATATAATGTGAGAATAAGATATAGTAATCTTATAAATTAGTTTTGAACGGCATATGTCATACTAACCTTTCCAAGGATGTGTAGAAAGTTTATTTACGCAGAATATGTACCCAAAACTCATCAATCCTGGCACACCTATGTGATATTGTTAAAATAAAAAATATTGCAGACTATTGCATCTTATCTAAAATGCTTTCTTCACTTCTTCATTTGGAGTATCTTTAAAAGAGATAGCCAACTTCTCATTTGCTCGTTCTCATAAGTATCTGAACACAAATTACTATCAATTAAGACAACTTATCAATATACACACTTCACTCATATTTCCTTGATTCAAATATATTGCTTGCCAATTCAACCTGGATCACATTCTACAAAGCATGTATAACAACCGTAAAAACACTGCTAACTACAGCATTGCTTTTGATTGCTGAAAATATACGATCAGTACGACGTCTTACAGATGCCAAGTGAAGCGCTTCTCGCAAGCATGCTATATTGTAAAAAGATTGGATGTGGCTATGACTGTGAGGTTCAATGAACGTTCATAAACATAGGCAAACGTATGTTCGCTGTAGATTGCAACTATCTTTCTGTAACTTTTTATTATGATTCAACAGATTTGAAAGTCGGAATTTCCATAGTTCTATGTTGAACTGTTCACTGGTTTAAAAAAAACAGAAATATACTTCACTACACCGTTGTATGATTAATTGAATAAACAATAGTTTATCATTGAACCTGCACGAGATCGTGTCTTCTTGATTGTGGACATTTTTTCTTAATTGGAGGAAAAAAATGTCCGCAATGTGGAAACAGGGGATGGGGGGAGGAGAGACAAAACGAGTCGCAGAATGGAAAATGTCCGCAAAGCAGAATCAGGGGGGAGAGAAGAAAGTGTCCGCATTATGGAAACAAACGAAATTGAAATTTAAACATGATTCATGAAGATAGCTCTATTAAACAATATCAGCTGGTTTAAAATTCTCTAAGATTGTTCGCTACACATGTCATTCAGAATGAATGGTCCAGGTCTTTTTATAAGCATGTGTTCTATCTGTGGGCTTGGATAAGATATGTCGAGGAATCAGAAGAATCTATTATGGTTCGAGTTAAGCAAGAAGACTCTCAACAACGAACAACACGTCCTAGAAGAGTCAAGTCAGTGAGAAATGATAGCATATTAATTCAAGCCAAGGAAGAATATTTAAATGGTTTCTTGGATCTCAGTGGTTATAAAAAGAGATTGCAACCAACTTTTTATCGGTGCATTCAGTTATTCGATACCATTGACAAAGATGATCTTGATTATGATCCTACCAAAAGCTAGATGTTCAAATATTTATCATAACTGGTTTTCCTGTATTTTTTTTCATCTAATAATTCTTGTCTTGTTTCGATAATGCGGACACTTTCTTCTCTCCCTTCTGATTCTGCTTTGCGGACATTTTCCATTCTGCGACCAGTTTTGTCTCTCCCTCCTGTTTCCACATTGCGGATATTTTTCCTTGATTGGAAGAAAAAAATGTCCGCAATTCGGCTGAAGCCCTCGAGATATCGAACTGAGATCCTTGTCAAAAGAATCGCTAAGTGATCAAACTTTAACAAGTGTAATTGATATAAGGAAAAACTCCATCGAGCCTGGTAAAGTCCTTGATTTCAACAGAAAAAAAACTAACCACTTGAACTAAGTCTACAACATGCATATTTCTGTTTGAGGCAAGGACACTGTCGCAATACGATGATTACAGTATTTTTGAAAGGGAAAAGATAGAATAAATATCTCTCTAAGAGTATTTCATAAAATATTCTTCAACATAAAAACCCTACTAGTTTTATTTACGATAAAGATATTCTATTAATAATTCGTCAAAATCATAAAATAATTATTACTTGACACTTTGAACTCGATCTGACGAACTTTAGTGGGATTTCTTAAAACCTAGTCTCGATTCAGAAAATTTCTATTAATGAATGGTACATTGCCTTGATAAAGGATACCAGCATTATCCGTATTAATATGTAATTCAAACTAATTCAATTTTCTTCAGTAGACCTTTCAGTATAACTTTAGATTTTGCTAGAGATATATAGATGGAATTACTCTAATTTTCAATGCTTGTAATGACCAGCACACATTATTATCTTTAACATTAAACAAATGAAGCATGCATCATGCCAGTGTAAACGGAGTTAATGCAAAAATTTGATTTTGTTGAAGATTGTATCGATGTTTTTTAAATAGTAAAAACGCAGAAGTAGTGAAATTCAATAGATAGAATTCTATGAATTAAGAAAAAATACGTAATCTAATAGATTAACAAAATCTTCACTTATTTTGTACTGAGCAAACTATTGAAAATTAGTACTCGTCGTAAAGTTCTTTTCATGATATTATTTCTTTGATCTTCATATTAAATCTCTCATAAACTACAATTAATTAATCATGACAGATGTATTCGATCTACGAAAATATCGTCTGACACATGGCTGTTGTAATTGTTTTGTACGAAGACATCTTGCAGCTATATTTATTTCATCTGAGAGAGAATTGCGTCTGGTTCGAATACAAATATTCTTGATGTATAGAAGGTTTTCACCTAAACTAAAGAAGCAATATTTCCCAGTAATTAATACTATTTCAACATTTATTCTCGATTTATATAAGCATTCCTCTATCGAGCTGTTTGAGTGTAGTTCAATTTGAGACGATCCATATGGTGAACAATGTGTCCGGCTTCTCTGCTAGTTTCGCCATTTGTGACTTATTTTAAGTGACACATTTTCAAGATATTTCTTTTTTTTTCTTTGTTGTGAACATGACCTAGTTATGGACCAAGAATCTAGAAATGCACACTTTTGTTGTTGTTAGATATTCACCATTGGCAATGTTCTACAATAAAAAACGAACATTAAAGAACTATGTATCTTAGTCGTATTTTTGAGAAGCATCATTTCCAATTCCAAGACAGACTCTCGTTATAATGCATTGAGAATATTGATCAATAGATTCATACTCTCATGTTTCTTATACAGAAGCTTGTCTTGTAAATTTAACTCTTTTTTAAAATAGACTACGACATCGGACGTCTATGCGAAACAATATGAGATGTCGTGTCATGTGATTCAGCCCGTGAAAATAAAAACAGATGTATGATGTGTAATCTTATTCTATGCACACTAGAAGAATAACTCTGGGATGTATACAGACCTTCTATTTCAATGTTATATATATATATATATTTCTTTTTTGCATTTCATTCGTCGCCATTATTCATCATATATCATCGGGCAATCATGGATAATAGGAGAAAAAGGCAATGCTTTGTTTATCCAGGGGTAATATGACAGATGGTAATATTATGCGAAAAAAGCAGAAAAAAATAAGACAAATCAGAACAAGATATTCTAATCTTTGGCAATCATGTCTAGTGTAACTCAACATATAAGTCTTCTTCTCATAATTCTTGTGTTTAATGGTGTTACTCAAATTAGAGCAGTTTCAGCTCCTGAATTTGGAAAATTTATTACGAAAATGGGCGATAAAATATCTCAAACAGCAGCAACAATCAAAGATTATCTTCTTGAGCTTTTCTATCGTTTTCGAGCATTTTTTATCGGCCATTCGGATTCAACACATCACCAAATGACATCAAAAGGTTGTGGTTATGCAGCTGATGATGAACCTGCTATTTATAATAAACAAGCCGCTGTTGTTGCTAAAATAAAAGGTGGGGATGATGCCATTTGGCATACATGGTAATATAGACAAAAAGCATTCGTCAACGAAATTCATATGTAAATATCATTTTATACTTTTTCGTTTCAAGGCCATGGATGGTATCATTATTTACAGGTCCTCTTTATGGTTGGAGTTGTGCAGGTGTCCTTCTAAATGAGAATACAGTATTGACAGCTGGACATTGTTTAACACAAACGACAGCAAGTGATATGAAAGCTATTATTGGTGTTCATACGATTCTTGGCAAATTGAATCCATTGAATTACTATTCGATTAGTGCAATATATCGACATCCAAAATATGAAGGTTGTTGTAAAAATGATTTAGCTATACTTAAGTTAAGTAAATCTGTACTATATGGACCAAGAATAAACTCTGTTTGTTTACCATTTCAACCATATTCATCCATCGATCATGGACATGCTTTAATAAATCGCACTGCTGTTATTATCGGATGGGGAGATAGTTCACAAAATAGTATTAAAAATATGTTTAGAAGTTTTACATTGCAACAAGGTAAATGGTGTATGAGTACTAATTGAATTTTTTTTTGTTCCCAAATAAGTTCCATGTACCAATTGAGTCTTTTCTCTTTTGACTTCGTTTTAATGTCGATGAATTTCTGATAGTATCTAATTCTATGGAATTTTTCTTCTTGACATTTTATGATAATCGAACCTATTGAATTATTCAATTTAGACAACTAATTGAGAAGAATGAAGAGAACTAGTATGCGGCTTGAAATAATATCCAAAAAGAAAAACATTTTTCATAAAATCTTCATAAGAATTTCTATATCAGTTTAAATTTGATGAAGATGAATCAATTTCTCCGTTACCCTAGACCATGAATCATATTGACATCATGTAATGTTGAGATGATCAAATCTATTCAATCTACTATAGATCAAACTACGCAAGAAAACGACGTAGACGTTTATACAATTTTCATAATCACGTTAACTTTCTGCTCTTAGGACTCGTGATTCTACGCTGAGAATGTCGATCATCGACTCCTTCCCATAAGTACCGCGTGACAGCTAATGATTAGATCTATCGTTAGAAATTTCTATTGGCCTGTATAAAAGTGTTTCCGTCATGTAATTCTAATGGGACTCAGCTACTAATTGTTTGTCTTCTTCTGATTCAGCTAATGTCCGAATATTCGATGATTACTATTGTCGTCGTGCTTATGGAAGTATCTTTGATTCGAATACAGAAATTTGTGCCGGTGATTACAACCAACAAACAGACACTATGGTAAGAGAAAATATGTTGACAAGAAAAATATCTGTTTTGTTCTTGTCTTGTAATTAAAAAGAGTGGTGATTCCGGTGGTCCTTTACTTATTCGTCAGTCAGATGGTCGTTGGATTGTTCTTGGAATTACATCATATGGTTCAGCAACAGCAGCAAGCTCAGCACCAGGTGTTTATGTTAAACTTTCAGCTTATGCCAAATGGCTTGAGCCATACATAAAATCGAATTAAAGCTGTATAAATACCTACCAATGAGACAATTTTGGTGTTTCCCATTTTTAATTTTTATTACAACTTTCACTAATTAATAAACAAAGGTGGAAAAATAAAATTACTCTATACAGTTCTTTTTTTTATTGAGTATTCACCACTCTTATTTTTTTGTTTATGAAATAAAAAATAATGAGTTCTCTGAGGATGCTACATGTGTTTGAAAAAGAACAACTAAAGAAAATGAACACAATGATAGACATGGAAATGAACAAAGATCTGTGTACGCATTGAAAAGACGGTGCATCGGTGTACACAATAAACATAATACACTTGCGACAGCTGGTAATATTCATATATATATATATATATATATATATTCGTATTTCTTTGAATAATTTATTTAGGTAAAATAAAATAAACAAGAAGAAGAGAAAAATTTTGGAATTTATCGTATGTTTAAGTATTCAAACAAAAAACTATGTTAAAACACTCTCATCTGACTTAACTGACATTACATACATATACAAGAAGCGACATTGAGATGATTTTTCTTACATGTACTAAATTATTCAATTCGTTTAATCGTTTGAATTACTTCATTATCTAACATCGAATACTGCCTGATACATACACAATTAATCTTATGTAAATATGAAAGAAAACACAAAAACTATTCATTTTGCATACTCAAGAAAAAAAAATAAAGAAGCTTAAAAATGAAAATTAACTAGCATTATTTTCTATAGATATATATATATATATATATATGTGATTTTCTTGTTTGATACACGAGCATTGTTATGATATGATCACATCGGCACTAGAACAATACGTTGCAGATGTACGTGTAGCTTTGGATGTTTTATGAATTCTCATGGATGTACTATCATTACTACATTCATGTGTGTGAAAACCGCTCAAATGGAAAGTAAGTCTGAATGTATTTATGGAAATTTTCGCCAGTTTTCAAACATGAATATGTAGGTTAGTATTCCAATGAGGATACACAAAGACGGCCAAATACACAACTACTCATTTGCACATTTACACATTTACACATGCACAACGAATGGTCTATGCGATGTATTGTTTGATTACTAGTCACAACAATCAATCCTAGAAACAAAAAATATAGTGTTACATATTGTTCTTTGAACTCATAATTGCAAAGAAAACGCGATTGAGTTTTTCAGTCGCACCAAAACTTTACTTCATACGACGGAGAATCTCAAAATCTGTAAAGCAGAACATTAATTGGATTATGACACGAATATTCATGTTTCATGGTTACAAGAAAATTTCAGAGAATACTTAACGCTTAATATAAAAATTTCTACTTTTAGAAATATTTATTCATTGCAACGATCCACTGTATTTCGATTTAGTGAATGCTCTAGCTTTGTGTTGAAATCAACAGATTTATACAAGGAGATGTATATGCGAGATGTTGGAAAAGATTAGTTGTATAGAAAAAAGAAAATATTATATGAATATAGACCTAATTAAAACATATCAATAGATAAATATCCGAGAATTTTTTCGACATGGCCCAATCCTATTAATAGAGATATTGAATATTTTCAGTATTAATTTGAAGAACGTTTAATGAAATTCTTTCAATTATAATACTAAGTAGCATCGCAAATCTTTTGCAGTCCTGATGCTTTGAGTGAAAGTGGATTGTATCATGTCTAGATTTTTTTCTAATTGATTTCTCTAAACAGAAAAATGATCTTTATTGCCCTAGGGGTTATTCTTTTAAGCTTTGCAAAACGTTATATCTTCTAAAATGTAATTGAGCGAATTTTAATACCCTATTTGGATAAAACCAATGTCTCATTTATGTCGACCTTCAATTGAAAGCACTCTTAGTCATATACCTCTTTCCATAAAAGGGTCTTAACGATTCACTTCGAATTCTGATTAATCTCAGTTCATTTTAAGTTAGAAATCTCAAGTAATAGATCCATCCTTGGCTACTAATTGTACTATTGCTCTAAACTTAGGTGCATAAAATAAAATTTTTTCATTCGTCTTACATTATCTTTTGATACCAAGCCATCCAGCTACTGTTGAACCAAGAATAAGAATAATAATAACCAAACAAATAAGTATAATAATTTTTTTCTGAAATAAAAGCGTCATTCAGTTTATATTTTGTGCATGATTTCATAATCTCTCTCGAGCAGAAACAACATCTATACAAAAATTGTGATGCAGACAAATTTTTGACAATAACAAATAAATAAATACATAACTATGCCTAAATCAATACTGCCAAAACAAAACAGAAAGAAACCGAGCACAATAAATATTTGCAAATATGCTTTTATTTCTTTCTTTTTCCTACATTAGTTTCAATTTTATGTTTATCGGATTGCATTTAAAATAAGACCGGTGACTATGAGAAGTAATATTAATGATACAATACCGGCCACTGTTAATAGGCAACATTTTTTCTAGGATAGAAATGATGATGTATTTATATCATAGTGTCTATCGGCATTAATAATTGGAAGAAATGAATGATAAGAAAACGAAAGATAATTCAATACTTATCGGTATCGAAATAGGAGAAATATATATATATATATATGTATAAGTGATGTGAAGGAAAACAAGACATTGCTGCTTAATGATTCTAAGATAAGAACTATTCCATTTTTATGCGTTTTTCATGAGACAACCAAACAAATGACGAACATTTTTGAAATGTATTGATTATTTCTCTTCAATTTTTTTTTCGCTGATCATAATACAAAGAACAAACAAAAGCGAAGCGGGATAGGATGTTTATAACATATAATTCGTTTTTCTATTTGGTTTCTTTTGATTTATATAAGTATGCATGCACTTCAATGAACTTAGCACAAATGAAAAAGCAACGTAACACGACAGAAGTATAAATAAATGAATATAGTACCTGATCACATGCAAACATAGATAACAAAACACAGTGAAATTGAAATAATATGATAGAAAGACAAGGAATGTGCAGATCTGTACAAACACAATATTAAGCCCAATTCTCTCTTCTTTTGGAATGAATAAAAAAAGAAAAAAAAAGTAGAAAGATCAGAGGTGCCGATCAACGGCGTCGAGACATAGACAAGTGTATGACAGATCGAGTGAGAAAAACATGAAAGTAAATTATTGAATACGTAAGCTATTTGCGACCAAAAACAATTGCTAAAATAATCGCCAAGACAGCGATAACAGCGGCAATAATCCCAATAATAATGAACAATTTCTTCAAAAGAAAAAAGTATTTATTGAAGGCAATAGAAAATAATAGTTATAAGTGCTCATTCATGTATAGCCATGTTTGTTAGTATGTAGTAACGTGGATAAATGAGTGTACATATATATATATATATAAATGTGAAAATAGTTAATCTATCTATCCTGTTCCATTAGTTGCTGCTGCAGTTGTTGGCTGAGGATTGGATGCAGAACTTTTATTTTTTACGACAAAATAAATAACAAGTACAAGTACAATAATAACCACTGTTATGACCAAACATAGAATTAGTAGAATTTTTTTCTAAACAAGATTAATTATTTCATCGTTTGATGGGGAAAAATGACTGTCGATTCCTATTGATTATCATATTCATGAATAATAGATCAATACATGTTGTGTCAAATGAGAAACGAAAAGAAAAGAAAGCTTAAGATGACTAGATAGTAAGAAGCGAGCATACATACACAAGCGCACACATGAATATATTTTTTAAGTATAGCTATATATGTAGAACTAAGCATATTAGATGATCATGAACATGCATTGACACAACATTTAATTTTTCATTTTCTTTAATAAGACTTACCCGTCGAGCAGCACTTTGGAATTTAACAGCTTTTTTAGTATCTGTACTTGCAGCTTTGACGAAATTTTCTGATTGCACTACATTATACTCAATACGATCAATCATTTCACCCTTTCATAATAAAATACAATTTATATTTAAAAAGAATTTCAATGCTAATTTTTCTACTTGTGTTTGAACAAGTGCAGCCATGTCAATAAACATATCATGTAGTTCTCTGATACTTTTTTCTAATTTCATAATATCACCATGTCGTGCTTCAATTTCGGCAAGAGATTGTTTAGCTTGAGCTGTCTCAACCATAATCTATAGAAAAATAACAAATAATGTTACTTGAAATCTTTCCGAAGAAAGTAAACCAATAACAATCATACGCCTTGTGTGAATACGGCTGGATTTCCGGATTCAAGCATTTCTTCAACTTCTCCTTCAGTCACAGATCGTCCAGCTAAATATTAAATTTCATTTTATTTTTTTTAAGCAATTGAAGGTAATTTGTTAGTCGTTAAATATAATAATAACAATAATAATAAAAGCAAAATCAAGCTCACTGATCTCAAGCTGCCGCTGTATTCTCTCTTTGCACTTTTGTCGATAACCCAACTGAACTTGATTATAATCATTCATAACATCACTCATTTTTTGTGTTAAAACAAATAACTACAACATAAATGCAAAAGAACAACAACATAAAAAGCAGTAGACACATGCTTAAGAATTTTAGTTCTGTTTTTTCAATTTGTACCATCTCAGAAACTCACTCATTTCGACTTGTTTTCTTAGTTTTTTTTTACTTTCTTCGAAATAACTTCTCTTTGTTAGATGATAATCAACCATTAATTGATTAAATATTTTTAATTGGTTATGCAACTAACAACAAGAATGAAAAACAGACAGTTAGAAAGATTGTACACGGAAAGCATATTATACACTCAGTGACAAATATTTAGACACGACACAATATATTATGGTTCTCACTGATTTCAAGTTGCCGTTGAATACGAGCTTTACATCGCTCTCGATATTCAATTTCAGCGTTTCGATATGAATTCATGGCATCAATAAATTTACGTGATAACGTGGCATGCTAAACAGGAGAAAAAAATTGACAACATATTGAGGATTCATTTCTTAGATATATAGATATATATATGTATGTGTGATTAACAACGAAACATTTAACAACAAGAAGAATATAAGAGTGAGGATCTGTTGTTGTATTGTGTCGTGTCTTAAAATTATTATTCATGTATACTACCTGTGATTTTTCAATTCGTAATTGTGCTTGAGTTTTGTTTGATGATGTCTGTGATTGTTCTTGATCTAGTTCCAGTTCTGGAAAAATGTGAGAAAAAAAGACAAAATATAACACACAAGACAACATCGAAATCAATAAAATACGTTAAGACAACATATAAATCAAATATGAACATGAAGAAAACAACACCTGAGTTTTACGTATACGCATATCGGCTGTGCGCAATGCATCATTTCCTTCCTGTTCTAGTGCGCTTTCCATTGCTAAATTTGTTGATTGAGTGTTTTTTGTTTTTCATAGAATTAATTCACATATTTCAATGGATTTTATTTTCTTAACTTACTTTTCAATTTTAATCGAACATCATTGGCTATTCTTTTAATATCAGCCATTTTTTCTTCAAGCTCTTCTTTTGTTTTATCATCAGCTTGAGGTGCAGCTAATATGGTTGAGTGAAGACGTTTAACTTCATCCACAAGGTCACTTATTTTATCAATATTTATACGTAATGAATCGATTTGAGTAAAAAAGTCGGACATAAATCGACTGTTATCCTCCATATTAATGGCACTATAGGCTGCATCTGGATCACTATCCTCCCCATTTTGAGCCTAAAAATT
The DNA here is from genome assembly GCA_900239685.1 of Rotaria macrura. Classification (NCBI taxonomy): domain Eukaryota; kingdom Metazoa; phylum Rotifera; class Eurotatoria; order Philodinida; family Philodinidae; genus Rotaria; species Rotaria macrura. Next base: position 119,087 of record OENT01000039.1, read on the forward strand.
TCATATCGCAGCATAAGAAATCTATTTTTTTCAAAATATTTTAAAAAACTTACAGCCCGCAAAGCAGGCAATCGATCTTTAGTCATCGAATTAGAATATGATTAATATAATCTATGAAGCATTGATATGAATCTGAAAAAATCCGACACTTGAAACTAACAGTATTGAAGAATAAAAACAAGCAGGTATTATAATGCGTTTATACTCTGCTATTCATATAATGCAATATAGAAGAAACGTCGATGAATCATTGCTCGATTTATATAAAAAATGCAATACACATTAATAAGATTATACGAATATCGACGCCATTGCACTTGGTATCAAGTTTTTTCCGTTAATGCATACATAAACAAATCAGTTGCGCACTAGAACTGTTCTGTTTCCGACCAATGAGAATTTCTCTATGAGTCATCATCACAAAACTCTTGAATTATTGATATGTATTTGATAAATATTCATTCTAATTCTGATCTAAGCACACAGGGCTTTTCGTTGATTAGCAGAATTTTGAATCCGAATGAAAGATCATGCTCAAAACTGACTGCGTTCATCAAGACAATATCTACATGTGTGCATTCTGTAACTCAACTAAACAAAAACAAGAATCTTTCAAGAATAAATGAAAAACAAAAGTAGTTCCTGCAATGGTATTGGGCAGATTCATGAGTACGTTTCAAATAACTTTCTAAAATGTATTTCGATAACTATTGCATTCTGTTCATAAATCATTCAGCCATGACGTAAATCGAATTCAAGTCAAGTTGAATCGTAACATGAGTATCAGACTATTTGTGCTTACTGGAAATTGTCTATCACTTCACTGATAATTGTCTTGATAATGATGCTGGTAATCAAACTACCGCAGTATGAATCATTCATGTTAGTTTGCCTAGAGTTGACAATGTCCAGCATACAAAATACAATGGCATCGTAAATTGATTTATGCTCGAAAAAGATTATGATATTACTTGCATGAGACGTAGTGTTTTAGAATCAATTTATTGCAGATAAATATTCCACGAATGGAAGAATCTAATGATTCGAGGAATTTCAACAAAGCTCAAATGTCTTGCACGTTTTTTTCTTCTTCCTCTTCTTCTTCTTACATGTGTAATAGAATCAATATAGTAAGTTACTCGAAATGAAATAAGAAAAGAGAAATATGTTTCTTTTTTCCAGTCCTGACAACGTTATTCTTTTCGGCAAATAGCATAGCTGTGAAAGAAGTTCTTTGAGTGAATTTCTCTTTTTTACAATGTTACAAATTATTTATTCATTGTCATTCATAGCTGAAAATAATAATCGAAATTCATTTTGATAATTAAATTCCAGTTTTCCAAAAGAATTTCTTTATGCAATAAAAATTCATAAATACTTTCTTACTCGATGATTTCTCAAGTCATGTATCATAGAAAATATTATCTAGCCTAGATTATAATATAGAACTCCAACACAAAATACTTGTCAACCTAATTGAATTTTATGCAAAGATGCTCAAGCAAATTAATGTATGTCATTTCGAGTTAGAGCCAATTGAATCAATGTTATTTAATAAATTTTCTATTATTATTACTTCCAATGGGACTAGCATAGAGAAATTTCTCCATCAAAACAATGTTCGTAATTGAATTACAGCTTTACATTACAGCATATTAAAAAGAAAAATTTCAAGTAAATATATGCGGAACAGTTTTTAGATTTTCGACGATGCATTGCATGAATCTATTTCATGACCGCCTAATGCCAATTTAATTAGTGAGAATAACTATGTAACACTGAAACTATATGAGAACTCCTCAATCGTATTATTGAACGATGACAAACTTATATGTCATAATCTTTTGAAATTCCCATTATACTGTGTCTTATCTTGAACAAGTTTTCTCATGTGCGAATGTTCAAAGTTGCAAGATGAAAGATTTCGATTGAATTTTTCTCTTTTTTCTAAGTTAAACTTTCACAATATTACTCTTTTCAATTCTTTATTATCGAAGAACAATATACATTATGAAAAAAAAAGTAAGCAAAGCATAGTTTATTAAAAGAAGAAAAGAACATATGTTTAATAAAATAGAAGCAAGATAATATTTAGCTGCAAATTAAAAAGAGAATATAATCTACTTTAATTATCATGAATACTAGAATTATCTTCCTAATATTTTCTTCTGAATCATAAAATAAGCAACACATATGAGTGTAAGAACAAATATGACAACAAGTAAAATGATAAATACGATAACTTTTTTCTATAAAAAAAAACGTAGTATTTATAAACTCTGAATTCTTAATGAAAATATTTACTTTTCTAGTTTTTCTGTTAGTTTCATCGGCTATTTTAATGTTCTTTCCTGCGTCATCAACAAGTTCAGCTGCTTTTGATACATTGTGTTGAATATTATCAATCATTTCACCCTTGAGAACAAACCGAATAAAGTAACATGAATAAACAAACATAATTGGTACACACCTGAGCTGCAACTAGATTAGCTAAATCGATGAACATTGAATGCAATTCTCTTATCGAATTTTCAAGTTTCTCGATGTCACGATGACGTTCCTCAATGAAACTCGCTGCTTGTTTGGCTTTTTCAACATCAACCATAATCTTTTTAGTTGTAAAATAAAAACAATCAAGATAGCAATTAACATAAATCTCTTACCGTAAAACTAAATGTTCCTGGAAAACCATTTTCAAGCATGTCTTCCAATTCTTCATCGGTTTTTCGAGTACCAGCTAGTGTAAACAAAAAGATGAAGTCCATGGAGAAGATGGCTTTTCATCTAGATTCTTTCATATTTCTTAATGTGACTGGGCCTTCGTCGTCGTAAATAAAAAAACTTTCAATAAACTCGATCAAAGAGGAGTTAATCCATAAGTATCACGTTAGTAATGCATTCCTGAAATACGTTATTCTACTGATACTACCTAAATTAATTATCTCGCATTCCTACTTCGTAGAGCAAAAATACGAAGGCAACTCTGTTCAAAGTATTGAAAGTTGAATGTTCATCATGTTGAAACATTATCATTTGATACTCACACATACACTTGAGTACTATTGAATCTATCTATTTTTTTAATCATATAACAGATGGTTTCAAAAATTGGGGTTCAGGGCGTCAAGCGAACAAATCTAAATTTTGACAAAAAATACAGGAAGGATTTGAATAGAAAAATATCTTATCACAATAGAAAAGTTACATCGATTTCTATATGAAAATTATTTTCAATCAACTTTGAACCCTAGCTGAGAGATTTGTAGATCAATGAAGAAATCGACTACTTTTGAAGTATCCTCTATCAAATCCTGTAACATTTAGAATTGGGATGCATTTCATACGGTAATTCTGTTTCTAAAGCCAATGAATATTTTTTAGGGACAACTCTAATCAGGTATTCACATATATATATATATATATATGATAGATTCTAAAAGATAATCTCAATATAATTCTACATCTGATTTCATTCGTCATATTCCAGTTAAGCAAATTTTGAAATAGAAAATAATAAGCTCCTGTCTCCTTTTCTTTGAGTTAGTATATTAGAATAGACAGAGAATATTGTAGACGATTACTATGATTTGTAAAAAAAAAGAGTATATTTATTAATGGCGTTTCTTGTAAGTTATAACAGCGATAATTGTTAAAAAGAGTCCTCACCGTCCGCTGCTGATTTTATCGAAGTTTTCATTACGAAAGAAAGGTTCGAGTTTAGAAAATGATGTTACAAACTTTTGCGTGACAACTGGAAAGTTTTTGACTGTCGCAGCTTGTGTATCAATCCGAAGGAGGTATTTTCCAAATCAAGAATGTTCGGAAATGTTCTCTGAATTAATTCTGGATGAGTTCAAGAAATGAACAAGTGTCGTTAGCATTAAAATCACAAAAATTGTTCGATTCACTACTAGTGAATCACTAGCCATCATATACTTATGAATAGGTCTTTCTGATTCGAGCAACTTGCTTGAATACAATAGGAAAGTGTAGAACCATTCATACCATTTTAAAGCCAATTGTCATTTCGAAACAAACGACCGTATTGATCGAATCTGATAGTTAATGAGTGCTCATTAGAGAAATATATCTAATCATTCCGATCAGATGGTGGCAATGTACAATGATGTTCAGTGGAATAGTATTTACTATTTAATTGCTAGTTATATCAACACTCACTTATTTCAAGTTCACGAATAATAGATTTTTTACATCGATCTCGATGTAAACAAGATTCTTCATTGTATCGATCCATAACATGACGAAAATCTCTCGTTATGGTAAATATTTGAGATTCTTTTATTCGCCATTGAGCACTTCCTATAACACCATCTGGATCAGTTTGAGCTTCTTCGAGTTCTAATAGAAAATAAACAAGTGAATCAAAACGAAAACAAAATGCTAGAAATTTCACATCTTCTCGATTATGTTGTTTCTTTCCAAGTATTCAGCTATAGTTTCATAGAGCATCGTTAGCAAGCTATGAATCTATGCTTTAAGAATTACTACTCTTCAATGAAAGCAATGAACATTTCTTGGGTTGATCTCGATGAAATTATTCGATATGAAGATATATACATGATTTGAAAAAAATCGATTCTTTTTCTTTGATTTGAACTATTGTGCAACAAGGTTCAGAATTTATTTTTACAGATGAAACTAACATTTGTCCCAATGGACGAAGTCAAGTAGTAGTATAAAATTAACCTATCCACACTCTCACTATTATTTCATTATCAAATTAATGCTTTTAGAGGTTAATTTCGTATCTAGGGAAATCAAAAGTCGAATGACATATTCTGACAGAAATTATTCAACTAGAGTTACAGATCAAAATTCACAGGAGTATGTTAACAAATATAATTCTAAATAAGTCTGAGTATGATCATAAAATACTTGAAATAAAATTACGAACTTTAGGAGATGCCGACAAGAAAAACGTGTTTTTAAGTCTAATTTACTTCATACTTTTTTAAAGTTAAGAATATTCAACTTATGTTCGTTGTTTATACAAGTTTACTAAGAGATTTAGTTTTCAAGCAGACAATTTTAATTATAATAGCTGATGTGGCAACTCTAATAGATGACATACTCAGAACGACAATGACGATTTGGATTGAATCATTTGTGATGTTAACATAGTCTATTATTCATTAGAATGACAACTGTTATTATAATCAGAAATCGTTTTAGAAAATGCTCAAATATTCTCTATCATTGGATTTCATGTTTAAATTCGAAATCTGTTTTACTGCTAAGTACGCTGTATCATGTCATGCTTCATGCTGATTGAAAATGAACGAATTGTTTTCCTATTCCGTCATCGTATACTGAAAATAAAATGTCGTAACGAAGGGTTACTGTTTTAACCTGTGTTTAAAAAATTTGAGACTGCTTTCGCTATTTTCAACAGTCTAATAACATAATAGTTACTTGCTTAGTTTAAAAATCTATTACTTCTAGTAGACGATAGAATATTCTCATGCGAAAGTAACTGAGAAAGTGTGTAAATATTTAATCCTCCTAGACAATATTTTTGGTTGCAAACAATAACTGTTCTCTTTCGATTCTCTTAATTTTGATTACATATTTAGCTATTGTAACATGACAACTATTTCGATGTATACAAAAACATCGATTAAAAAGGTTGTACTCGTTGTCATGCTATCGAGCTCTATTCAACTGCATAATAGAAATCAAATTCATTCAAATCTGATAGTTTTAGCATCGTACTTTTTAATTTTGTTGAGACATCATATGCTAATTTTTTTATATCAGCAGTTTTATCATCAAGCTTTGATCCAAGTTCTATATAAAACGAATCTTTCATATTGTGTCTTATAGTTTTTACAATTTATACTAGGATCAGCCATGGGTTCGATCATTTTAAGATGAATTTCTTCAACTTCATTTGCAAGTTCTTTGATCTTATCAATGAGTAATCGAAGTAAATCAATCTAAAAGATAAGAAAGAACAATATCGAGCCAAAGTAATAAATTTGTTTTTCTACTTGAGCTAAAAATTCGGCTACGTTGTGTTCTTTGTCTGTATCAATCGTAGTAAGAGGAATAACGCAATCATCGGTGGAGTTTTGTGCTTCAGCACCTCGCCGCTAAAAAGATAAAAACTGAACGTGAAGTTGTTTTTTAGAAAAAAGTTTCGGACGAGCAGAAATACAAAACAGCAAAAATTAGGCATGCACAATCAACAATAAAGAAAGACAAACGCTTATAACTCGCCCTCTGATAATTTTTCTTTCTTTTCTCTAAATAAGAAGTGTTTTGCAAGCAATGAACATGTTAATACTTGTGAAATTCTTCTATATGAAATATGAGGCCATGATGTCTTAAAATAAAATAAAACATACGATATTTTTAAATGAGATTAATTCTTTTATATTAACTTACAGGTTTTTGAATATCTTTTATTCTATCTTTAGTCATTTCTAGATAATTGTATTATTATTGACAATATTGAAATCATTTTTTTCTGCTAGTTGAACTAATGGATAACTTTGAAAAGAATGTTTGCTTGTTTTTTTATATTCTCTATAACATTTCTGTGCGGTTAAAACTTTTCAATATCAATCAACTTCTTTTGAGTCAATCACAATGTTGTTATCAATGAGCCAATCCTTTAAACTATAGTAATCACCTGTTGACTAGTGGTGTCCTCTGCGCCTCGTCACAATTTATAACTCGACAGCAGCGAACAAAATGAAAACTATTAAGAACACGCGAATGAGAGTCAACATACGATTGACAGATTGAGTGTATCGTAACTATGCATAAAAAATATTTAGAACTACGTCTACGTAATAGTAAACAACCTTCGGAACACAATTGATTTACTGTTCCGAATGATTAATTTCAAACGTATGCTCGCCGATCTTTTTCGTAATTGCTTGTCTACGTAGTATACGCTTGAATGATTTTGATCTGAGATGCACTACAATTTTTGTTGACAGTCTAGTTAAGAGTTATTCATATTTTTATGGTAAGCTTTATGTACACACATATAGTTATTTTATATCAGCGTCGAATTCAATCGAAAACGACATTTTCAGACATGCCATGTTTTATAATTTTCATTATGTTTGTCATTATGCTTTCTGTCTAAGCTAATTGATAATGACAGCGTTCATACAACATTTAATAGTTTAAATAATTGTGTTCGACGTCACCTCATCAAATATTCGTAATCTTTATTTGTACGATCATAGATCTCATTTGAACGAACTGCCATGCTAAGATTGAGCATTGAAAAATAATTCATAACTATGTATTGAAGTCAATAGATATATATGATAAGGTTCATAGTATAGAATGAATAAGAATTCCCAACAAAAAAAAAGAACTATTCTCATGAAAAAATAAATGTCAATGATGACATGAAGAAAAACAAAGAGGTCAATTCATGTGATAAAGGATACAATCTAAATATTGCCAAGTGTTTCGTCTAAGAGAATATATTCTCAAATGCTTGACATCTTAATTGTATGATTTCTTAATGATACCTAAGCATTTCACACGTCAATGGAATGAATTTTAAACTATTTCAATAACTATCGATATAATTTTCTTCTCGTCACTATCTACTATCAGAAATTAGATGCATTGCACTATAAAAACAAGGATCAAATTGTATTACCCGCTTTGTACAATTATCTGAGATGGGAAACAATTCTCAAGAATGGACGTGTTTTCAGTCAAATTCAAAAGCTTACAAAAATTTGAAATCGGATGAAGTTTTTCAATGTGTTTTCAAGTGTGTTTACTTCTTCTTTTTGCCCAACTTTTTGTGAATGAAAACAAAGCCACTCTACTTGTTGACCTTCATCGATAAGTATCCATTGATACTTGATTGTCAACAAACATCATAAGAAGGCGCAAAGCGATGTGAAGTAATAAAAAGAATATTAAGAACATAAAGATTTGTTCGTCAGACGATTAAGCACTATGTAATCTTTTCGATGAAGAAAAAATCTTTTATAACTTCTTCCGTTGTTAATATGAAATTTATTTTTTCAATAATCTTTATTTAAATTGTCAACTTTCATGGAATTGAAAATTACATAGTGACGATATTCATCTCCTCGCCGAACGTATCAACTTGAAAAAAATCATTGTACATATCTTTGAGTACTTATTTTCTGTTTTGTTTTTGCCAGATGCAATCTGTTGTAACACATGGAATATGTAAAGCTCACATTATAATAGTAATTCTCACAATGAATTGAATGGCAAAATTCAATTTTTCTTTCTATGTGATGACAAAGAATTTGAGTAAGTAGTTCTTCAAAAACGAAAGTCATTATTTGTGATAGAAGTTTTTTAATTCAATAAAAAATAATAGAAAATTGTAACTTCTCTTTTAAAAAGTACATGGTGAATTTCACTTGTCATTACTAGTCCATCCTTTGAATGAGATCAGTTCGATTATTGATAGACTTGGACAAAACTCAACGAATACTACAGACTAGTTTGTGCTTTTATACTGTTGATCCATCAATGATTTCTCCTACGGCCATAGAGAATACGTATGTATGATGTACGATGGTCATTAGAAAATACACCGTCATGGAGTCATGAGTAGAGTCCTGTGTGACAATCCCGAATCCCGAAAAGTCCCGTTTGTCCCATCCCGTGGGACAAACGAGATTCCGGACAGATAATAATTTATCCCACAGGTCTCTAGTCATGAGACGGCAGAAATAAAGGTTGATGTTGATGTTGATAAATAAATCGGAAGAAATAAATTCGATACGTTTGATTTATGGCAGTATTTTATGAGTTTCTTTTATTACGTATGTTCAAATAAGATATCTTCTTGAAATGAGAAAAATGTGCATCTAATGCAGTTACATAGACATGAATGTGGATCAATTGGATTTGATTACGACAAAAAGAAGTATGAATGACTCGTATTGTTTATGAATGATCGTACAAAATTATATTCACTATATTATGCGCCACTATTTATTGTAAATAACGAAAAACGATCTTTAATTTTCAAAACATAGATGATCGAAATTTCGGAATGTTTTTCTTTTTCGATTTATATAAACGGAAATGTACTTGAATGTCAAATTTTTTAAACATCGGCAAGGAGAAATAATCAATATGGAAAGAAAATCCTATAATCAATTAAGTAATTGTAATCGCATCTTCTGATTATATTAATGATAGAGACGACTATCATCATTACTAATTTTGACAGTGGGAAGTATGTTTTTGGGATGGTCAGAAATAAATTGCTTCTACACAATTATTGATCGTTAGAACTACTAGGTCAGAGGGTTTAAATATATGAATAAAAACCACAAACAGAGAACATTCATTAAGACTGATGAAAAAATAACCATGTCTTCCGTGTTGCACTGGTACAATTTGAATTCGTACCAATAAATTCTTAGTATTGTCATAAGCTTTCGATGAATAAATACTAGTCGTATTGATAAAGATGCTCGAGTTCTACTCTAGAGCACAGCAGTCTTGGATGCAGTTATGAAGTTCAATAGTATCTTGAAATCTCCAGCAATTTCTTATAATGCTGTATCTATTCTTCTTCGTTCAATTACAAAATAAAACTTTATTCAATAGCACAAAAAATAGCATTATAAAATATTCCAATAGAAAATATCTGTCATAATATTACTAGTCGTGCTATTTTTAAAACTTCCAAAGAGATATGATAGCTCAATTAAAAGTCTAACAACTTTACGACACTTGACACATACGTATATCTAGTTGACACAATCAGTATGCAAGTCATTTTTTTTCACATCTTGATAATATTAAATTTTGAAAATTTTTGAATTCATATTCTACTTCTATATCATCTTCGAATTGGGCAAGATGTATTTTTTCGAACAATTTACGTATCTTGTTTAATTTTGACTTCTACGACAGATGTTTGTTGCAAGATTTTATCCTTTCTTTTCTATGCTAGTCATCTAGAGCAGTCATATTCAAAGAAAGTGAGTTACGAAGAAAAATAATTACCATTGAAAGAATAACCTAGTGGCGTCATTAGGGTGGGGCCAAATGGGACTGAGCCCCACCATCCACAATTTTCTGATGACGCCACTAGAATAACTCCCAAAGATTTGAAGGGGAAAAACAGGTCGATCACGATTTTGTGAATATACCTTGATTGTCGATCGAAAATCATCCAATGATTAATCTTGATTAAGATGATAATCAAAAATCATCTTAAATAATTATTTTTGCTGTAGTTACGATTGCTTGATATGCTATTTCGTTCGTTACATACTAATTTAAGTTCCGTATCAAAATAATTGGTTTTATGATGTACTTGGGTAACTTACATCTAGCAATGCTTTCTCATGCTGATTTTCACATCGAAATCAACCGTTGAAATAGGCTTTTGAATTTACATTTTGCACTCGACATTATCGTAACACGGCTGTCTGTAAGCGCGAGGATCAAGACAAAAAAATACTAATTAATAAATTTCAAACATGAATCAATACCAGAATCTATCAGAACAATTGAATAAAAAAAATAGAAAACAACTTTATTTGTCTCATCTAGATGAAAACTTTATTGAGATCATTTTATGAAATTTGTCGATCTATGGAAAACATGACAAAACCATCTTTTTAAAGTACTCATCGAACTGAGAACGAATTCCTATCGTCATAGACATCTTGATTAAAAGACAGAATCAACAATATAACAACAATGTTGGAACATTGAACGATAAGATGTGTCAAATTCATGATCGTTTGTCGAACATCAATTAATCTTGCTTTTGCTGAAATATGTCACAATATCATGGATCCATTTCTTTAAAACGAGCAGAACTTAATTTCATAGATATTATTGTGTTCGTGTTGCTACTTACTCAATGTTCTTTCTCACGCTGAACCAATCTATCTGATTTCAGTTTTTTGTCATTTCCTGGTTGCAGCTTTGTCACTTTATGTCATTAGTATTTTTACATTGAGTAATCTACTGCCTATGTGTACTACCCATGTAAAAAAAAAATATGCAAAAGAAATCAGTTTTAACAATCAAAAAATCGATCTTTTGATTATTTTTTTTATATAGGTAATGGCTCTCGATTTCAAACTTAACCGTAGGAAACATATAATATTAGAGTTAAACAAATAATAAAAGGATTTCGGTGATGAGTTTTTGATCTTAATGTAAATTTTCTTATCTTAGTTTCATTCAACTCTCTCTCTTGATGTGAATCACTCAGCGTTAGAGAATAGTCAGGTACTCTCAAGTTCTTAAAAAATCCTCACAGATAGATTTGAACAGGAATAATTTCTCTATGGTACTATTCTAAAAGACAAAGAAATATATTTAATTAAAAGATATTAAGTTAAATCTATGCACAAAATTTCAAATGTAACTGAATATTTGACTAAAATTCAATCTAACCGTTACGAAAATACAAAAGGCATTAAGTAATCAATCGATTTTATTCAAATTTACAACGATCAATATTGATTGGAAAAATTAACCCTTTCCGGCCCGATGTTGCCTTTTGAGCACATTGAATGAGTATTTATTTATAATTTGATTGAGAACGGTGGCACACACCTCTTTTAACATTTCAATAATTTTTTGATACATTTTAGCACATATTCATTGAGGCTCAAGAAAAATAAAACATTTTCTTAAAGAAAAGTTTGGGATCTCCCACTTTGTGCCACAAGAGCGCCCAAACATAAACGATTAATTTTTCGTATTTCTATAGATTCTACTTTTGAGTCAAAGATCGATTAATTTTCGTTTCGAGACACTTAATCTATTGTATCAGAAGACCAAATTTCTTCGGCACATCAATGTGAGAAAAAGGGAGATGTTGCCTTTTGGTAACGTCTGGTTGTGAGGGGTCAAAAAGATTGGAAACATCAGTTTTTATTGGCCTATGAAAGGCCAATATTTCGTTGTTGCTTTCAATCAGTTGTTTGATACTGAAGCGCATCTTTTCTTTCTGCCTGTCATTTTGCAGACAAGAACTGGCAGATGCCTTGATTTATCCTAAAACTACCCCAAATTATGCAAAATTGGTTATGTATCTTTAGACAATTCTTAATATTCCGGGAAATTCGAAGGAGTTTC
>OENT01000039.1:131237-286644 GCA_900239685.1 Rotaria macrura
AAAGAAAAGATGCGCTTCAGTATCAAACAACTGATTGAAAGCAACAACGAAATATTGGCCTTTCATAGGCCAATAAAAACTGATGTTTCCAATCTTTTTGACCCCTCACAGCCAGACGTTACCAAAAGGCAACATTTAGCCATTAGGTACCAAACAAGGTTTACCTTTTATGTGGGCACATTTCTAGTATATTCGTACTGGGAAAGGCTCAATGACACGAGAAAAGATTTTTTTGCTAGTAGTCCTCTAGTAGACTGCCATAAAGGGTCAAGCAGTATTTTTTATGATTACAATCTTATCATTAACAATATAAAATAATCAATCTTATTTCACGACATGAATACGGTAACTTTTATGTAGATTTAAAGAATGATAGTATTCATACAATAAAACCTGATCGAATTCAGGTTAAATATCAATCTAAAAAAAATTAAATACTTTTTTATTCATTTTTAAATGTTTTAACAACAAAATAATGATGAGAACTATCTCTGAGAAAATCCGCCGTGATTTGTTTTATATTTAAGAATGGATGAATGAGCTAAATAGTCCTGATTTCCTCATCCATAAGTCTTATATCCAGAGACAATGATTGTGGATGACATCACATATACTTGTTGATAGCCTCTGTAATTTTCATTTTGAATTCCTGAGGAATTTTTCAGATGCTAGGAGAAAATGAGCTTGAATAATTTCTTAATCATTATAATACACGCGCTTGAAGTTATATTCTTTTCCTTATATCTATTCTTTACTTTATCTATTCCTCCAACTTGAGCACTGTCTTTCTTTTAAGCAAGTCCACAAAACCGACATGGCATCAGAAAATATAAATTGACATATTCGTAGTCTTCCACATCTTCTAGACTGAGTGAAAATAGAGAATTCTTGACTGATCTGACGATCAAATAGAATTTAATATAAACATCGAGTGATTTCTTACAATAGAGCAAATCTGTCCTGGAAGTATACTAATATGGTCTGAATTCAAGCTTTAGTGACAAAGAATGCTGCACTTATTCATTTCATATTGCAATATTAGGTTGTATGTGTTTTTTTGCATCAGGCATTAGTCACCCTGTCATCTTTTTTTCTTCTCTCTAACTTTCAAATCATTTAAAGAATATTGTCATACACATCTTGAGTGAACAAAATAAAATTCTTCTACCTTTCTTCTGTCTGTCTCTGTCTTATAAAACGCTTTCTTTTTCTTCTATTCAGTCACATATTCTTTTTTTTTTGGCAAGTCTTCAACATAAATCTCGTTTAACTTTTATGTGTGCCTTTCGAATCTCACGACAGTATTTCCATCTGATAAGTTAGAGAACTATTTCGAAAAGCATCGTATGAGTCCTTCCGTACGGCATCAATTACGGAAATAGAAATTTCACTGCCAATCAGTGTTGCATGATATACTCAGTATGGTCGTTAATAGATGAACTGTGTTCAATTCGAAGATACTCTTACGCCGAATCTTATTTTTATTCCTATCTTATTTTGGATATGTTTTCTATTATCTGTCGTTGTGTTCTTCCTCGGTAAACTATCTGATGTTTTCATAGTATAGCTATACCATTAAGATAAGTGACTTGATTTATGTTTTTTTTTAGACAACTAGAAAGTGAGATCATGTCAGACAGATGCTCTCACGTAAAATATTCATAAGTTATTATAATCTCAAGATTTTTTTTGTTTTCTTCGACCTCATTTTGGTGTCGAACTCACTTGTACTTATCATTTTTTCCAAGAAAATTTCCTCTCTTGCGTCATTTTGTGCACAAGTTTGAATACCATACATGGTAGTTCAGTTTGAATATCTATTGCTGCTAGGACAATGTAGATGCTCTTTCAATACCTTAAATGTTGAATTTATACTATTCGAACAAAATCATGGACCATATTCAGTCAAAAAACAATTCTACAACTGCATTTTGTAATTACTAAATATACACAAGAATAGAAAAGTTCAAGAGAAGTGCTTTAATTGATAGTCTTTTTTCTAAAGAAATGAGCTCATCCTTTATCTTGCGTTTTAAGAATGGTTGTTAAAAATAAAGAAGTCTGTGACCATCTCTCTTCCGGTTGTGTTAGTTGACCAAAAAAATATTTCCGTACTTCAGAATAGTGTCATCATGTTCTCGCCTGCTTGTCAAATCTTTTGTATATTTTGTAATACCTCATCAATCAAATTTTCATTTATCTCTATAATCTCGAATCCTTTCAAATTAAAACATAGATAATTATTTCAAGCGTTGTGATAGCTTAAGCATAGTGTGTCATTCTTAAATTCTTTATGCGAAAAACTCCTCTAAAATCTATGGTAAGTATACATTCAATTATTTAAGAGGATATACAAGATATTTCTAATTGTTCAAAATCTTCTGAACAAAATATACGGTAGTGGATCAATCTTAGCTAACGATGAATACTGAAGTAAAAAAATTCATTTGAAGTATATGAAAAGGGATATTTCGAACAAGTCATACTAAATTTATTTGAATAATCCACTCTTTCTCTTTTAGAAGTTTTATAAGACAAGTTCGACAAAGTCAAAAAAAAAATAAAAGATTTTTCTTTCAAAGTATTTTAGTATGCGTCCTAAATAAACATCTTAAAATAAATTTCATACAATAAGCTTTTATTTACCAACAACCGATTATACTGCCGTAATAAAAGCAGAGCAATGTCTACATCGGAAATATTTCTTCATTTTTGAATTTTTCTAAATAGTTTTTTATTTCTTCGGCTAATTAGTTTTTAAATTATATATATATATTTCAACAAGAAAGAAAGACTGACGTGATTTAATCAAATAAGCGCAATAGAAGAGACTTCCATGTTAATTAACTTGTGAGATATATGTGTTTCGGTGCTTAGGGGAAATAGTTCCAATTAAGCTACTCAATCTTTGATAAAGTGATCAAGAAAAAGTTCATTTTGTACGTCTGATACTGATTTTAATGAAGAACTATGTTATGAAGTAGATTATGACACTATTGGTAGGGTTTCTGTTTAATTTTTTATATTAATGAATATGTACAATGAGAAAGTACAAGATTCAAGTTCGTAAAATAGATTCAATATATTATTGATTGAGTATTATTGTGAAAACGATATTTTCTGGTCTGTTCAATAGATCGCAACAAATTTAATGTGTTATTCATGAGTTCCGTTGTCTTTGTATTGTATCTGCGTAATCAACAAAGTACGTTTATTTAACATCATCTAGTACCGGAAGTTTTTCTCCGAAGTCATTACATAAAGAAGCTCATTATAACTGAGTAGTGCATTCGACTATGATAATCATAAATAATAATAAAATTTTCAGATTTCATGCCTCATGCCAAAAAATTTATACCTCCAGGGTATGATAAATCTATTTCCAGTTACAATAGTAGTTTCCAAAGGTAGAGTATTATATCGAAAATAAGTTTTTTCTCTGATATTTACGCTAGGGATTTACATAGGACTTTGACTTGCAGATTTTTCTTCTTGTCGGAGCCAAACACTTGACTGTCAAAGCATTATATTGAGTAAGTTGACATGTTCTTCTTTGCATATAAAACATCATTTTCATAGAGATCGACTGATAAACTTAAAATACTCTTGTTTTGCCTTTGTCATGATGAGATGAAGAAACTTGAGTCGACATTGTGCTTATTATTATAATAATTATTAGTGGCAAAAATTCATCTTTGATATTCATAGAATATTGTTTTCATTATAAGATATAAGAAATTATCAAATGTTCCCAAATAATTCACAAAATTCAATGTCAAAACAACAATCAACATTTGATATTGAGTAAGATCTTATATCTATTGAGATAAAATTATTTAATTGCGATTTTCTAATCTTTCAAAAAGAATGACGACACCATTATCCAATGGAGACAATTATCATCAACGACCAAGCTTTGAAATTCCAAGATTATTTCGTAATGTATTTACTCGTTCATCGAAACATAAAATTTCACACTTAGAAAATGAAATGACAACATTACCAAAAATATTGTTGAACTCAAGTAGTACCAATGAAACATTAGTGAATGCTGCAAATAACGAACAAAACCACGATTTATGCTTGTTTTCTGAAAGTCCGCATTATATCGTTCGAGTATGATGAATATTGAGCGATTTCTTTCATGACTATAGCCTAGAAATTTCAGATTGCTGGTACTGGAAATACTGATGAATTCGAACGTGTTGTTCGTGATGATCCAACAAAATTAAAGGTTGCCAATCCATCTGGTCTTTACGCTGCTCACAGTGCTGCTGCTAGAAATCGAGTCGGTATTCTAGCATTACTGGCTAAGTACAATGAAGGTATATGGATTTGTTTTGTTTTCAGAAATACAAAATCTATTTATGAAAGGAATTTTAGATTTAAATGTCGAAGATAAAGATGGCTGGACACCCTTGCATCATGCTGTGAAAAATAATGCACTTAGTGCGATTGAATTTCTTTTGGATCATGGAGTTGATGAAGGTCATCTAACGAAACAACAAGAAGCTCCTATTCATGTCGCAGTTATATACAATCAACTGAAAGCTCTTGAAGTATGTTTGAATATTTTTCTTTCTAAATGATTTGATTTTGCTCAGAAAACAGTATATAGATTTGTTCAGTTATTAATTAAAAGCAATCGTAACGATTGACCGTAATTATAAGATGTTCCTTGAGAGAAATGATCATTAAACTTAATGAAAATGTTTTTTCTCACATCGATGACATGTTTTTGACATGGAAATTAATCGAAACTGATAATTTGAATAGAGTTGGAACATGATACCTAGATATAATGATTTGATGAAGAAAAAACTCACGTATATTTCACAAAAAAAAATTAAATATACATTACTAAGTTTTAAGTATGTCGAAATTGAATTTTCTGATGAGTTCTGAGAAATAAACTCATAATCTGAAAAACGCTATTTTGTTCACATATTTTGGATTATTATTATTATTGAGGATTTAATCTTAGGATTATTTGCAATAGACATATCAACAGATGAAAATGATGATGACAGTAAAGATAATCAGTTTCTGCCATGCGATGGTCACAGAGAGCCGTACTTTTTCAACAAACATGATCAGAATACAAAGTCTAATTTTCCTCTCTGTCGGCCTTGAAAACTGTTGTCGTTCATTTCCAGAATATTATTTATAGTAATTGAATAGTGAAATATAATTTTCACTACAACTACAAGTAACCAATCAATTTAAAATGTATGAAGTTCATGAGTACTCGTGAGATACTAGAGATATTTCTTCTATGAAGGAACTGATGCTATCATACATTAACACCCTCATTGCACGATTAGAATTAATACACAATGACTTCATATAATTTACATCGAAAATTTTCCGATTGATTTGAATAATGTTTTACTTGTAAGCAGCATTGTGCATTCTAATAAAATTTTTCAATGTGAAATGCAATTTATTTTAAAACTATATTGTGTTCGACTGATATTGAACAAGTTTCGACAGAAAGATCATTGATATCTTCATCTGTTACTTTGTCTAGCAAAAAGATGGAATACTACTCAAATCTTACTAAAGTTTGATGAGTCGACGGTTGACTATTAAACTAAGTTGTACACATATATGGTCAGAATGTTTGAAAACGATTCTCTTTATTGGTTTCGATCACTATTCAAATAAAATAGAACAACTCTTCAATTGCAATTTACATAAAACTGTTCTTACTGACTTGTTCTGAAAACTATGATTTCAACTGAGTAACAAAAGTATAACAATTCATCTGCAGAATAAGTCAGAAAGGTCAGGCAGCTGTATTTCGAAAGCTGATGAAATTTCTCATGTTTATCAGTTCTATTAAAAGTCAAAATAAAAATGGGAATAATTGCAATATATAACTTTCAACAATCTCTACCAAGAATTCACTTTATGTTGTTCGTCCATTGCCAAATCTTAGAATTTTGATAGATATACACGATTGAAATAAACAATGGATATTGAAGAAAATTTTTTCTAACTAAACCATTATGTGATACATACTTTCCTTGTAGCTTCTTCTAACGAAACGTCCAGATGATGTCAATCTTGGCGGTGAAAGAGAAAAAACACCACTTCATTATGCAGCTCTAATTGATAATGTCGAAGCAGCAAAGATTCTCGTAAGTCGACTCCCGTGATTTCAATGCTTGATATGACTGGAATTATTGTAGACCAATCATCATGCTCGTCTTTGCCAACCATGCACTGCTGGAAATTATCCCATACATATAGCTGCGTTGAATAGTAGTAATCGAGTATTCAGTCATTTATTCTCGATTGGTAAGTTTGCTTTGTTTTTATTGTATGTCATATGATTATTCATTGTAGCTAAATCATTGGGATATGATAGTCAACATCTGTTAAGTTTTTGTGATGCGGAAAATCATCGACCATTACATTCGTCTGTCATTGGTACGTCTTTTACTCGAGCAATAGCTGAAGAAAATTATCGTTTTAACTTTTCTTCCTACGAAAATCTAGGAGGAAACATTGAAGCAGTTGAGATATGTCTAAATAATGGAGGCAAAATTGATGATCAACAGGAAGATCTATCAACACCAGTTCATTTAGCATCATCTCAAGGTTCAATTGAAATTCTTAAATTGATGTTTAATTGTCAAGCGGAGCTCAAATCAAGAGTCATTCGTATGGCTGATATACAAGGCATGACACCCTTACATAAGTAAATAGAAGAAGTATTTTACATGAGTTCTTTTCTATAATTAAGAGTTATTATTTCAGGGCAGCTATGGGTGATCATGTGGATGTTATCGAGTTTTTACTTGAAGAAGTAGATTCATGGACTTTCTTTTTGTTCTATTCTATATTTTGATTGTTTGATGAGTAGGGAGCCGATATTGATGTTCGAGATACATCGAAACGAACGCCATTATTAGTTGCTGCTTTAAAAGCATCTGTACAAGCTGTTTGTTATCTTCTATCTCAGAATGCTTCATTAACTTATCGAGATGATGCGGATCGAAATCTACTACACTTTATGATCATGCAAAATTTACCAATTGAAACAATTGGTAATATTTTATTTTGTCGAGAGAATTATCGTTTATTATTTGATCAGCGTGACAAAGATGGATATTATCCTATTCATTATGCATCACGTGAAGGACAAGTTAATGTATTAAAAATATTAATAAAACATGGAGCAGAAATAAATAAAAAAACCAATCAAAGACAATCATCATTACATTTTGCTGCAGAGTAAGTCGTTTTCTTTAATCATGTGTTGTCGTACACGTATTACATGAATTTCAATGATTGGAAACGGTTAAATTTGCAACCAATAACCGCTACGTGTTGTTACTTAGAAAGTATTAAAAATGGATCATTAATAGAGATGTATGAAAGCAATTTTCTTCCTGTGTCGATCTGCCGTCAGGCTTGAGTGACAACATTACTTGATATGCGTTAATAAGACATTCCATATTCAAGCTGCAGTGTCATGAAACATACAATGAGTTCAACATAAATCAATGACGATTTTCTATTTCAGTTTGTCTAACCAATAGCATGCTGCCATATTACTGTTCATATGAATATTATGCGACTATGTAATAATTAGTTTGTTTCCTTCTGCCTCTATTTTTACAGGTTACTTGGTTTCTCAGTGTTAATTGTTTAGGGTGGGTACAAGTGGCACGTTGAATTGTAATTTAACACTTAAATATACAAGATTTATTGAAATCTATTGAATCAGATGAGAAGACTGTTCCTAGGATCCCTATGCGATGAAAATCTCAAGCACATTCTAAGAACAGTGTCATTAATCGCATGAAAATTGTTTTATTCGAATGCTATGGGGAAATATTCTTTTCATTAGCGTTTACTTAATATTCTAAAACTAATGTATAACAGTTATTCATACGTTGTAATGAGATGTGAGTCCTATGCAATTTTTAACGGTCTGCAGAGACCTATCTGTCATTGCGTTCGATTGGTACCAATTAAACAGTGAGATGATCTAATAGTTGTACCCTAAAACCTTCAAGATACGTTTTCAATCAGAGACATAGTATTTTGATTTATCACTCTGAAATTCTATTTGACGTAGTATCACCTGTAGAATACTGTAAATAGTACGGCCTGGGATCACATTCGAGATGTTTATTCATTATTTCTAGTCACGTACGCTTTTTTCGTACTCATAGTCTGCTTAGACCGAATAGAACTAGGCTCTATTCGATAATTAAAACACATAGACATCTTAGATACAATGGTCAGAAAAAGAAAAAAAATTGATCAGTGTCAAGAACATAAGCACAGAAAATCAGATCTCTCGAGGAAGCTATCCGTTTGTGAATTTTAATACGTCAATGTATAATATTGAAAATAATTTTAGATATGGTCGATATAATACATGTCGTCAACTATTAGATACACCTGGTTTCAAACGTATTCTCAATGAGCCCGATAAACTAGGTCAAACGCCACTTCATCTTTGTTGTCAGAACGGTCATACGCGTGTTGTTCAATTACTTCTACATAAGGGAGCCCAATTCACAAAATGCTATGAAGGCAATACACCCTTGCATGAAGCGGCTGCAAATGGGCATGCATCAACGATTGATATTATCCTTCAAGGTCATGCTCATTTAATTAATTCACTTAATCGTCTTGGAATGACTCCATTACATCTGGCTGCTGCAGGTGGTTATGTTGATTGTGTTGATTTACTTCTTTCGAAATCGGCAACATTTTTGCCAAATATCGAGGGTGAAACATTTCTTGATCTAGCCATTTTGCAAAAGCAAAAGGATATCTGTCTTACTATAATCAATCATGACCGGTAATCTTTGACTTTTTTATTTTTTCCTGAAATCTAATTTGTTATTATTTTAATTAATTAGATGGAAAGAAGCGTTAGATTTGAAAAGTTTAAAATATCAAACACCCTTACTCGGCTTAATTGAACATCTACCAGAATGTGTACCGGCCTTATTCGATCGATGCATTACTCAAAGTCATGCTGATAAGAAGCATAAAGATTTTCATGTAAAAAATTTCTTTCTAAATTGTAATTCAATAAATATTGGTTTATTTATTTTTTTTTGAACATTTTAGCTTACCTACGATTTTCATTACATTAATTGGATGGATACGAAAAATATTGATGGAAAAGAGTACCGCTATCCAATGCTACCGTTAAATGTATGTACATTAAAAAGTATTCGTAACATTTGATGTTTGACTTGAATGAAAGCAATATTTTCAAATATTGAATTGTTGAAATTTCTTATATATCCGTTTTATAAATAGTATTAACTCCAGTAGATGAGAAAGTCAAATATTTTTTCAATAATCATGACAATCACACAAAATTTCATAAGAAAGATATTTTTGTCAAAAAACTTCGAACGATTAATCCTCTCTAGAAATTTCAACAAACCACATTACTTTCCTGATAGTCTATTCTTGAACACTGTTAGCTTTGAAAAACAAACGTAAAGTACATACATACCACCGAAATATATATTTAGGTTAAGAAAAAATAAATCGTGTTCTTTCGAATCGCAACATTTCTAGAGAATTTCTCATCGCCTAAAGTCATTCACGTTTTCATTTCGAAGTATATTTATTATTCAACCTGCCAGTATGCCGAGTTGTAAAAGGAATTAAACATGGATCTTTTCATCAGTTCTAATAGAACTTGATGGAAAAATACACACGTAGTTTTTCTGTAGTAACTGAGGATCGAATTTTCTATGTTCATCTTAGACTTATTTTTAGAACACCATCGTAATCATAAAGATCTAATTTGATTGATGATGTTACTTCTTGGAACGTATCTGATAAACGATATAGTTCTCTTTAAAATTTTCAAAATCATTTTTCAAGACAGAAATTACGCTGATGAAAAGATGCTCGAGATTATTCGAATCTGTTGATAACTGAGAAATACGATATGACACTATGTTTTTATCTTGTCTCAATGATTCGTACAATATTAGAGTATTTTAATTTTAGTTACCTATCCAACAATAATACTGATCTAAAAGTCACGATTATTTTGAGACGTGCTTATTGTGTTTTCCTCAACCTCATAAGTTGTGAAGCAAAAGAAGTCAGCTTATTTTAGAGTTAACTCTGCAAATACTTGAGTTAGAACCTTATCTAAGCTAAGTAGCATGTTGTTGGCTTCTGAAAATGTATGAGAAATTCTACGTACATTGAATCCTGATCTTGTTTCATATTTGACATGCACGCAAAATCTAATCCTTACCTTTTAACATTATAGATGATGGTTAAATTTGGTCGTACGAATCATTTAAGCCATCCATTATGCGAAACATTACTTCGTCAAAAATGGCTCTCATATGGTTTTCCAATTTATAGTCTTGATTTAAGTTTTTATCTTCTTTTCCTTTTTCTTCTCTCTTATTTTGTTGTCACATATCCATCATGTAATCATTATGATCCGGAAGGTTGGAAAAATCCGACTCATTCATGTCCGAGGAACGATTTTATATCATTTCATAAAAGTGCGACAGTATTCCAAATAATTTGTATTTGGTTTATTGTTCTATATTGTTTTTTGAATTTTATTTTGGAAATTATTCAATTAGCTCATGACGGCCGTGAATATTTCCATGATATTGAAAATTACATACAATGGATATTATATGTTACAACAACTGTATTCACATTACCATTTTTATTTGATCAATCATGGCATTATCAATGGGTAGCTGCTTCAATAAGTATATTCACTGCATATTTAGCACTCTTATTTCTTCTTGGTCGATTTTACATTTATGGTATATATGTAATTATGTTTATGGAAATAATGAAAACATTGCTGCATGTTTTATCCTTATTTTCAATATTAATACTTGGTTTTGCATTAACATTTTGTGTCACAAGACCATTTTCTCAGGTAATATTGAATAGATTAAGAGAGAAAGAAATACTCATTAAGCGCTCAAATAACATAAACGGAATCGAAAAATGTATCTAGCCAAACAATTCTTTACAACATTGAATATTAATTCTTTCAACCAGTGAGATTTTTCAATAAGTAATGATCGTAAACCAATAGAATAGGGAATAAAAATATATCAGACAAGCATAACAACCCCCCCCCCCCCTCAAAATACAAGGCCGCTCCATATTAGAAGGCCATGTCTGGAAAAAAGTTCATCGAGCCTATTACAAGATCATGCTCTAATTAAATAATTAATTGGATTTTAGTTCTTATTTTTTTAAATTAATTAAAAATTAGTCGAATTCTGTCATTATTCTGGTGTTTTCTTCTGAAAAATCAGTTTCTTTTCCACCATTTCCAGTGAATTTTACACAAAAAGGGGAATTTTTCCATTAAAATACCAAAATACTGAAATTAAAGTTATTAATTAATATTTATTAAATATTATAATTTTAATATAAAAAAGAATTAATAATTGGTTAAAACTTAGCCTCAATAGAAGGCCACTCAAAAAGTAACGATGTGTGGAGACGTGATACAAGGCCATGGCCTTTTATTTTCGGCGCGGGGGGGGGGTTGGTTACATCTGATTTAGATCACTGATACTAAGCATCTAACAAAAATCTCAATAGAAATGTTAATAGCCGTTGAAGTTACTTTTCGAATGCTTTACATAAGAGATATTTTGCATCACCTATGAGCTGAAGGTTCGTTTTCGAAAATCACATGTAGTATTTATCACGTATCGAAAAACCGTATAAAAATTGAATTCAACATGACTATTTAAATAGAATGAAGATTTGCTATATTTCTTGAGACTAACGAAAATAAACTTGCGTCCTAAAGAAAACGAAATAGATGTTTCGTATTTGCTTTTGACTAATATAATAGTATATTTTTCTTGCTAATGACTATATTTCATTTGCGCTTGACTTCAATGACATATAGCAAGTGATGCATCAGTGTAAATTGCTGTGATTGGAAATAAGATATCATGAAATTTTATTATAGTGAATTCTAATTCGTTCTGAAATTCCACGCACCATAATATATGTAATAATAGCCAAATCATATGGTCTAGTAGTAGTAAAAGTTTGCGATATCTTTTTCAAGTCTCCTAAGTAGGGATGTTCTCACTCTTTAAAGTGTTCAGTAAGAGTTTTTTCCACACATTCTACATTTTTCCATCGAAAATGTTTACCTATTCTACAAATTCTGTTACTTACACGAATAGAAAATCAAATGTATTTTACTATCAAAATTACAAAAATTAAGGATCCAAGTGAGATTGGTCGTAACTGAATAGTTTTAGCATATATTTTCAAAAAACATGACGTTAGCTGCAAACTTCAATCTATCATAGATGATATTGCATAGAATTCAAAGTAAGAAGTTACGCATATCCTTGCGATGACGACGATGGAAACAATATGTCTATATCGATTAACTACCAAAGACTTAGAAACGCATACAAACGATCTTTTGTCTCACACCGCTTCATATTCACTGAATACCAGTAATCAAAATAATACACATTTTGTCTCGGTTTCAATAGACGACAAAATAATTCTCACATTTCTTGAAAGTGTGATTCGAGCTCGAAAACTTTTAGATTTCAGAGACTCTCAAAATATCGTTAATTGACGATAAAGAATAAGGAACTAAATTTTCTTTTTATGAAATTCTAGGATCTCAATCTATCAAATCCACAACATCTCTTTATGATTATACTGAAAACTGTTACGATGATGTTAGGTGAACTTGATTATGAACGTTCATATTTAGATAATATGCACGATCAACATTTCGATGTAACGAATCTAATAATATTACTCGTATTTGCCATCATAATGCCAATACTTCTAATGAATTTATTAGTTGGTTTAGCTATCGGTGATTTAATGCAAATTCAACAGAATGCTCGTTTAAAACGGCTTGCAACTCAAGTTTATTTTCAACAGAACACTTTTAAAATGACTTTCTCGTTCTCTATGTTTAGGTTCAACTGCATACAAATCTTGAAAAGAAATTACCTAATAAATTAATTCAACGCTGGACAAATAATGAATATGTGATTTATACGAATTTAGGTATATGTAATCGGTTTTCAACATTATTCAAAGAAGTAAGTCACCTATTCAAAGAATCATCTTAAAGAATATTGTCTAAATTTCATTTTTAGTGGATTTCAAAATCGGTTGATACAAATGCTGTGTTAGATGCGAATGAAGAGTTTGGTACGGAAAATGTTTTATTTCTAGAATTATATAAACAAAAACGAAGGTAATCTAGGCCTATATTCTGTTTTCAAGATTCTTGTCTGTTTTCCGTTTGTTTGTTTTCTTGTAGACAAAAGGATATGCAACGTCAATTGGAGAAGATTACGGATCTCGTTCGATTGGTTCTTCAAAAAATGGAAATTCATCCTGAAACTGAAGGAGATGATACAATCTCGAGAAGTAAAAAGGAAAATCTTTTGAAATTTCATAAATTTCGTCAAGCATTCAATGCAACGCGTCGATTTTCTCGTATGCGTACTTCAAGCGGAAATATTCCACGATTATTTAATCATGCCGAAGAAGCCTAAAATAAAAAATCTAAATATCTAAATGTATGTTGTACTTTACGTAAATCTGTTTGTACATGTTGAAGAAAAATAAAATAAAATACTTTTATTGTATTAATAAGTTTAATTTTAAGTTTTCTTTTTGTTTCAAATAACATAAATAAGCAATAGATTCAAACTATACTTTTTGGTTTGACTCAATAGATTTTAACTAGATTGAATCACTAACAATACGATGTTATAAATACTCTTGAAACACTGAGCATTTACAGATTTACTAGTTCCATTTCCACCAAGCATTTTCATTTCTTACAATCAACAAACTTTCAATGGCTGAATTTTGATAAAGTTTTAAAGCAATGTACTCTAGATGTTGTAAAAGAAATCGAATCAACGAAACTCACCAATAAATGACTTCACTTGATTTTGTCTCTTACACTTTACGAAAACATACAGTTTCACAGTCTAAATTGGGACAAAAAATTTATTAATGTTCATTTAAAAAAATTCTAAGGGTTTCGTTTGATTTCTTTCAACTAAGTTCGATTTGTCTAATACGACATTGTTAAAAATAGGGAAAAAAATGTCATTTAGTTTATATCGTTGATCTCTGTTCTATTAAAAGCATCAAATGTTACTATCATCCATGATTTAGGATGATAATCAAGATAGAATGCTACATATTCGAAGATTGAAAATCTTAATATCATTGCTTTTTAAACAACCGTAATTTTCAAATTTTCACGTGTATGCTTCTCAGTTCGTTATATGTAAATGTAGTGTCATAGTTGCAAGCAGAATATTTGCCAATGCTTTATTTCTGCTTGATCCCTATAATAATAGATTCTATACCTAAACTTCTATCACGAAAGAAAACAGTTAGCCTCATCAATCAATATCATACGAAGACATTTAAGTTATTTTTGCCTGGTGTTTTTGTAGTCGTCTCTAATATTTTACGATGAAACTATTCGATATTCCTTTTTTAATCTACACGAAGAAAAACCAGTTATGTTATTTGTGTTACACAAATTTAACAGAGGTATACGTGAATGTTTTTTATAGATATCGTATATCATCATTACATATATTATTTAATTAATTATTGACTAGGAAAAAAGATATTACTCTTAAAATACATATTTATCGAAAAAGTAAACCTTAGCATTCAGTTTTATTACTGCCAACATTTAAACCCAAACAAGAAAAATCTTTACTTTTCACTGTGCATTCATATCAACTGGAGAGCTAGAGCGAAAATTCAACTATATTCAATAGCAATGAATCGACTTTTAGTTATTATGATGATATTTGAAGTTTTAATTTTCTACAAATTCGAGTTTATTTTCTTAAAATTCACAAAATTTCTGGGGGTACTTTTACTTGTGGACGTATTCTGATAGATTTATGACTTTGAAAATTCTATACTTTCAATAATCTAGTTTTCCGACGATTTTACGCAAATTCCTAAAGAAGAAAAATAACCTTGCAAATGATACATCAGTGCTGCACAATATGAAATTCGTTTTCAACGATCAGTTTCTTCCAAAACGAATCATATCTAAGCATAAATTGTATTCCTAATGAAGAGAACGACGAGCTTTATCAATTAGACATATCTACATATATTGCCATGCATACTATAATTACATTTCAGTGTGTAAATTAAACATATCATATCAACAGAAAGCAAAACCCAATGTTCTACTTATTGAATCACAAAAAATATATTAAATGTACACGAAAAAAAGCCAAGAGAAACTTGTGCTCATACATAATTATACATAAATATGAAGGTCATTTGCTAATTTTTGTATTTTTCTTTTCTGTATAAATCAAAAAGCAAATAATATTAAAAAGATAACAAAACAAAACTATTGACTTCATATGATTAATTATATCAAAATTTTCTTCTTTTACAATCATTAACAACACTATAAAATAAAACAACAAAAAAAATAGATTATTATTACTGATAAACGTGAATAAATTTATCTCTCATTAAAAGGAAAAACACATTACTATCCATTTATGTATATAATTGGTATTAATCCATCATCTTTCATTATGGACAAGTCTACGATGATGAGTCTCAGACGTTGTATAACTCGATCATTTACTGTATACATTAATTACATATGAAAAAAAAAGTATCATCATTTACTTAACAAGCTTTGCCCATGAAAGGTGAGTAGTCCGAGCTTCAGTATCGTCAGTTAATCGAAATACATATGTACGTGTTGTACACGTAATAAATAGGTGAGGCGGTCATGCGCATGCTCATGTACATCTATGTTCGAAATGGAGTAAAGTGACGTTCGTAATGTGTCTTCTCGTTTATCAAGATATGAAACGAGGTTTGCAACCAAATTTATCATAAGAAGAAAAGTAAATGAAGTAAATAGAATGGAATAATCAAAATGTGTGATATTCGAAAAGCAGCTTGTTATGCAATTATATGATACACGTCAAAAAGAAGAATATTTGATATATCGTGTTTCTTCGTATATTTTTGATTACTATTAAATGATAAAATCACATTACTGCATATTAAATGACCAAGTTAATTACTAATTATAATATTTTCTCTTATTTTAAAAAGAAGAAATTTGCTACTCTTTTCTGTTCACTAATGAAAAACATTAAGATTCTTGAATCATTTAAATTCGTCTTAGTAAGAATCAATCTGCTATGATGTATTATATGCTAAATGACTACATCGTATAATGTGCTTGCTAGTTGATTCAGTATTACGTGCGATCGCATTAGGACCATGAAAAGAGAAATAATAGGTTTTTTTTCTTTCTTTCATTCTTTCTCCTACGACCAATCATCTGTAAAAAAGTCGACTTGTTTTATATTCTACCGGCGTTATCACTATTTTCATTGGTGTTGTAGATGGACGATATTTATTTTTCATTCACTTAGATTAACAAAAGAGGAGAGAAAAACAAATCGTACGTATCCTAATTATATTAGGCGACAATTATCCATAAAAAAAAGAAAGCGATCATAAGATGGTTACAAAAGCAACAAAAGATTTTAGTGTAGCTTTTCTGTTGCGAGATAATAATCATGACTATGACTTTAATTATTTATCAGAGTCTTCATTCTCCAATTCGAATTCACTATCAACCCTGAATAAAAAAATACGAAGTCCCACTCAATATTCTTTGTCTGGTAAGTTATAGTTTTCAAAACTATTACAAAAAAAACAGAACATTATGAAATGTTAAATTCAAAAAATAAATATTAGATAAAATAGACAAAAAATTTTGCACATTACGAACGCATAAAAATGGACGAAAACCACGTACACCATTTACAACAACACAATTACTTGCATTAGAAAAGAAATTTCATGATCGGCATTATTTATCGATATCAGAACGAGCTGAATTTTCGATATCACTTAATCTAACTGAAACTCAAGTAAAAGTATGTATGAGATATACACATGAATCAATTTTCAGAAAAGAGCAAGATAAGTGAATTTATACGTATTTTAGATTTGGTTTCAAAATCGTCGAGCAAAAGAAAAACGCTTATCCGAAGCTGAACTAGACAAATATCATTTTATACAATTAAAAGATCAATTATCTAAACAATATGAAATGACATCAACATTTTTTTCATTTTCATAGAACGTAAAAATATTCATTTTGCTTTTATAACTTCATTCCTGTAAAAACTAGTCTTGATCTATGTATATATATAAATATATATACAATAAATGCGTCTATTTATCGACGATCAAAAGTTCTGATTCTCTATAAAATGCATCCGTTAATAGTCGATTAGCCTCATCAACCGAATAGCGAGCGAGCGATTGATTCGTCGTATCACGTCTCGACCATTCTCAATGGTTGTGTTTATCGACAGGCATAAAGAAGAATGTTTAGTGTATTAGACTAATGAGATAGTTATGACCGTTTTGTACTAAAAGAGAATGCCAGATTTACACAAATAATTAACTAGAACATGGATTTCTTTTAATCGATTTGAAAATTATACTTCGAAGATAAAATAAAAAGCAATAATGACAAATATATAATTCTCAACTCGATTTATGTATGTTAAAATATTTACAAAAGATATAGGAAAAGTGAGAATCGTAATACATTTGATACAAATACTGTTGTTCATCGAAATTTTATCTTTCAAAACTATGAATATCTAATATGTTTTGTGCCACGACAAATGGCACGGTAACTTACAATGAATACAAAATACAGGAATGGTGAGCTGAACATTTTGTAAGACATTCGAGTTTATATTCTAGTTAAAATGCTCATCATGATTATTAGAAATTTAGAAATCTATCTATTTTATTATGAAATTTTCACATGAAATTCAGTTGCTTATGAAAAAGAAATATTTCTAAGGATGTACTTTCAAACACCAAGAAAGTTCTATCTAATGCACTAGTCATATCTATTGCTGTTAATAGTATCCAGTACACGATATCAGTTTTTTACTTTTTGCCATCGTGAGAAGATCTATTTTCTACAAGAATAGAACAACACGAGAATCTCATTCGTTCTAGAAATAAAAGTACCATTTGACATTATGGAAAACATGTTCGATTTCTTTAGTTAAATCAATTTTGTCCTTCAATGGCAATGAATTATCATGAAATATTTTTTCTTTTCTTCTATAGAAGTTTCTTGACTCATCAAGATCTTAAAGCTGGCGAATTGTAGAAACAAATTCTAATTATTCTCTCCTATCATTTTCGGCACACTTTCTTGTCAAGTTCCTCGGAGGCACACATGTTATAGCATAATATATTATAACATATAATTTTGAATTTCAAGCTCATTAAACAAGTATCAAACCTGTAATTCTCTACTTGTTGAATTGACAACAACCGTTTAATGCACAAGACAGCAAAAGCTACTCTTAATATATCTTTCGATCTCTCATTTTCTCAATGTTCATGTTATATACTACTCAAGGTATACAATTTGATGTATTTGGTTAATTGTCTCTATCTTCCTCTCATTTATCACATATCTCCTTCGCAAAACAAACGATGAAGATAACCCCATTAATTTTTCTCAATTATCAATATCATGTATATTGATGTCACGCATCTACTCAATCGATGAAGGACAAGAAGAGAAAAAAAGTCAATTGAAAGTTGGTTTGCATGTTTAATATGTCAAAAAATTTATTGTTTTGAGTGAATAAATTTTCAATTGTCTGTCATTGACTTTGAAAATGAAACGAAGGAAAAAAATGGAGAACATTTGCATATGAAATTCTCTACTGTCTCCTGTCTTTCTTTCTCTTCTTCTTATTAATGAACCACGGTCGTTTCTGTGTCCATAAAATATCAACCAATCGATTATTAAAAGATGTGACAAAACAATGATTATTTAATTGCAAGAATGTGATATGTATGAGAGAAGAAAGCAGGTGAACCATTCCATTTTTGACAATCGAATATTAAATCTGTTCCAATTCATTGAATCACATGGTGATAGAAACGAAAAAAAAAGAAATCAAATTTTGATCAGTGAACACACAACAACCGTTCGACACTTGACTAGCGATGAGCCTCAATGCGCATCATAATAGTCATTTAGCTTAATGATATGTGAATGATGTCGAAAGAATAAATATGTGAAAAGATTTTCATGAGAAAGAAAAGAAAGTTTCATCTGGCTTCTTGATTATTACACTCAATTGTATGCATTTTATGGAAGAACATACATATATCTGCGTTTTTGTTGAAAGAGACCGATATCCGTATTTTCATTTTGTTTCAAAGGGCATCTGGTTAGTGATCTAAACTGTTTTCATCAAACGATTTACTTCCTTTACAATAAAGATCATTAAATCGATGATTCTCTTTTTTGCGGAGATCAGTCTATATTACATCATGAAGAAATCCAATCATGAAAAAAAATGCGTATGTCAGATGCACATTATCATACTCGTTGCGCTTGTCAATCGTATATAGTGATAGATGCATTCTTCACCTATCATCTAATTGCCCCCTAGAGTCGTGCTATTAGAGTTAACCTCGTCAAGAAATATAAAAAAAACAACATCAAATCAAACTTGAATTTGTCATTTCCCACACGTAGAACGTCTCTAAATGAACGAAAGTAAAAGGCGGATACCTGTCGAGATTAAATTATTGGGATTTGTTGTATACACGATTAATGATAGTTTTATTTTGATTGATCCTTTCGATTTTTTTACTCTCTTCATACTTATTATCATTGAGTAGAGATGCACACAATGATATACTTTTTTTTTCTAAAAAAAGAAAAACGTAATTTCCGTTTCAGGGATAAGCTTCTATTTCCTTCTTCTCAATGATCGAAAAGTGAGAAGGAGGGGGCAAGAGAGACGAAGGAAGAAAATAAGAATTCACATTTTTCGTCCAATAAACGATTTTGCGTCTGTTTAGTTATATACGTAAACCAATCAGAACTTCTCTTTTTCTTCTGTCTCTTTTAGAAGAAAGGAGAAAATGTAGAAAATTTGACTTCACAAATTAGAATTAAATCTAACGATCAATCGTTAAATCATGGAGCTACCATTAAAAATATCCAAACGTAATACTGATTTCAGTATACGTTCATTAATTAATTGTTCACACAATGATACTCAACAACAACACTGCTCATCTCACACAACAAGTCCATCCAAATCAACAAGCAATGAAAGTCTACAATATTCACCATCATCCTCATCAACATGTACTGGTGGCAGCAGCATCATGACTCGATCATCTTGGCCACATAATAATAACAATACTGACAACTCACAATTGAATTGGTTACCCGATGCTGAAATTATTGATAAAGCACGTAAGTAAACTATTGACATAAACAAAATAACACACTATGCTAATCAAACTTAGGCAGTAGTGAAAAAATCAGAGATTACTCATCAACATAAGAGTACATATAATCTTGGCGAAATATGAAACACGATCACACTATTACTCAGTTCAAAGTATAATTAAGCAATGTACACAGACAGAAAACGTTGATTGATTTACTTTCCAAACCATTCAATATTACACGCTGCATAAGATTACTTTAACTACTACTATTTATGTCGTAGATTGATTTTATCTGAAGACCTACTCAATTTTGAGAATGTCTGTTCGTGCAGAAATCGAGCTAAAAATCTCAATGACCTATTGATTTCAAGAAGTTATTCTATGGCTTTTTTTCAATGAGACTACCTCATTTAGACAATTACAGACAGAATATTTTCACAAGAAACTGACGAGTCTAGTCTATATGTTCTTGTTTTCTTTCGATCTGTATTCATAATTAGTAATCATCCAGGTTTATGATTATGTTTTTCTCTTTTGATAATTTAGGCAATAACGAACTACCGAAGATTAATGCGAAAATCTGTTCATTGCGTAAACATAAACAAAATCGAAAGCCACGTACACCATTCACAACATCACAATTGCTAGCGTTAGAGAAAAAATTTCGTGACAAGCAATATCTAACTATTGCCGAACGAGCTGAATTTTCAGCGTCATTAAATCTTACTGAAACACAAGTTAAAGTATGTAGTTTTTATTTTGAAAAAATAGATTTCAATAAACAATATCTATGCATTTTAGATATGGTTTCAAAATCGTCGAGCTAAAGAGAAACGTGTTGCTGAAGCCGATGCAGAAAAATATCGTTTTCTACAAATGAAACATCCATTAGCTATTGCTGCTGCTAATGTTCTACATCATCATCACCATCATCATCCTCATTCGTTGTACAATTTTATGTCACCTGTAACTACAACGTGTTCATCATAAATGATATCTCTAGTCAAAAATGAAATTTACAAATGACAGCGAAAAATAAATAAATAACCGACCGAAAGACAATTATCATTTGACATTCACAGTGAGAGAAAAATCGTCATATGTTATATGATGATGATTTTTCATTTCTCAATCTGTTCATAGATTTACATAATATGTTGACAGTTTTGTTTTTGTTTTTTCTTTGTTTTGTTCTGCTTTGTTTTCCAAGATAACAAGAGAGAGACTTATCTTTGTCATTTTTGTTTCTTTTTTATCGTTTAATGATCCATGATTGAATTAAATATGTACGTAATTTATGCTGTCGATTGTATTGTGTGAAATGTAAACGATCTAAACAACCTTTTACTGACGACAGCAACCACACCCTATCGAAAAAATCTAACTATAACAACAGACACGTCTCATTTGTGTTTATATTCAACCGTGTACATATATATATATATATATACATATTTCCTACTTCTCTAATCATGGCCAATAGATCGAGTTTCAACCGAATAATCATTTAGGCCAAAAGGTCAACATATCAAGTGAGATCTACGTCTATTGGAAATGTACATTCGCATGAATGTTGCTTGTTATTTTATTGTCATATCGATGAGTATCATTTTGATTCAATGAACTTCAAAGACATTGAATCAATTATGTGTCTCCTCCTATCTAATTTAATGATGATGAGCATATATCCTTGACTAAACAGAAACACACATATATTCACATGACAAAAAGAAGAAGAGAAGAAAAAAACAATTATTCGGTATCAAAAGTAAGATCTTTCTCAATGATAGAAAACAATATATGCAGATATAATCAGTGAAGAAGATGAAACAACACATTGTCATAATGTATTATTTGGTTAATAAGACATTTTTTCAATATATCATTACTTTCGAACGTAGTTCAAACGCATTGACGAACAAAACATTTTCAATATCTATTAATTTCACAATAGAAATCGAATTTCAAACAACGAAAATACTTTATTCATATTGAATGCATTTATAATTTATGAAATCAATCAATATTCACTTTGGACTTGATTGATTGTGCTCAATAGTAATCTCGATAAATATTTTTTCGAAGAAATGAATGTATATTCTATGGAAGTGTTTAATTCAAAAAGACAAGGAAGTTAGTAGAAAACAATTTAGTTTTATTCCTTGACAATAGTTTATTCAGCTTTTCCCCCGATATAAAAGTTTTTTAGTCGATAATATGAAATCTTTGAGAAAATCTCATTTGTAACATTACAACATTTTTGTATTACATCTTTTGACAATCTTTTTGTGAATAAGTTGAAAACTCTATTGGACGTAGGTGGGTTGGTGAGGAGAGGGAGGGAGGGGGGTGTAGAGAAGTGATTTTCTGTCTATTTGATTGAGTTTAAAAGATAATTTGGTTTGTCTTAATTGGTTCATTCCTAATGAGTCATTTATATAACAAAAAGACAATGGCACAATTATGTGATACTTTGAACGTTCATATGGTCTTTATTGAAATAGATTTTGCGTAGTTCATAATATGTTGCTATTAGACTTTGACATTCCCAATACAAGATAGGTTAACTTTTATAAAAAGAAATGTCTGATATATGTTTCTTTTGTAGACAACACTAGAATTTGACCAGGAATGTGTCCATGCTATTATATTAGTGTTCCTGAGAAGTTCATATGTCAATTTTTTACTTTGTCTAATTTTTAAGGATTAAAAGAATTTCATTGTTGTGAATTGGTCAATCGACTTTCAGTTATAGTCAAAGATTACCACTGGCATGAGGATGTTTCAATTGTGGTGAATACCCAGTATTCTCTCCATACTAATCTTCTATCTTGTACAATTTATCGAAAGCTCTCTTGAATATCTTTGTAAATGACTTGACGATTGTAGCCTGATTTCTATAAGTTGTATCAAAAAACCTCACTAAAATGCACCAAATCTCATAGCCCCAAATTTTCCTGTCTTCTACATTAGTGATGAAACTTTTGGTTAGCCGATGTTTGTCTGATCGACAAAAACTTGTAATTTTTCAATGAAACGATTCGTTTTCGGATCATCAAGTTATGTTCATAGAAGTAAGGATGCTGAAACCGAGTCCAATAATAACGAGATGATTTTGTTTTAGCAAAATCTTAATAATGCATAGTAACAGAATTAAAATCTTTAATAGCAACACTCGAAGAATCTTTCTTTTATTTTAATTCAGACCTTGAACAGATTTCATTCAGTGAAATAAAAGTATTGTGTCAAAACACAAAAGTTGCATCTGTTTTCAAAAGCTTTTTCTATTTACGGAAATTACCACGGGTTAGTCCTGATTCGTCCCCTTTTTAATTGCTCCAAACTGGGACCCAAAAAACTGAGTCTGAATTCGTCCCCATCGTAGAAAAATTGGTGAAAATATATTCCGAATTCGCCCCGAGAAAAAATATTTTTTTTAATTGACTCTGGATTCGTCCCCACTCTACTTAACATTTGAACGTTCATTCTTCGCACTATCTATATGCACAACTAGTGACCATGAGAATTGAATTCATTTCTTTTGGTATAACCCGTTAGCCTATAAGAAAGATACATGTGATGAATAAGTATATACAGGTGCTGATCGATATATTTTTGATATCCACATTTGTTAGTTGAAAACATATTGAAATATATTTAGCTTTACTTCAACAGAACGGACAGGTAAGGTTCTAAACTATAAGGGTTTTCAATATACTCTCAAACGTGAACAAAAAACAGTAGTAGAATGGGGGTGTCGTTTACGAAATTCTAAGAGAACACTTTCTTTGTCTCGAGATAATACTGTGATTGCTCGTGAACCAAATGCACACACTCCATCTTGTTTATTTGATAGAAGTAAACTTATTAAGGATCAAGCTCTCGGAAATATGAAAAAAAGAGCACGAGAAAAAACAACTACAATTCTCAAAATATATGCTCAAGAAATCGTATTGGCTAGAGTCATGAATCCAGGCACATAAACAGGTTTATATTTTTCTGCACTAGGAAGTGTTCACTTTACGCATTATTATCATTGATCCCTGAATTATCCTGTACTTTCAAAAAATTTACATTAGAAATTCATGCTTTTTGAAATCGAGCGGCAATTAATATAATAGGGGACCAATTTAGAGTGGGAACGAATCTGGGAGGGACGAACTTAGACAGGAGACGAAACTGGGAGAAAAAAATCAGGGGACGAATTCGGAATTAATTAAGGAGAGACCAGTTGATCGGGGACGTAATAGGGGACCAATCAGGGGTATGCCATTACCATAACTCGTATTAAGACATAATTTTTGATCATTCAAGAAAAGTTCATTTTAAGTTTGCCTTAGTTTGATTATGAATTCGTCATCGACGAATGTATTGCATTCTATCATCTTATTGCACGTATATCTATGACGAAAATTCTAAACTTTCATTTTTGTAATTTATAAACATAGAAACTTATGATTAACTTGTAAAATTCAATGATTTTTATGAAAGATGATTAAAAAAAAAGCAAAAGATTGATTTTTCAAATCTTTATTTTTATTACTGTTTATCATCATGATCTAAAACCACTCGGACTACCATAGGAAGAGAAAGCACCAATCATGAATTGAGAAAAGAAAAAGACCTAGAAAACATGATTTATGTCGAAGAAAAATCAAATGAAATTATCGATAATGAACTAGAAAGGAGTATGTGTGACGAATTTGGCTAATAATCATAAGTTTTTGTTGGACCGATAATTGTGTATAAGTCAATAAACTAATATCTTCGTTGAATTCTTTCGAAAGCATGCGTTTTGATTTAATTTGATTAGTAAAATATTTTAATTCATAAATTAAAGCAAGATAATGACCGTATGTTAAATTCGTCATCGTTGTTTTGTTATTATCATGCTCATGATGATCGTTTTCCACCATCAATAATTCATTATTTCTCATTATCAATGGTGGTGTTTCGCTATTGAATATAAGTAGATGTTCAATATCTCGAATTTTACATATTATTTGTTGACGAAGTGTGGAAAAATCATATTTTCGTTGTCGAAGTAATCGATTAGTAACGATATTTTTTGTTGAAATGATTACGAACCAAATTAACAAAAAAGCAGGTATCGCAGCAAGTAAACTAAAATTAATTTCATTCTGTTTCATCAATTGATCGATTTGTATAACTAGACCTTCACCATCGACTTTTACTTTTTGAACTTGAATTAGTATGCCTTAAACAGATTGAAAATGAAAATAAGTTCCACTCGTGACGAAACCTACGTCAGGTAACCAACACAGATCTGATGATTAATTTAAAAATTTTGTATGATCTCTTCATTGCAATTTTTAGCATCAATACACTAGCTCATTCTCAGAGAAGCAATTCCATTCAAAAGCAATCAAGAACAATAGAATTTTTAAAATTCTTATAAATATCCATTCAAAATTTCTTCCTACGAATGAGATTAGATAGCTATCAAGAGATTAGAGTTTCTAGGTCTCAGTGGCGGATCCAGGATTTTTGAGAGGGGGCGGCGGTTTTAAAATTTTTTCATTCGAGATAATAGAAATTTTCTGAAGTACTTTTTAAAAAGTGTGTTTCATTTTTCGTAATTCTCTATTTCGTTTTTATTTAGTAAATATATAAATTCAGGAAAACAAAACAAGTGCTTTTGAGAAAACTTTAGAAGTAAGTTCGAAAACACTAACCGACAATTGGACTTTGCAAATGCACGAATCTCTGCATTAGCATTTGCATCTAGATATCAATAAATATACATCACAATGTGTGGGTGTCAGAGTTATGGTACATTCATATAAGCAGACTAACTTTCACCTCATATCGATACCCACAAAATTCTATTGATGCTGATGATGCTGTTATGACTTGAATCTCTTCCAATGATGAATCTAAAGTTGACTGAGGTCCCAGTGAAAAATTGTCATAAAATAAAGCAGTATAGAGTATGTTACAAAAATAAGTTGGCTATTTTAAAGAAAAAACCGTTCTAGACAACCTGGAACGATTTCCAAAATGGAACAGTCTAGAACTCATTCCTCGTTTATTCGAACGCATTTTTCGATTACAAAATGGAAACTCATTTTTAGGGAACGCATTCTCGATCATTTCCATCTAGCTTCACATTCCGTACAAGAATCCCCGAAGAGAAGTTAGCACAATATAGGTCCAGAGGCCTCTTCCAATAAAAATCGCCGATCTCTATCACACGGTGTGCTCCGATTTTTCGCAGCTTAAACTAATGATCAAAATACTTTTTTTTAAATCAAGAATGCCAGTAAATCAAACTAATCGCTAAAGTCAGATGAAAGCATTCAATAATTTATAGAACGGTGAAGAATGTGTTCTTTTCTTTCTAAGAATGGTGTTAGATTGCGTGGAATGCGTTCATCACTTTAAAGAATCCTTTCTCAGGTGTTCGATTATAAAAAAGAAAAGAGCGCGATCTAATTTTTTGACGAAATCTGATTCAAACCGTTGCTAAAAAGAACGAAAATGAACCAATTCTAATAGTTTTTGTAACGGACCTGAACACTTTCTGTTCAGTCGAAAAACGGTTTTCGAATCGAAAAGAAAGCATTCTATAATAACATGGAACGAGAAAGCATGCGTTCCTTCAAAAACAGAACAATTCTTTTCCATTTGGAAACACTTTTGCTATACTGTAGAACGCGTTTTTTAAGGAAAAGATATCTTTTCATGAGCACGTTTTCTGCTATTTTTTACATGAACCTTTTTCATTGGAGTGACAGCAAGAGCTGAATATCACGTGGAATTTCTGATTGTGATGTATTTTCATTTTCATCTTGTTGCTGATTGTTACAATTTAAGGCACGTGTTTTGTTTTGAAAAATCAATAACTGGAGGATACATTTCAATCCAAAACATGGTATTTATTTGTTACTTTAAAATAGGCATTCCTCAATAATTGCATGTTGTCACTACATGCTGTATATATTTTGACCAACATATATTCAAAAAAAATCAAATATTTCTCACAAAATCTTCAATACCTCTGTCCACAGAATCAACTTTTTCTTTTAAAATTGAGGTTTTCTCTGGGTTTTTATGGCCATTATAAGCTTTTGTTGGTAAAAATTGAATATTCAAGTGTCCTTGAATATACTGCCGACGGTCGGTAGTTATGATTAATCTCGTTATTGTACTTCTCACTTTTAGTCACATGATCCTAGAGCTTCTTTATTATACATTTCAAATCGCATTTTAATAATCAAAGCTGACATCCTTTGGTTCAATATTCTTTTGTAATATCTATTAAATCTTGCGTTTCATCATAGAAACATTTCAAAAATTTTGGCCGGAACTTCTATTCTCAGGGGGGTGGCGATAGCCGGGTAGCCTAACTGGTGGATCCGTCACTGGATGAAACAAGTACTTCACTTCCATTCTTTTCTATGTTCGCATTGTTTCTCGTTGACGAATTCATTGCACATAAACGCCATCTATCCCATTCTTAATACTAGTTGGTTAAAACTGTAAACCGATAGAAGAATCAAAGTAGAGCCCCTCTCATAACGATTCACTTTTTTTCTTGTTCTAATCTGATTCTGACAAAAGCAATACACTACGATATACATTTATTTATTGTTTTCAGATAGTTTATTTCTTATTGTTCCTTACTATCAATGGCATCATGCATGGCATTGAAGCGCTCATTCGACCAAGACCGTGATTCTCCAAATAATAATAACAATAATCATCCATTTGAGTCTCGAACGTCCTCACCATCGTCAAAACGTCGACGTCGCTGCTTTCCCATGACGGTTGTTTCGTCGCCAACAACAACGACTAGTGAAACAACAGAGTCAACAGTATTTCCTAGTGTTCAACCAATTCTAACTACAGGTTTATTGAAAACGCAACAAAAAGAATGCATCCATTTTCTTTACGTGAAGTTTTGTTTTGCTTTAGATGTGTTATTAACTCGAATTAAAGAAGAAGTTCGTCGTCTTCAACGACGTCATCAATTAAAAGTCTCCGCATCATCCGATGTCAATGATGATGATAATTCAAATGAGTGTCGTTCATCAACCAATCATCAACATCTCTTAACACTCAAACAAGTTAACACGATCTGTGCTCGATTATTAAAAGAACGCGAAGAAAAAATTCGAGAGGAATACGATAGAATTTTATCGCACAAGCTAAACGGTAAAATTTAGATTTTCAATTGAAAAATAATACATCCATGGAATTTATTTTTTTACTCCAGAACAATACGAAGGTTTTGTTCGATTCACACAAGATCAACTTACCCGAAGATTTTCTGAATTACAATTCTCATGTAAGTTTATTTTCTTTCTAATTTCATGACTTTTATTTCGTTTTAACGATTTGGTTTAGATGTTTCGTGATCGTTCTTGTGTAGATACATATTCTTGGTGCTGGTTTAGAACTTTTTCGATCCGTTTCTAATAGATCATAATCATTTTCTATATATGTATATCGAAAGTCCTATTCTTTTTCTGTGTCTGCTATGAATTGTGTATTATTCTTTTGTATTCTTGTGTGATTTTTTCTTTTCCTCCTAAAAGGTGGTACGATAATGAATGCGCAGATCGGCAAAAAGATTAATAATAGTAATACACATGCAGACATATATATATATATATATATATATACATGCTCTCTCTTGTATTTTATATTTCATAATTTTGATCTCTTCTTTTTTTGTATGTAAATTTTTCAGGCAATATTAAAATTTAGGCAAATCTAAGATTTGTCTGAATTCCAATTTTGCCTAGAACTTATATATACATAACAAAACATTTTTTCTTCTTTTTGCGATTAAATAAAAGTAGTTGAAAATATATAGAGAAATTATCGTTTATTATTTAATGATACAAGAAATAAACTAGTTCTTATTTGTTTTGTTCGTATTGAATTATTCACTGCGCATTTCATTATCGTTTCATGAAACGATATGTTCATTCGATTGATAGTAAAAGAAACATTAGAAGTCATGGTATTGTATACTTGTATTGATCTTTTTATTGAAGTTTGATAGTAGAAAAAAATTCTTTACTTTCAGTTTCTACAAAGTAATTAGTTTCAAATGTATAAAGGTTATTTTAAACTATCTGTGAAGATGTGTTCAGATCGATATTTTACATGAGAAATTTTTATTTATCTATAAATGATATACGCAGTGGAAAATGTGAGTTTGAGAAATAAAGTTCTTTATACATATCAATCAATTCTCTTAATTGACTTCAACACTTTTATCAAGTATTCATTATATTGCATATTATCAGTATACTTTTTTTTATTCAAACTTTGAGAATTTTATAGAAAAGAAATGGTCCTCTGACAATAATATCAATATGTTTGATCGAGGTAGCATGAATTTTTAATCAATTCCTTACCAAGTACATTTTAAAATTACTGAAACAAAGTGTGATTAATTACTTTTAAATAGTATGAATCCATTAAATCAAACAACAGCAGATACATGTCGATCAGTAATTATTTATGCAGATTGATCAAGAACCAGTAAAAGTATCATGAAAAATGTTCAGATCCATTAATTGATAGAAAAAAAACCAACTACTTTGACTTTATCACTATATAATACGAGTTCTTCTTTTGAGTAAATGCTTTCGAGTTACTATCTTGAATCATAACATCAATACATTATTGCTTACGGACAATGTCGTTGACCTTCGTAGATATCTATCTAACGACATGTGTCTTCCATTGCTCCATGAAATAGAAAAATACTAATGCATTCTTTGTTATAAGTCAACAATCTCTTGTCAGATGTCATTGATCAACTATTTTTAGCGAATCATGTACCAATTTTTAAAATAAAATTTTACTTAAAGTCAATAATCTGTGACTCGACAACATTTTACTAAGAATATTAAAGAATTCGACATAAGACCTTCGTAAAGGATTATAGAATTTAGTGAATCAAAATCGAAGCATCAATCATCATTCGAGAAGATTATTTTGTCGTTTCTCAATTGAGTATGACTTTGTTCATGACCGTTCAAGAAGAATCTTTCGGTGAAAATTCGAATGTTACATAATTTGACTTCGAAGTCAAAACTACGGTAGCAACTGGTGCCACTATTGATGATACATTCGTCACATGTGTATCTGTGTAATACAAAGCACCAACAGAATCCACCAAAAGAAAACTGCTATTCCTTTTCAATAAATGTGAATGGAAGTGAAATATACGATACAATGGTAGTCAATAGCGCAAGAGACGACATAACTACGAAAGAAGAGAAAGAACGAACATTATTCTTAGGTATGCCAATTTTTTTTGTTATTTCTTGTTGTTGTCCAAACGGTTTGCGATAAATAAAAGTTAGTATCACACCTACAGCGAAATCAATACGTTTTCTTATTTCTTTAGAGTATTTTTCTCAACTTTACACTTACATATTATGTATTTACAAAGGATAAATCAGTAAGTTTGACTTTTAGTAGAG
This sequence comes from Rotaria macrura, assembly GCA_900239685.1. Classification (NCBI taxonomy): domain Eukaryota; kingdom Metazoa; phylum Rotifera; class Eurotatoria; order Philodinida; family Philodinidae; genus Rotaria; species Rotaria macrura. The sequence continues at coordinate 162,041 of OENT01000039.1, forward strand.
TAAATAACGACATTTCGCTAGTCAAGCATAGGCATATATTTTTGGGTTCATTTACAATATAAAAGATGACAACCACAAGAATATTAGCAAACGAAAAATACATCTTTGTTATTAGACGAGAAAAAAATACTATTTTTAGTGAGCAATAAAGAATTATTCGATAAAGTCATTCAAAGGTACTTAATAAAATACTTTATCAAAAAATCCTCGATCAATCTGTATGGATAAATGGGTGGTCATATTTCTCTTCTGATAAAAGTCATCGTCATGTTTGCTCTCATTGATATCTACGTTGGGATGAAGAGGCCATTTTACCCTTTTTTCTTCCTGTGTCAAGCAAACTGAAAAATAATGCATCTGCACATTCTACAACATTGCCTAGAATTCATGTTTTTTGTATTGGTGATATTTAATAAGATTACAGTGATCGAAAAAGAAATCCAATAGATTAGTAATTCGTTTTTCTTTTGCCTGTTTCTTGTACAACAATACAACATGAAAGCTAACGATGAAGAATATATGGCTGACGAACGTAGGTGATCAGTGAAGTGTTTCAACTTTCTGTCCTAATGTTATCAATATTTTCTATCTGCAACGGTTCACCTTTCTCTTTCTTCACGAATAAATCGAACCGTTGTTATTATGAGTCTTGATATCGACAATAACATACGAGTCCATGAGTAATTTCTTCGTTTACTACATTGACTATCCACACTGTATAGCCACGTGTCCTTTTTTTTACCAATATATATATGTATATATATGCGTATCTTTATATGTATAGATGCATAAACGAAAGAAAAACAAGGCCAGAATGGGAAAAAAGAGGGAGAAAGAAAAATAAATCATTCTCTATTCACAGGTAGCAATTATAATCAAACAACATTCTCATTTAATCTTCCACATCAAATATAGTCAAACACACAATCACACATTGGCATTCTTCAATTTTAAGCACTTAGAAAAATGTTTACGACTAAAGTTGCACTTAAAAATACTAAATAACGTATCAATCTCTACATAATTCTTAGTATTATTCCTCTATGTATATCTATCAACAAAATATATGGGCACATATCTATGATGACAATCGACCCTCGCCTTCGTAAACAGTTCTCTGTTAGTTTTTCGCGACCGGATGATCGTCCTATGCGCCGAAAGCGATCGAGCTTAGCTGATACTGAATGGGAATATGGTTAGTAACAGCATGTAATTTTACATATACATATTTATACATATCTATGTATAATGAACTAAAACAAACAGACTAATAAACATTAAATCTATCATGCTTAAAGTTGATAAAAGGAAGAAAGAAATTAGAGTTAAGCACAATATTTCCTGTTTGTTTAAAATATTTAGAACCTATTCTTACCACAGTTAGTGCAACAGCAGTGGCAATGGCGAAAACATTAGCAAATATGAAAGTACCAAAGAAAAGTTGGGATTCAGATAAAGCACTTAAAAGTACTCACACAGGTCTATTTGGTAAACATCAACTACGTGCTTATTTGTTTTTGGCATTGGGCTATGGTATTATTGTAGCCTGGCTAACACAGATGCCAGTGTTTGCTTGTAAGAAACTTCTAATTGAAAACATTGTTCGTTTATGTTTGCCGAATTCATTCTCATTTTTAAAACAAACATTTAGTGTTATCGCCGAAATTCGTCGACTGTACACCGTACTATGTGAATGAATCAAATAAAACGTACAAAACATATGCTGAACTATATCATACATCGACAACAATTCCAAATAAAGATATTCAAGCTCATACTGAACAAACAAGAGTTGTATTACAACCACAATATAACTATAGCAAAGAATATGGACGCAGTGTATTGACTGATGTAAGCACAAAACTTTTCTATTGCTAAACAAAATAATATAAGAAGGAAAATTCTTCAAAATAGATGCAAGATATGACGGTAATAATAAGTGCTGAAGGGAAAGGAATGAATTAACTAATTGTTCGTTTTTATTAGCATTGCCTTCATTAACAAAATCTTTTATTTCGAACATAAGTTTTATTCTAGTTCAATACTTTATGCAATAAAGTATACGTAAAAATACCTAACGTAGCGTATGTGATTGGGTTGGCTTTGGGTGGTATTGTCTTTGGTTATATTGCGGATCACAGTGGAAGAAAAATGATTTTACTCGGTACATTATTTTTTGAAATTTTGATGTTTCTTCATTAAATAAGATATTTCTAGGTTCAATGTGGGCAGCATGTCCTTTATCTATATTTCAATTACTAAGTGATGATTACATTTCATATGTGTTTTTTATATTTTTTATCGGAATGGCTGTTAGTGCTGTGCGTGTTATAACTATACCCTATGTAATGGAAATGGTATGGAAGATTCATATTTTCTTTTCTTTTGATTTTGAACACAACTCAAAATATCTATTTAGTTTCCAATTCAAACACGAGCTATGTATATTCTTCTACTAATAGGAATAGTTTTTATGTTAGATTTAATAACACCGTGGCTTGCATTGGGAATCAAAAATTGGAAAATTTTACAAGCAGTTATTTCTGCACCATTAGTTTTAACCGTTGGTCTTTACTGGTATGTTGATAAAAGAACAGATTCAACAAGATAATTCATAATTATGAGTCAAATAATATTTTTCATCAACCTGTCGAACACTTTGAAGAAAATGAAACATCTAAAAATTTCAAGTGTCTACAGAGTTTCAATATCGTAGCAAACTGCTTATGAATATTTGAATGTATGCATTCTAAAATTGATCAATACAATCTATGTAGAAGCCAACTATGAAGCGAGATGACACTACCTCTTGAGTCACCATAGATACATCTTGTCATTGTGTTATGTGAAGTATAATTTAACAAGTACTGTTGCACTATATAGAATAGAACTGTGTATTCGACACAATTGTCATAGACTGTAGTGATATACGGTTATGAAAAACGTTACTGTATTATTATCCTCAACATCACTATCACGACAGAAATTGAATCATTTACAATCATAGATCCTGACAAATATTTAAACAGCTACATATCCATGGGACATGAAAGGACATAACAGATGTTGGTGATGTACGATCTATGATCGTATATCAGTGACGTATCTCTCTAAAATATGAGCTGCATCCTAATCTAATTTCAGTGAAATTTATTAAAAAGTTTATGAAACAGTGTATTGTACAATGAATAGAATATAGGAATCTTACTGTGTTGTTCAATAGAAGTTACATCATATTCCATATTTTGATCCACCATAAATTGAACTTATAAGAATTTTCGTTTCAGTAGTTCTCTTGGAATCTTCTACTCGACCCTTTTTGATCTATTGTTCTTGAGCACTCCTTATGTGCACAGGATTTTAAACATGTTACGACTTTTAAAACGAATTATTCACTATGAAAGCATCTGTTCGTTTTTTCAATTGAAATCAGTTGTATCCTATGAAATTTAGGTTTATGGAGGAATCGATGTTTTGGTATACGTCTCAAAAAGATTATGTGGCAGCTATACTATCGTTAACAAATATAGCTAAATTCAATGGTATAAATTTGCAAGATAAATTTTGTGAAGCACGTGAATTTCTTCGTGGTAAACGTTCCAAAGGCATACAGTGTGATTTTCAGCCACTACTTCGATTAAGTTTGTTATTTATTACTCGTGGAAAATATTAATAATTTTTCTAGAGAAAAAACTTGATACATTCATTTAGAGGATATCAAAACTTTGGGCTCAAAATATCCAGATTTTGATATGGTAGATTTACAAGCAACAACAAGTAAACAAAATACATCGTTCAAACGTATTTCACAAGTTATATTAGGTCATCATTATTATCCAAAATTATCAAAATTTTATCCAACAGATTTTCTACATTCACCTATCATAACCTTATATTTACTTATCATGTGTGGTCTGTGGTATGTATTTATTTATATAGAATACAGAAAGAAATTCATTATTCTAATGGATTTTTTCTTAAAGGCTTGTTAGTTCTTTAACAGAATACAGTCTTGATGCTCCGCATTTGACACAACATTTAACGGATAATTTTTTCTTCAATTACTTCTCGTCACATCTTATACAAATCGTTTCATTTTTCATAGCGTCTCCGCTGGTCTATCTGTAATACATTGATACTCGTTGGTGTCTTTTTCTTTTTGATAATTCAATGAACTTTTACTATTTAGGTTGGGTCGTCGATGGCCAACCTTTTGTTTTTTCCTTGTTGCTGAAGTTTGTCTTCTTGGTTCAGTTGCCATTAAATTAGGTAAATCGATTACTCGTTGAATACTCTTTCATAATTTAAAATCAATACTTAGATCATGAACAAGCACGTACTGGAATGCTCGTTGTTTATTTTACTGGTAAATTTGCAACACGCGCAGCATTTATTGTATTAATTATTTATACATGTGAAATGTTTCCGACCGGTTTACGGTAAAACTATCATAAATGAAATTATTTTTAGAAACTTTAGTTTTCTTGTGTTGTAAAGATGTACAGCACTTGGTATATGTTATGCGTTTCGTCTACTTGGTATTGCACTTGCTTCTCCTAATGTGGTAAGAAGAAAAATGCTAAGAAATTTGTTTTTTTCTACGATTAAAAATTTGATTATCAGGGTGAACTAAATGATTGGATGCCTCGTCTTATTTATGGAGTTCTTTCATTAGTACTCGGTTCGATGGCACTTTTATTACCTGAAACAAAAAAAATACCATTACCAAGAACAATGTTTCAAATAGAAAATTTGCCAACACAAATAAGTAAAACTTGTCGTCGTCATCGTTCGGGACTTGTCACGCGTAATGTTCGATCGGATAAAAAACGTGCAGAAGCAATAAATTTTCGTGACGACGCTTCAGTTGCATCCGGCATGCGTTTAGGTCGTCCTTATGATATTCAATCAACTATGCATAGTATTTATGAGTTGCAAGATTTCGGACAAGATGATACAGTACATTCGATACCTATGCGATATTCAATGCGTCGTACGGATTACAATTATCCCACAATTTATCAAGCATATGGTGGCGTTCATGGTGATACATTTCGACAGCAACAATCAATCGCTGAAGATGTTGAATACAAGGAAGATGTTGATATGGAACCACAACTCAAAATGTTAAAGCAGAGCTTCCGTCCATCGCAGGCAATTGCTAGTGAAGAAAATTCGACTATATATACAGATGATGTTATTATCTCAAAAATACCAACAGAAAGACAGCCAATCAATCAACTGCCTCCATTTGATTTACCATCACCAAATCAAAATGAAGCTTTCTCACGAGATTCAAACAGATCAATCAGGCCATCTGATGTGAATAAAGAGGATAATAACTTAGATGAGAAAATACCACCATCACCGAAATACCAACGAACGATGAGTCAAGATGAAAATTATTTTTCTGAACATTGTTAAAATTTTAACGAACAAATTTTACTTTATCAATATCAAACAATTCATACTGACAAAAATTCTTCTTTGTTTTCCTCGTTAAAATGCAATGTGTGATACATTAATAATTTCTCGTATTTTTCTTCTTGTTCGAACACGATTTCAAAGTAGGTTTACATGTTTTCGTCGTTGAATATGTTAATATTCAACGTATATGTCACAATTACTTATATCACCATGCTTCTTTCTTATTATTCGTTTACTACCTTAGACGTGTATAAATATGATTGCCTATGTTTTCTCGATTGTCATTGAAACGTACACAATTTTTGGTTTTGTCATTCAGTTTTTATGCTCTACTTCTATCTTTAATAAAATCTTATATTTTTATGCATATTCGAAATGTTTCTTATCAAATGTTGAGTTTGCTGATAGAATTACAATATTTAAGTCATCTGTTGGATGAAAGAAAATTTTGATAAAATTTCAATAAAAATAAGTATTCATAGTTGAATATAACCACAGTATTATGAAGATGTTAAGTGCATGACATATTCAAAATAACTGGACAAATTGATTGTTAGCACATGAAAAGACGACTAACGAAGAGAACTTGCTAGCTTTTCAATTACTCTTCATTTGGAATTTCATGGATTCTAGAGGTTTTAATAATTTATGAATATGATGCAAACAGTTCGACCTTGATGCGTAACAACATCGAGGTAGTCCACTTTTATGACATTTTATTTTTATATACCATGGTTTCACTTCTACCCTTCTCCTCGCAGGAGTACCCGAAAAATTGAAATTTAATTTGAATCGTTCAGTAAAAGTATTCACCAACAACAATAGTTTCGTGTAAACCTTTCAGACCTTTTGGTCACTTTGCACAAAATATACTTATTGTAAAGGCACGTTTTTCTGGTTTCTTGTTTATAGTTTCATTGTTTGATATTTAAATTTCAAAAAGAATACTTTAGAAAAATGCTACAACCAATTTGCTATAAATCATTCTTTTGAAGAGTTAAATTTTTTTTGTAATATCTCAAGTTGAAATCTCAAACAAAACATTCTTGCAGGTTGTTGCCTTGACATTCTACTAAAACTATATAAGAATATGCCAATAGAATAGAACTACTATGTGGTTGGAATGTTTTTCAAGATATCCTCATAACTCATTAAAATACACACGATGAACATCATCGAAACTATAAAACACGTAGAGAATTGAAATTAGAACTGATCTTTATAAGCGTTCATAATTAAGATTAGAAAATCAACATTCATCTTCATTATAATATATACATGTGCTGAAGAAACGTTCGTTTTGACTCATGATAAACTCTTAAAAACAAATCTTCGGAGTCAATTTTCAATGTGTCGTCATGTAAATACACGTACAAAAAAGTGATGTACCCATTTTTTTATAATAAATAATTACAGAAGGAGTGAGATTCATTCTCTACTCTTAAGATTTCCATGTCTCTCAGCAGTTTTTTATTTTTATTGCGCTTTGTAAAGCATCGCCAATCAATGGAAATATATTCACATCAGTACAATAGGATAGGTAAGAAGAAAAAAATAACCATAATATTCTTTTTCTTCTATAGCATGCTTCTCATTTGTTATCACTAGAATCAATTATTCAATGTTTTAGAATGTAAGAAAACTTGCATGGTTGTTATCTATTCTAGTCATGACAATAGTTGAACATCTATGTGTGAGCCTGAAATAATAGTTGGACATAGTAATTAACTAGAGTACACTTTAATTGACTTGTGTGGATTTGAATATTAAGAAATCATCTTGATGACAAAGAACTCTTTCCACAGGAAATGTATGTCTAGCATAAGACCTATTCACGTATTTTTATTAATTGTGTTGCGTAGTTCTTGAGAAAATATTTAATAGTCATTTTTTTTATTGAATTTTCTTGATATCATAGCTAGGATAAAAATATTAAACTTACATTTTCGAATAGAATTGCTTGAGAAATATTGCCGAACAAATCAAGAAGAAGTCTTTTTTCACAGTAATTCAACCTGAATAGAAACTATAAAGTCCCATCATTGATTAATTTTCATTAGTTCAAGAGATGATGCAATTCAAGGTGAAACTTAATTTTTGTGAATAATTATCCTGTTTTAAGAAGTCTCGACAGCGAATTCGATAATCTGTTACGTGGAAAATAGAGAGAAAGAGACAAACTTAGAAAAGAACTAGAATTGATTAGAGAGTTCAAATACGATTTACAGTAGTTTTTCTTTTCTTCTTTTCTTTTTTCTCTGAGGGCATTTTCTAATTATCTATCATATACATCATAAAAATAAAGAATAGAAAAAAAATTAGTACTGGGAATGTTTTATTATTCTTCTCAAAATTCATAGTTTTCCTTGTTACATCCGAAAAATAATTACTATTGTTGTTTATATAATTTATGATAAGAACAGATTTGTTTATTTTATTTTTCTTTCACGATGTTCTAACCTTAAGATTAAGAGGTTTTTCTTCGATTAGTCAACTACGAACTTGATACTTTCCTGAGTTTTTTTTGTTGTTCTTGTAATTTGCTTTTCGTCTACACTAAGAGCTCGATCTTGTTGCTTTCACTGTTTTTTTGCAACCTCTTTGACGGATGAGAAGAACTGCTCACCGCTTCTTTTGAGGGCACGTACACATTAAGATAAAAGAAAGACAAAGTACTTGTTGTCAATAATATTCAAGAGCAAGAAATCGTCAATAACTCATTGCTTGTATATTATCTTGATTTCCAGGCAAAATACATATTTTTCGCCGCATCACACGAAGTACATTAGGAGTATCGAACATTTTCTGGATGGATACTAGGAAGCTGAAGAATTATAGAGAAAAAAAATGAAAAGACATGATTAAATAGCTTTTATATGATTTCATTATGTTCTAAGTAAACACTCGGATGAATAAGTCGCTTTATTTCCGCGTTTATCACTTAGAAAAGAACATGTAAATCATTTGATTGGTATTACTATGCGAGTAGATGCATATTCTGCAAAAGAATTCTGCAGAGAATCGATAAGATCAAACAGACTGAAAATTATTAATAATACGCGCATGGCTATTGTTCTAGTGAGGCGTTGCAACAAAGAACATCGTGACTCGTATTGTAATAGCTAGAGTTAGAAAATAATATTCGACAATGCAAGCAAAACTATTTCAAAATGTAAATGCAATATGAAAAACAAACAATTGTGAGACGGTAACGAAGAACGTGTTCATGTCATTTTATTTTCAGCATATTATGTCGATCAGTGAGTATTTGAAATAACCTTTCGTGTTATCAACAGAGATAAAGTGAAAAAAAAAACAAGTTGTTTCGGAGTATAGAGATCATATTTAAAAAGTGAAGATTACTCGAGGATAAAAATAAAGAGCTAACGAATCATCTCAGTAGATTTTTCTCAAAGAAGGAAACTCATTCATGAGATTTTAATTTTGATACTAGCATGTATTTACTTACTTAACTATGTAACGTGTAGATATAGCATTCTACTTAGACATTTCTTAAAAACATCGCTAAGCTTTTTTTAATACGATGTTTTCGGGAAGAAGTTTTTTTTATTAATGTGAAGTTTTTTCCTGCACATCATAGATTGAAGGAAATTTATATATATAAATCTAAGATGTAAAACTTATTTATGCTTGAAATAGTCAAGATTATTTGTCATATTTAAAATGAAATAAAATTAACCGATTAGAACTTAAACGAAAATTAATGAATAGATTTAGTTAAAAAAGAAAGAAGTTACTGATTTTTATTGGTATCAAGTTAGATTCTGAAGTGTTACTGTTTCTCTTGTTGAATGTAACCATTGAAATAGAAAAGAAACCTAGAAAAGATATTCATATGATATTAAAATTGAGAACGAGAAATATCAATGAAGATAAAATTCATTCAATGGCTACTGTGATAATAACCTTTGCTCTTGATATGGTTATTGCTTAGTAAGGAACTGTCTTGTTTTTTTCCGTCAACTATCAATCGATTTAGATGTCTTGTTGTTTTTTATTTATTCATCGCCTCATCATATAATTAGGCGACAGCTGCATTTACCACCTGATACCATTGATCCTTTATCATATATGCAAATGTTGTTTCTAATTGTTTTCTATCCAATAGCACACATTACTTATGAGTTCTAGAGTGATGTTATTAATCCAGTTTTTCTCGCTTCGTCTATTTGGTCTCATATCTTCCACTAGAATGATTACTACTCACTACTGTTCTGACGATAAGTGTCATTAAAAGAAGAAGAGCAACGATCATATTTGAAAAGATTCTAAAGTAAGTAGGTGATGGCATGGCATCGTCTACGTTCGTTTATTCGAATCGTGCAATCGAAAACTGGTCGAATGATGACTATGCTTATGCTCACTGTTGGCATAGCCATTGCTGAAATCATATATGGAATTCGTTCGCGATCACAATTACTTATAGCTGATGGACTTTTTTCATTTGCTGAAGGTATTGCTTTAGTTGGCTCATTAGTTGCATTACGTTACGCGAAAGTTGGACGTTTCAATTCGAAAAATACATTCGGGTAAACTTTGTCATTGAGGTTTTGATGATATTTCTACGATAAATTTTAATTTAGTTGGGCTCGATTGGAATTACTTGCTGGACTTTTACAAGAAGTTCTTCTATTGTCTTTATCATTTTCGATTATCGTTGATTCAATTAATAAATTAATCAATCCAAGTCATATAGAAGATCCATCTGCTATGATTTATTTAGGTATAGCTGGATTTTGTATTGGTTTATTGGGTTTATTTTTGTTTCGTGGTTATCATCATGATCATAATATAGGCGATGAAATCGTGGAACAGAAAAAAAATGATTTTCTGCAAAGTGTTTATGACACACTACGAAATGTGCATGTTAATCATGCAAATGTCGAATCATCATTGATTGAAGAAAAACCTATTCCAATGCAGCCTACATTAGTGATCAATGAAACATCCCTAAATAAAAATGAACCAAGAAAAGAGCGACCCGAGCCAATTTTACCATCATTAAATGACACATATACGAATGCATTTATGATTGTTGATAAAATTCCACAAGAATGTCTTAATCTCAAAAAACAACAATGGTACAAATCAGATAAAAACTTAAGTAAATCGAAACGTATTCGGAGTAAAAGTGCAGAATCATCAATGTCCTCAACATTGGTTTTAAACGACGATCGAATTGTACTCGACGATGATTTTCAAGAATCAAGAGTTTATGCAACACTCCATGCGCTCTGTTTACATTCATTGGTAAATATAAATCGATTAAATAGAAAAAACAATGAACTTCTTGTTTACCTAACTAATAGAAACTAATTATAATGATATTTAATATGGCTAAGTTGCTCAAAGTCTCTTGTGCCCTTTTTTGTTCATCCGGGACTGGAGAAAAGTTCTAAAATTTTCGATTTAAATCCAATGTTAGATACAAGAAAAGCTTCCTTGCTAAGATCGAGTCCAATAAATGAATCATCGAAATTGTTCGTCATTTTTTTCCTATGAATTTGTAGCTTCGTATTGAGTTCGATTATTACATAAGTATGAGTTTTTAAATTGTTAGAGACTACAAAATTGTTCCCCCGATGGATACAAAGATGAAGTAATAAATAGTGGCTTTAGATATCGAAAATCAACGAAAACACTCGAATCAAGAAATCATGAAATCAGTTTGTTCCCCCTTGGTGAGACATATAGCTGAAAAACAAGGTCAACTTGTTCTATACCATTTTATTTTTCAAACATATATTAACATACAAGGTAGAGAACGATGTTAATAGTTTAGAAGTTTCGAAGTATCGTTGATATGCTTTTATCATTCTTACAAAATTCAGGTCTTTATTTTATAGTAACATACATCCATTCATGTTTGGCAAATGTTTCATCTGCTAAAGTTCAAGTCATGAGAATCTATTTCAATATAAATATACTATTGATTAAAAATTGTCCGTCGAGTCAAGATGGCCTCAATTTTTATAATTTACAAAAACATGATGATTTACATGAAGACATTTTCCTTTTTTCTTCAAACTAGGCTGTTCTTCTTGAATCATCTATTGTGCTGATATCTGGTTTATTAAATAAATATATCCCAAATAAAAACCCATTGACCAGTGAACCAATAAATATCTGGTTAAAATATATTGATCCAGGACTAACATTAGTCATGGTTATAATAATAGCAATTAAAGCTATACCTGTTATATGGTCACTAGGTCATATACTTGTCGAAGCAGTTCCATCAGGTATCAATACACGTCAATTAATTCAAACCATAATGAAAACTATACCAAAAATACGTGCTGTACATAGTGTACATGTTTGGAGGTCTTTAATTTATTTTAATGTAATTAACGCAAGCAAAGTGAAAAATCCTTTTCCGTTTTTTAGAGCAACTGCTCGCGATATATTTGCTACATTACATGTTGTCTGTGATGAAGATTTATCATTAAGTACATGTCGAGATTTATTTGATCAACGACTACAAAGAATATTTGAAACACATTGTATTCGTCATTTTACTTTGCAATTCGAATACATCAAACCCGGTGAAAATATAAATAAATGTGCATATGGTACTCGACGACGTCATCGTGGTCATCAATCGAATTCTGAAGATAATGATAATCTAGTTCAATCTCAGATTGATTTAGATGTTAATTCACATAAAAAAAATCATTTAATTATTAATTCTTTTGGACAAAGTGTTTGACAGAACGAAATTTGTTCTCTTTGTGATATTCTATTCTATTATGTCTTTATTTTTGCAAATCATTCCGAGATTTTTTTAAATTTTTTGTTTTCTTTTTGCTACTTAATCGCTGAATTGCATTATTTTCTTTTTCGAAATTCATAGATAGTGAAAATTGTTTGTTTTATTTCATAGGAAATTAATATGAAAATTTCTGGCCGGTGGCTGTGAGATGAAAGAGAATAGTTACTTTCAAGATTCAGTCTTATGCGTAGGTTGCAACAAGTTCTACTCTTTCTCAATTAAATGATGACACATCTAGTTATCAGAAAGAAAAAGATAATGTACGTGAGCACGTTTTAGACATGGATTATTTTTCACTATAACATGAATAAAGTTTATAAATAGAAATAGTATTTTCTCTTCCTGAATCCGGATATCAGTAATTTTTTATTTATCAATTGTTCTGGTGATATTTGAGCTGCCGATTTTGGCGTAGTTTTTCTAATGATGTAAGCTTCGATATTTGAGATTCTTGTAGGTAATGCTAATCGAACTGGATGACGCATTAGAATAAAAAAAGTACTTTTCTTATTAAATAGTATTCTGTATGTGCTCATATGAAAAATTTACAATTGATCATCGTGGCAAATCTATTCAAATTGAGAAAGAAGTTGATTTGATATAAGGTGAAAAATGAAAGTTGGAATTGTAAAATAAATTAAATGTGTACTGTTAGCGGAAGAGATTGCTTTACACCAAATGGAGAAAATCGAAGAACGTTCTAGATTTATTATTGCTCTGGACTTTGAAAATTATTCGTCTATTGAAAAAAACATGTTACCGTATTTTCATGGCAAAGACACGAATTATGTCACTCCGTACTATGACTTTCAGAAATCTTTTGAACTTTGATTATTCAAAACCATTTAGCCATAGAATCATCGCGTATCTGTCTACTTTTGTATCCTGATCTCATTTGTAATACTTTAAACAATGAATATCGCAGAAGAATTTATGATTTTAGTGTTTTTTCCCAATTATTTTATACTACAGTAATAATTGGAATATTTGTTTTTCGAATAAGTTCAAAAATGAAATAAATAGGACGACAAAATTTGACTATTTCATTGCCAAGTATAGATTTCTGCATTTTTCTTAGAAATAAACATGGCCATACGAATAAGTAATGCCTGAACTATTTAATTTTTGTATTCTCAGTTTTTTCCATTTTTTCATTCAAGTTGTCTTTTTGATTAGGCATTCTCTGTAAATGCTTATAGTGATTCGATTATCATCTAATTGACATATATAGTACGCCTTTGACAGCGAGAGAATCTTCAGATGAAATCTCAGAAAAATAATCATTACAATACTTTTGATTCCGCCGAAAATCATAAGATCATGCAAACGTTTTATTAATGAACTTGAGAGATACCTAGTCAACTATTCTTCATATATATATATATAATTACATGGTCAATTTTATGGATAAGTCAATACTTTCTCATTAAAAAGAAAATTCTTCGGCAATGCTTGATGTATTTAAATCAAGCTTAGTCTCTTCAAGAATGTCATTTTGTTAATGCTTTGATCAAAGTTTAGTTGTCGTTTTGAAACAAATAAAAACCACAATAGAGAAATTAAAAATTTCCATCGTCAAATATTGGCATGAAATAAATTTTATGCCTCCGAAGCATTTAACCATGTCTTCTCGTCAAAAATATCAATATAGTGGAAGGAAGCTTTATTTTTGTACAAGGAAAGATAAAATTTTCTGATGAATTTCAAATACGTGTATATGTTCATTTAAACATGTATTTCAACAAAATGACCAATAAAAACTAATATCATGATTTGACTCATGTCAATCGATATGAACTATAATCGGTGAAAGAACATAAAACTTCGTTGTTAGTATCTTTTTCTGCATAGATTAATTACAAATAGTATCCGTAAACATCGATCAAAGCATTTATATCTATGATATTGTCAACCAAACCTATTCGAAAATAAACGAGATATATCAACATTTGAAAAAGGATATTTCTTCAATTTGGTTAGACAAATATCTAGAGAAAGTGTGAATCTATAAACTGAAGGATTGTAATAATCAATAGTAACCTAACATGCTGTCGTGTGAATTCACTTTATTAGATCCATTAGACTTGGATTGACCTGGAAAAAATTTCCTATTTTACCCTCTCATTATGGCAGACTAATCATGCAAATTGGCAGGCGCATTAAATATCTTTTCAAAAAAAGTATATACGAAATAATCATACATTGATGGTACTTTTCTATTTAGTTATCGTTTTATTCATCACACTATCCGATGAGAAAAAACTACTTCGTTAAAACAACCCAACCGTATCTAAAATTGAATTATCCTCTGTCGATCATTTTCACAACGGCATTTTCAAGTTTATTTATCTTAAAGAAACAGAATTTAATTGCTGAAGACCAGAAAATAATTCGAACTCGAATGACTTACATACAATAGGATCGATTATTCCTGTAGAATAAAGCAAATGGTTTAAAGTAAATGAGTAAATCATATTTTTACCACATCTAACTTTGAATAAGTTAATAGGACATCTTGTATTCGATCATCATTTATTTGTTTTGTACTATTTGAATCTTAGTTGTTTTTCATTTTACTTCTTCTTTCATATTTCAATAAACAAATACAAAACAACAACAACAACAATAAATAGCAAGAAATCAAACGGATTATGATGATATTGTTGTCGTTTATTTTGTTGTTGTCTTCTTTTAACGATATCGTCGTAGACTGAGTTGTTGTCGACGTTTCCAACATTTTCGACGTGAACCACCTGTTGTGAGTGAATAGCGATGACCATGACCAAGTCCACGAGATTTGCGTCCAGCTGATGTTAAGCCACGTAATTCACGATGTTTCTTATTAGCTTTACATATCCAATTAATACGTGGATCTTCACGAATACCTATTGTAACAGATAAACAAATAATGATTTCAAATTTTTCTTTTGACTTTATTTTTATTTACCCTTGTGGAATGGATCAATAAGAATAACCTCATAAAATTTGTACGTTGCATCCTGTGCGATCCAATATGAATTAAGAACACGTAATGTTGGACAACGACGACCAACACGTTCTTCGGCAACAGATTGTAATGAACGTTGAAATTTTAATTGATTGATACCTTGATGTTTTGGTTTACCGTAGACTTGACCTTTTGGTACTGGTTTCTTTCGTGAGCCACGTCGCACGCGTACACGATAGATAACCTAAATTCATATAGATTGGTAACAAAAAACAGAAAAATCTTGCTTTTGTTTATTTACATATCCGGCTTTAGCTTTGTATCCAACACGGCGAGCTTTCTCTGGTCGTGTTGATTTTGGTGCACGATGAATGGCAGCTAATTGTCGATAATGCCATGTACGAATACGGAAGATAAAACGCATGACATCACTTTGCTTTTTTCGATAGATTTCTTGCAAATATTTATAGGCACCCATGATGTTTTAATGTGTTCCTAAAAACTAATCTAAAACGGAAGAAAATTAAAAAAAAAGTTTCATCTTCATTGGACCATGTTCCTGGTCTCTTTTACAAGAACTTTAATTTCTTCATTGACAATAACGATAAGCAAAAACGAAACTAGTATTAATAAACAACAAAAAAATTAGTTTGGATACTTTCCATATTCTACCCATAGTGGACATTCATTTTGCTTTTAGAATTTATAATATAAAATAAAAAATATCGATTTGTAAAATATTGATTTTATTGAATAGGATTCATATTTTTAATTAAAAAACAATAATATTTCTAAATCGAAATCATGCTAGTTGAGGTCGTGAGAGGGCGCTCAATTCTTATCACAGAATGATGCATTACATTATAAGAGCACAACGAAGCTATGCAAGGAGCGTGCAAATGAACGAAGGAATAAGCTGGTATCGATGATCAATCATGGTGATAATCCGTCGCCATGATTCTGCGTAATATCTTTTTTTCCTCTACATTTTCTTCTACATCCTTCTTGCTAGATAGTTGCATATCATAACCGACACATTCGAAAAGTCGGGTACCGAGAAGGTTGAACTGTTACTTCAAACATTCATAGTATTGTACTTGGCATGAGAAAAAAAAACCCATTATTCTTTTCGTTCTTCAATTATTTATTGTTTTTATCATGTCACTATTGTTATTATAGCAGAAGTTGAAAGCTTTCATACAAATTTATACTTTAAGTAATTGGGTTATTAAATACTTATTGGAAAAAAATGAGTTTATTGAATGGCTTAGAACTCATACAAAATTTTCCTATTATTTTGATTTTCTGTTGAGCCGATATGACACAATAAAGAAATCTATTTAGTTTTTCCTTTTTCTTTTACATGTCACTTTTCCTCTTGGTTCCACTATTCAATCATATTCACTTCCGGTCTTTTACTCTTTTTCTTTGCGTATGTCAAGCAGAATATTAAATTTATTACAGACATAGAAAAGAACAAAGTCAATCTTGTTATACACTTGATCTAATGTCAAGGCAAGCATATGCCAACGAACATGTTTCTTACCATTTCTAACGCATAATTGTATGAGAAATAGTTGCATCTAATTCATTATAATATGAAAGACTTGTCCTTTAAAATGCATTATACAAACAAAAAAAAACACGAGTGCAGAAAAGAAAGTACGTATACACGCCTGGTCTTTCAGTTGCTTGATATGTTCTTCGGGTATGACAACAGATGAAACAATGTCATAACACTGTTCGCTCTGAGAATAATTCATCTAGTCTTTTTCTTAATGATATCTTTCAAAGTTATTCTTATCACCTATTCTATTTATATTTGTTTATCTATTTGTTATGTGAATATTGTAGAATGCACCTCTAAGAAATCAACGTGATTAAAAAAGGCAAAATTTGTCGAATTATTAAAATATATTACATACAATTGATTAATGATTACTAAATCATGTTTATGATAAGTACTGACAACACTCCATATTTGAATAAAAATTTGTCATCATCATCATCTCTTTGTACACATGAAAATTGTACAAATGAATATTCATCAACGATTACTGCAAATTCATTTCCTAATTCATTTCTTATTATATTGATTTTATCAATATTATGTCTCTCTGGCGTTTGTTTCATGCTATTTGGTCCGTTACAACGATCCGAAGCTTATAAACGTGTGGAAAACTTTACATTCGGTCGTAATCCAATATTTAATGTTGACCATCGGAAACAATCAACTAGTACACGTTATGATGAATCAATGGAATTTTCTTCTATATAAATAAAATTTTTATCGTGTTTATTTTTTGTAATAAAATTTAGAAAAAAAAGCAAACAAAACTTTCGCTGATCATCACTTCTACAAGTATATTTTCACTAATAGATCAATCTTGAAAAAATGAATCATTAACATATTGACGACATTCGTCAGTATCAAGCAATCGATCCGCAGTTGCAATATCATTTCGGATGGCGTCGGTTAATTCATCTAAATGAAAATTATTTGTCATTGTAGTTTTAACTTAATCGATGGTTTTGTAAAAGAATGCTCAGGGAATCGTCATAGATAAAGTTCAATGCTTAATTAAAGGAAAGCAGCGTAGTAAAGCCATTTCTTAAATATGATACTTTACATGGTCGAACTAAATGTGGATATGATATGATTTCGAGAAAATATCAAAAAGGAAAACTATTGCATTATTGGGAGTGATTATTATTTAGTAGTAGGTGATGATTCATTATAAAAAATGAACAAAATTTCGAAGTACTATTTTAATTAGATATGACATGAGCGTTTAATTTATACACAAGGGCCGATTAACCAATAGAGTCATTGGCAAAGGACATCAGTTTTGTTCATATGATCTTTCAATCTACTTCTAATTTTCGTTTTCATATATGTAATAGAGAGAACTTCACATATCAGCAATTAAAAAAACTAAGTGTCTCATTAGGCGCGCAAGTATAAAGCTAATAATGCACATGAGATTTTTATTGCTTTCTAGATTATTATCACGAGTTATATTTCATAGAACGTCGCCGATAGCTAATGTCTCAAACGATCAACATTAATCCACTTGCATGATAACAAATATTTTGAAACATACGTAGAAAGCATCTAGCACGATCCCGATTGGATTTTAGTAAGAAACACTATACAATAGTTTTCACTAATTAATTGAAGATTGCTTTATTCGTTCTTTTTCTGGACATGTATCTGTATTATATTTTTATTTTTGTTAATGGTCTATAAATGCAATCACTAAATGGTTCGTAAATTAGATGCACAATGTTTTCGCAAAGTTCGAACGTTCTTCATGACATGTTGAGAATGAAAAATCCTATTCTATGTATTCCACACTTGTTTTAGGTTACGTTGCACACGAATAAACAGTTGAAACTTGTGTACAAAATACTTTGATCTAATTAACAACTTGTAGTTCTATACGAACTAAGCTATGTCCGTTAAAATTTATATGAATACTTATATTAATGGGTAAATAAGAGTTAGTGATTGGGTTGCAATGGTCTCAAAAGAAGCTGTATGCGCTCTTGTTTTCATGCCAATATCTCAAGTTGTGCTCTTTTATTATTCAGTGTTGATAATGATTGTCGGATATCTTATGCATATTTAAACGGATTCAATCTTAATTAAAAAGATTTCAAGGACTAGGCTTTGAAATAAATAATGATTATCTCGTGTAAATCAATGAGATACTATTCTAGCTTCATTTCATGCACGATCTTTGTCATATGATGCTGATTCTTTTTCTCTAAAATTTGTTATTATGGTAGAACTACAGTTAGTATTGACACGTGTTGAACTTCAGATATTACGAGATTGATTAGCACGGTTCTGCTTTAGTGTAATCTTTGTCATTTGTATGATACAATGAAAGACAAGACAGAAGCATACGCCTAACATTTGTGACTCACACTAGTACAACTATGCTTATTATATTAGTATATACTTTCTCTCGTTGTACGTCTTGCCAATGATTATCAACTAGAGGAATAGAATACAAAGTTTATCAAGGTATATATAGCAAAAGCGTTGACTCGATTTTGAGAAAAGCTAGCATTTCTTTTACTCGAAAGCTCCGAAAGTGTATATATAATTGATGTGCATGACGAAATAAAAGATCCGAAGATAGGGACGCTTTTTTTCACCGATTCGAAGCAGAATTATATAGGGCGTTGCATGGATTTGGAGATGAACCGTTATTATGTTGTCTCAAAAATCAATGTGAACAATATACCAATTTCATTGAATTACTTTAATTTTCGAATGAGATATTCTACTCGAATTTCAACTGTATAACATAAATTAGTGTTACTCTCTGCTTTTCGTACTCTGACTAAATCATTTAAGTAGTCTTATAGCATTGTACCTTAAGCTTGTTTATTACTAATGACTGCATGTGTCTACTCATTACTATATCTTGAAAAATTGCACGTGCAATCTGTTTTCGTAAACAATTGATTTTTCATGAATAGTCTACTGCTAACATCTCGAATATTATAAACTTTCCACAATATAGAATAATATTCTTCACTAATTCAAAATATTCTATATAGCAGTTCAATTAAAAGAATTAATTGCTCTGTACATGTAATAGAAAATTCATTTTGACTTACCTAAAGTATTAAATTTTACCATCTGACGAATTTCACCCAACAGTACAATTTTGAGTTTTTCACCGTAAAAATCTTCCAGAGTTTCATGCATTATATGGGTTTCCTAAGCATAAACATTTCATCTGGATACAACGAAACAATTAGAAATCATAAATAGTCACATACTATTGTCTTTTTCTGACCATCGAAATGTGGATTTGTGCCTACACTAGTAACCATTTTATATACTCTACTTGGACTCGGTGTTAATAGTTTAGCCCATCCATAGTAAACACCTTGAAAAATTGATTGTGGTAATGCGTTTACTGCACTGTCATCAAGATTTGCTACAATTCATACAAAGAAAAACGTTTAGTTGCATACCTAGTACAGCTGTAATCAAAGCAATAATTTGCAATGATCAATCTGAATATTACTTTCTTTGAATTAGCTTATTTTTGCTTTTTCTAACATGATTGGCTGTTCACAAAAAACTAATACTCATGCATGAATTTTGATTTATTTTCCATCTATCTTCATAATGAAAATAAAGTTTATACATGGTTCAATTGGAAGTGGCAAGAAAATATGACACTTCTTTCCAATATTCTTTCTGACGATTTTTTCTATATTCGTCACGCAGCAATGTTTAAAGTAAGCTCAATTAAATTTTCTCAACATGAACACTACTTTTTACAACTTTTCGAACAAAACTGAATAGAACACCACTGTTCGACGGAATTCCATTTTTTGTAGAGAATTTTATCTTTTTTTTTATTTCTGATCTTAATTTTGATCTATTTCTTGCTTCCTTATTCAATGATTTTATGTATTTCAAACTTTCAATCTAGTGATTGGTGTTTTCCACATCGCCTTCTAGTTTTTCCGGTCGTTAATACAACGTTACTGCATCAATAGTACATGATCATGTCATATTTTTTCTCACTTCCAATTGGAACACTTACACCGTTTTTTTTTAAAGATGGATGGAAAATAAATCAAAATGAACGCATAGTTATTATTTTTATCAGCTAGCGAACTATGTTAGAAACAGAAAAAATAAACTGATTCGGAAAAAGTAGTATTCAGATCCATGAGTGCAAGTTTTCTTAAACACAGCTGTAAATTTACAATGAATTCGTCTCTGAATTTAAATACCTGTCGGACAGCCAAGTTGCTTGCTACCACGAGCGAAGCCACTAACAACGTTGCCTTCAGTAAAATAAGGAAACGGTGAATTAGTCATTATCTGAAATAAAACTTCAAAAGAAAGCTAAAGGACAATTCATATGTCTTATGATTGCTTGACAACATGAAATAAAATAAAGTATAATTTTATTCATGTCGGTACGAAGTAGTTTCTAAAAAATTGCATTTGTTCTTGATAGAGTCTGTCGACAAAGTATGACCTTCGTATCTCATGACATTTGAAAAATATAAGCTTAGATTATCAAAGACTTTTATAGATAATTAAATATTTTTTTTTGAATAGACAGGTGTGTAATTTTACCATAGAGACATTAATGAGAAAAACAATTCGAAAACGATTTTTTTTACTGGTTTCCTTATTAAACAGTATAATAAAACATTTTTATTTTTTAAGTTTATCGATAAATCCTTATGTTAATCACCAATTTGTTTTGGTTGGTTTTTGCACACTTAATACAGAATAGATTGTACGGAAGAGGTCATTATACGACCGTGTCACGTCCTGTTTTTTGAATTTCTTATTTTTTCAATCACACAATAACAAAGTAGGTGATAAAAAAAGTGCTTTATTTTTCATTAAAATTATTCATAAGTCACTGTAATTTGAAGAAAGTCATTTAATCGAATGAAAAATAGAAAAGCACATATTGCTAATCTATAGGACAAGCAACTACCAGTTAAATTTACGCAGGTTTGTAGTAAGGAAAATCGATAATAAAAAATTTATATTTTCAGCACTCGTGTGATATTATTGAGATCTTTCAAAGTCAGTTACTTCTAATTTATAGATCATAGTCTTATTCTGGTTTCTTTTTGCATTCATTTTATTATCAGATAAGGACTTCTACTAGACCAATGGCAATCTCCCTTGAATTTAACTCAGATAAATATTTAATTGGTGTTTAAATACAGTGATTTCAGTTTTCTATCGATCAGCGTTGAAATGCAGACTCGAGAATTTACTCTACTACAAATGGATAGATTGATTTCTGTGTATCCAGTAATTTTGATCTATGATAGCATGTAACTTCTCGAATCTTTTCCCGATCGGTGTCTCATCATTAAATAAATCATTGGAACTTAATGAATGTATTCATAGAAATTTCTTTGAATATCGAAAGTGCTGTTTGCGGTCTACAGATATTCCAATTAGAAATGGATTAAAACAGTATTAGATTTCTCAATCTGAGCCTAGAATGGGAGAGAAAAACTTATCAGATATATTTCTATTGTCGTCGAATATCTAAATAGAATCATTATCATAACATATATTTAGATGATTGTATTTTTTTTTCTTTGTAGTACTTGTGCTATTTATTTTCAGATATTATATACACATGATGGAGTTCCTTGTATGTAACTATAGAGTGAACTTCTCTCGAATATCATACTCGATGTGAAGAGTTTCTTCTATAAATAGACTTTTGCCGTGATTCACTGCTTTTTTATCTAAAAATATAGTACTAAATCCACGTGTAGGGAATACGGACTACTGCTGGTATTCGTGTTCAAATTATTGTTTGGTCATACTTGAAACGATTCCTAATAGCATCTTAATAAAGTTTCATGTGGCTTAAATTAGACTCAATAAGTATATCTGTGTTTGTGTTAAGTTCTCTTCTCATCTACAGTATTCAAGCGTATTCTTCTGATACGTTTGTTCATCTTAGAAAATTGAAACTTTAATGCATGTCACAACATTGAAACGTAATTAAGGTGATATATGGTTATTTCAAATAACGATTTCTTTCGTCGAGAACTTAAAAATGAGTATCAGACACAATTTTATTTTTGATTATTAAATATCTGATTACTGAGAGGTATTCCGAAGTTAGAAAATAAAAAGGATTACTTGCCTAATCTTTATTATCTTTGCGCTAATTATACAGTGAATTTAAATAAAAGGAATAATATTGATGAAATAGATTTCAATGGAAGAGGATAGTTCGTAGAATCTCAACTACTAACTGCACTCGATACGTCCCATTCGACTAAGAATCAATCGATATCAGTTTTCTTATATATGCTGCATGTATTATCATTCTGATCTACTTTTATAAAATTATTATTCAGACTAACGATCAAAAATTTTTGTTCAGAAAATTTTATTATTTTTTTATTTAATTACTGCGTGTCATAGGATAGTAAAGATTTTACACTCATGTTGTCTCTATCTAAATATATTTACATTTTACGGCAATCTTACCTTTTTTGCCCTTTACTGTCATATAAATTTTTCTGTCTTGTTCTCGGCATAATCATAGATAGAATCTTCCTTTTCGTTTCTAGAAATTTTTCTTCCGTCGTCATCATTCCTGCAGGGTTTTTCCAATATTCTTTATCATCTTGCATCATTCAACTACGTACATCCATCCTATATGCTTATATATAGAACGTAATTACGTAATAAATGATATGGCGAGTTAGCATTCTCGATGTACAATCTGCGAAGATGGATTCTCACAAAGTTCATATGTTTTAGGCAAATGAATATAGACTGTCTACAAACGATTAAGTACAACAAAAAAATCATATTGAGTAAAATAAGCTTGCAAAAACTGGTTTGTTGGAGTCAATAGATATTATTATGACAAAACAATGGAAATGCATGTTTAATTCATTCCTTTTCAGACGATATATATTATGTTGAGAAATTTCGATGATATATTTCTAAATATTGTACCCTTCTGAAATCTATTAGTGTGAACGATCAGTTGGATTCTGTCATAACATATCTATTTATGGTCAATCTAATGATATATAAACTTGACAGATACGTTTTAGAAAACAGCGTCATCTTGCTTATGGATAATCTTTTTTAAGCTATAGTTCACAATGAATCTGATCGTGAATACTCTGTAGAGAATAAGCACTCATGAAATGTTAAAAAAATAACAATAAAATAGAGATACCTGACTACCAAAATACTAAATCGGGAATTTATTCGCACGCCGTATTAACAACCTCGAACGTAATCTTATCCAAAACTAGATTTACTAGATTTTGGTGATGATCTCTCTTGTTTACGTAAAGAAACGTACTCGAGTAAACACAAACTTTGCATTAATATTACTCAAGAATTTACTAATATTTTGATTACCTCCATCAAGATTATGGATCTAAAAATCTTAGAAATAAAACAGAAAGAAGCTCTAAAAATTTTATACTTGCCGATGAAGAACCAAGGTCTGACTGTCATACAATACTTGTTGCCTCTATTTATACGCCACGAAAGCATGGAAAACTCCAACAATCCAGAGTGAATGTACTATTTTTTTCCAAATATCTAGATAATGACTCAAGTGACAAACATCTTGTGTCCGTTTCATACATGTATGATAGATTTTTCCAAACATGATTCAAGGATAATGATTGGATTTACAAAGTGTTTTTCTTTTGTTATCTGTATATCATTTTATTTATGATTAGTAATAAAAAGAAAAAGTGCTAAACTAGAATTAAACAATTTTGCTCGGAAGTTTCTAAGTTTAATACCAATAAGGACAACACATTAGAATACCCGACCCTGTCGACGATAGTGTACAGTAGTGAATGTCGATATAAAAATGAGAATATACGTAAATATAAAAACAAGACAAAACAAAAAATCTAGAATAGCAAAAGCTAGCTGTGCTGCGAGGATTTGAGATTTCTTTGACAGCGAATCATAAGTAGCTCCATCACTTACAGCTTTAGCATCTAAGCCAAGAAGGATAGCAGCAAAAGCCGCAGCGACTACAGTGGCAATGACAGCTACTGCAGCCCATATACGTGTGTGACGCGTTAAATCTGAAGAATAAACACGATAGTGATAGCTAATTATTAATATTCAAATAGATCTATTTATAGAACGTACTTATTACAAGAATGAGAAATGGAGCAAGCATAAGAAAGAATCCGCACCACAAACCAGCACCAGTCGAAGAAGTATTTCCATACAAATCTTTATTTGTACTTGTCGCTAATGATGCTATCTCAAGCGCACCAATAGCCGCCGCACATAAAATCATCAGGCATGCCAGAATAGATGAAAAAACGAATGGCCACAATGAGCTCCAAATTTCTTTAGACGAATGAGAAACTTGATGCGAGCCATAGAGATAGGGCCTTCGAATAGGTGGATGACCAACAAACATCTTTATTACGATTGAGAATACGTTCGTTTTTCTGCAGACAATTTTATACTATGATACGAAAAGTTGATTGGCGATCGAACAAGGTAAAGAAATTAAATTATATGCTATTTCTGCAATTTTTTTCTCTATAATCAACATATTGTCATGCATTTTCTCCTAGTCCTCTCGTCTTTCTAAT
The DNA here is from genome assembly GCA_900239685.1 of Rotaria macrura. Classification (NCBI taxonomy): domain Eukaryota; kingdom Metazoa; phylum Rotifera; class Eurotatoria; order Philodinida; family Philodinidae; genus Rotaria; species Rotaria macrura. The sequence goes on from OENT01000039.1 coordinate 187,345, forward strand.
TACTGAAAAACAAAAATTGTGTAAAAATTATACTACGAAACAATTTCCAAGGTACAAAGAAACGATTCGATTGCAATTAAATAAAAGAAACCTTTCATAAGGTCATCGGTCTCTTATCGATCATTGTAAACACTATTCTAAATTATGAGCATCATGTACCATTTGGAATAGTAGAACTATACTATTTTTCTTCTCCTATCAGATAGAAAAGTGTAAGCATATCTATTGGGTTTATGACCTTCGGCTCGTCAAATGACAAGTAGAACTTGAAGCAAAAAAATTAAAAGAGACGAAATATTCTTATCATTTAGACTTGGTCTAACACATGTGACAAAGATCACAATTTCAAACTGACATTAATTGTTGTCGATCAATGCGTTCGACCAAAGAGGAAAAAACGGAATTTCAATTTTTATAAAACGAGAATAGCAATATGGAAAACAAGAACTTTTTTCATCTAGTTTTATTCTTGTTCACAATCAAAAAGGAGAGCTTTGGGTGAGAACTATATTAATACACCAATTTGTAACATTGAATCTATTGTTAAAATTTTCACGACTGCTCTCGTTCTACGACGAGATCTTATATTTTGCTTTTTTCTCTAGTATTTTGATTTTTCGAAAAATCGATTATCCACTAAAGAAGAGTATTCATTGACACAAAAACCACAGTTTCAAAAGAATAATAGTTATAGTTTTGTTGAAAAGTAAATTCCATAAAAATCAATCGGTTCTACTTAAAAAAAGGTATATTCTGAAAAATTTCAGCATATTCGTTAGAAATTTTTATACCATTTCTAATTCATCTGCTTATATCTTATCCAAAACAAGTTTCAGATCTTTCAGAATTCACTATTATTCTGAAACAATTAACTATCGGTCCGTAGGTTTTTCATTCATCAAATACTAATAAGCACGTGTGAAACCATAAAAAACAAGTATATGTGTAAAAATTTTCGCCACATCTATTTTCTTTAAATCATACTTGTATATATTCGAGAGTTTGTTTAATAGTTTTGAAAAAGGAAGAAGACCCAACATGTCGCATTCTATCCATTAAAAGAACAAAAAACCATCCATGTTCACAAATAATTTTGACCTATCCGAAATCAACCCAAGGGAATTAAATCGGGTAGCAAATATTTTATCTTAGAAACTCTCAACAAACTATGAATTTCTTTTATTTTCTGTTAAAATTCGGAGATACATCGAAATATTGACCAATCCCTATTAATTTGAATAATACATTTTTCCTCTATGAAAATATTTTATCAGATGAAGTGATCAATTTTTACATCAATCGAACCAAAAAGATAGAAACAGTAACCAAACATGGTAACCTTTTAAATGGTCGAGATGTTTTTCAACTTTATACTCGCTTTTCTTTACTACTTTCCATGTACAAAATGACGATTCTAAAATTAATCATGGTCATACGACTAAGAAACACTACTGTAATTATTTATATTTGAAATTAGTAAATATCAACTCTTGTTATTTTTATAATACTCTGGTTGTCGTAAATTAATTATAATGATCATGATAGACAGTAATGAGGGGGTGTGTTCGTTGACAAACAAACATACTTTCCATGAAGATCTAATGTTTTATAAAAAGAGATTCCAATTAATACAATCAGTATATCTGTGTTCTTTCTCGATTACTCCCTTTTTATCATAGATTTCAGCAATGCGCACGAGTCTACGAAAATTGATCGAACGAAAATTAATCGTGGTAAATTGGTCGATACGAAAATTAATCGTGGTAAATTGGTCGATACGAAAATTAATCGTGGTAAATTGGTCGATACGAAAATTAATCGTGGTAAATTGGTCGATACGAAAATTAATCGATACGAAAACTAATCGATACGAAAATTCGTTGACATAAAACGCAATCGAGTTTAATTAAAAGAAAATAATCCTTTCAGTAAAACTTGCAACTGATAGGCATGAGTTGAGGAGAAAAAGTTGAACCAAGCAAAAAATATTTAAATTATAGTGCACGACTACGCCATTTAATTATTCATCCACTAGCTTCGCGTATACAATAATTAGAAGGACTCTCTCATAATTTATCAAATCCCTTTTTCCTCTGTCTTATTTTTTGGGTTGTAACTTGTTTGTTGTGATTGTGAATAATTCTATAATTGTATCACAATACAGTTAGTATTTATTCTTAATTTTGCTGAAGGGTACAATTTTCTGTTTTTGGTAAAAGCAAACTAATTACATTATTACACGTTTCTCGACCAACTTTCGTATCGACCAATTTACCACGATTAATTTTCGTTCGACCAATTTACCACGATTAATTTTCGTTCGACCAATTTTCGTTCGATCAATTTTCGCTCTCCCAATGCGCACATATTGATTGATCGATATGATCATTGTTGATACTTTTCATGGTTCGATCGATGGAAAGAAATAAGCATTGAAACTAGACCTTGCTTTTGCAAAACATCATCTTTGAAGTCAAACCATAACATGCGGTAAAAAAGTATAATTACTTGGCACGGTTAATATTTTGCCTATACGGTGAAGATGCATCGATCTACATTCATACAGTATTGAGCAGTAAAGCAAGCCGTGAAATTATGACGTTACTAGTAGATCAGATATTATTTAATAGAAAAAAATAAACTTAGGCACGTAATTGGATATGGAGAAAATTTAATTAAGTTTAAAAAATGTCGAATGAGCTTCATTAGAATTTTTCAAAGAGTTGACCTCAATTTCAATAAGAGTTTATTAAATAGAATGAGGAATAATTCTTTTAATCATTAAGGAACAGTTTGAAATATTTTTTGATGTCTTCGTAAGTAAAATTTATCTATTCATATTTATTTCGAACTTCTCAAATTTACTTGATGCACTGGCAAAATATAAAAGATTGCTTCATTAAACAAGTGGCATGTATGATGGTTCGATCTCAAAGTAAATCAATTAAATTGTCACAGTTTTTCATCTCTAGTCGCCTATTTTCAAGTCTACTGGTTGGTAGATCAGAGATCATAAGATGATTCGATCTATGAAATTTTAGTGTGTTTTACTATTTCTCTTGCATTTCGAAATTCTATTCTGTCCAAATAAAAAGCAGATTGTAAGCCAAGGTTATCGTAACTTTCGTTAATTGTCCACCAATTGTAGTAGACATTGGACAGATCTATACTTTCATCCATGCATGACAATCAATAAGGATCGCTGGTGATTGAACTTGGAATTTTACTAAATCATATTCATTTGCTTGCCTATAAAATTTAATGTATGATTAGCATGCGAATATTTTATATTTATAAATTCGTTGACAGAATGATGTCGCTTGCCATTCTTATAATTTATTCACATTTGTCATTTTCTTTGAATTTAAAAAAAGAAAGAGAGCGATTTCATCAAGTGTTTCTTCTCTAAATGCACCAATCTTTTAATCTTCGTCATCGGCATCATCGCCATCGTCACTACCAACCTTCGAAGTTGTTCGCAAGACTCAAAAATAATGGCTGAAATTCCATATTATTGTAAAACATTACTACTTCTTCTATTGATCTTTGTGATTCCACCATTAGCTGTCTTTTTTGCCCAAAAACAATGCAATTCAACAGTTATACTTAATATGATACTTTTTTTATTTCTTTGGATTCCCGGTGTTATTCATGCTCTTTTTGTTATTTTTTTTTAGTTAAAATAAGTTTTTTTTTATTTCACAATCGAATATAAGTAAATAAATACACAGAAAAAAAATATGCATTCATAAAAGATAATTTTCTCTATTGTCAAGGACGAATGGTGTTTGATGGTTGTCGAACTACATGGGATCTTGATGTTAGGCTAGGTGTTTGGTGTTGTTGTTGTAATTGAACTGTATTTACTGTTAATAATTCTTGCTGTTTTAATATACATCGACACGAACAGTCTTTTTCTGGACAATATCTTTGTTTACGTCCTTCGAATGAAAACCATTCATGCATATGTGTTAAATGTCCACCATGTCCGCAAGTTGGACATGAAAAATGTTGACCTAAAACAGGTTGCAAACAAATTGAACACATAATGTTCGATACTGTGAGTTGATTGAATGGAGCTGGTAATTGACAATTATGATCGATTTGAGATAAAATTTGTGTTCGCCTATAAAAATGTCTCCATCGATGCAATAAACTTCCATATGCGTATAAAATTGGATCATAATCATGTTCATTGACTAATCTTGATTGAAATCTCGTCTTCAGATATGGTGTCTGGGACATAGTTAAAAGGAACATACTTGCCGATTGTATATCGCCATTTATAACATAATTTGAAACTAAATGTTTGATTAAGCCTGAACAAAAAGAAATGCAAAAGTGAAATTTTGTCGTATACTTTTCTATTGCGTTTACCCCGAGCTATTGGTGTTTGAAACCATGGATCATCGGTCTGTAAACTTGGTTGCAATGATAATAGTCCACCAAGTAAACGCCAACAAAGTGATAAATCATGTTTACCCATGTTACCAGCTTTTTCTTGATTTGTTTCACACATATCTACTGGATTTTTCAAATCGATCTTATAATCATCGGCTAATTTCTTACTAACAGGTAACAATATTGAAACATCATATATTGATACAATTGATTGTGGATGGTTCCAATGGGCAAGTGAACGACGGTATGATGTTGGTGTACGTTGAATATCACTGGCCATATTTGTAACGAATGTAGAGCGAACAGGTGCCGAAAACATGGGTGGCTGATGACTCTTGGACGTATACTGTATCTGTACTGTATTCGTTGTTGTTGCACGAAAACTTAATTGTTCATCATTACTTGAACTTTCACGAGGTTTTGCTAGTGTTAAACTTGTGGAACGTATAGGCAAAGATTGCGGTCGATTTATTGTACCATCATTTAATGTAGTTACGTTAGGTGCTGAATTCGATTGTTGATTATGAGCTTTTCGACCGAAACATACCAAATGTGAACTACCTGAAAATCGAGCACCACATGTACGATGACGATCATGAACGATTGATGTGCTCGATACTTGACTATCAAGAGTACGTGTTGATGATGTTGATGCAACAAAGATTCGATTAGAACTGTTATCATTGGTTGTATTTACACTATTCTGATTACTATTTGTAAAATCATTGATTGCGTCAATGTCAAAATTTGATGTCAAATGATCGTATTTTTTATTTGATGCATTTGATATTGCTGATATTGTTGAAGATAACTTTTCTTCTTTAAAATGCTTATCAAATAAATTTCTTAATTTTAATAAACATTTATGTAAACATAATTCTCCATGATAAAAACAATTGTAACATGTTTCTTCAAACATCGTTTGTATTTGACATTGAAATGACTTCAAATGTTCATCATTATTTATCATGGACAATTTAAAACGAACAAATAATTGCGATATAATTGGATAGTTACGTGAAAAATTAAGGTATACACGAAAAAATAAAGAATTGTCAAGAGAATACGCACAACGAAGTATACACATTCGATGCTGTTCATCTTTTATTTCAACAACTATGTATGGTCCATACTTATCTTGTAAAGAATCGAATTCGCTTTTAATCGATACTTCAGTTATTATATTATTAGTTCGATTCGGACTAAAAATCAAATGAAATAATTTTTTAAACATTAATTCAAAACGGTTAGATCATTTAGATTGAATGATTTGACTTATTATGAGTAACTTTCCGATAAACAAATTATTTTTTCAGGAAACATGGATTTTATGTTCGTGTAACTCGATGAGGTATAGAAGATAAACTGAGAGATGTGCACTATACGAATTTCGAACAAAGAATTATTTTATTAAAGCATCGAACATTTATTCGAGTATATTGTCCTAAATTTTCGAGAAAATAATACCTTAATTACAGACAATACGATATGAGATGAAAAATAACTTAGATGGAATTTCCATGGATATAGTACTTGAAAAAAAAACTCTTTTTTAAAAATGGATCTTCAAAAGATAGTATTGAGTCAAGAAAAGTAAATATTTTTCATTTCATCATCTATAAAATATGAAGATGTATTTTTATTAATCTGAAGTTTTTATTCCATTCTACGATTCTATCATTATATTTAATTAGTTATTATCTTAACTTTTTACGAAAATAATGGAGTTGTAGTCATGCTTTTTCTCAATCTATCTAGAAGAACACTATACAAAGGTATCATCTGAAAATAATACGCCAGAAACTTGATCATTATTTGAATAAAACTATGTCGGAATTTCGTCAGATCAAAACGTAAATCAAGAATATGTTGCATACATGAAAACTGCAGATATCTAACTCTAACATTATTATATGTTCATATTCTAGCAAAAGAAAATGCTTCTACCTCTATTTTTTTTCTTGATAATCGCCTCTACTTTTATGTGTGGAGTGAAATCCATTGATCACAATAGTATGAAGCATTCTTGCTCATAGCTTGTTGTTAGCGAGTGTGATCTATGAAATTTTTATCGTAGGATTTCTTTCGAGCTTTACTGCTCGATAGGTCTCAATTAATTCTACATAATCACAGAAATAAAATCATTATGGAAACCTTACAGGTTTATATACATCAAATATGTTTGCAACATTTATCATGTAGAAGTATGAAAATTAACTACTGCTTCAAGATACTTATCAAGATTGTTCTGAAGTACTAATTAAATTAATAAAAAATAAATGATCCGTAATCGAAGTCTTGCCAATTATCTAATTGTCTGTTATCTAACATGGATTGAATTATTCTCTCAAGTGCTCGTGTTAAAAGGCATTTGTGATACGGCACGTCATCGCACCATGTATTTTTTTAATACATATTCTGAATTTGTAAGCGTACGATGAGGCCTAGACTAATATCTATACAATAGTACGATGTCGTACATCATCACTATCAGTCATAGATATCAATAATATTGAGTATTTCTATTTACTACATAGACATTGTGTATTAACAGCTGAGATGGAATTTTTTAAATTCAGAAATTAAACAATTATGAAAATTAAAATTAAAATTTTAGAAATCATAATGCACAATCACTTTTTCTAACTTCGAGATCAATCTCACACTCCTTCAAGTCATACAATCCGATCATTACGGTTCATAATTGAACATCTTTTCTAATCCATTTTACGAAATGAGATTCAATTTTTTTCTAGTCGTATTTAACTCACATCAGAGGATAATCATTTTCGTCACTTGCATCAGAAGATTCTAGTACGCTTGGTGGCGATGCTGGCATCTCTTGAAAAGCATTATCATAATCATCATCCATAGTATCTCCACTATCAGTTGTTTCACTTTTAATAGCTTCCATCGGCATTAAAGTCCAACTTGTTCGTGCTACCTGTTGTCGATTCTGATGTGACGATGTTCGAGAATTTCCCATTGAATTCGATAGATTCGATGAATTATTCGTTGGTTTATTGTGTAGATTTTCATTCATGCATGCTTGTCGAAATGTTGAATCCATATCGACTAAACATAGACTTCCGTTGCGACACCAAGTAAGTAATAGAAAATCATTCCTTCGTTCATCATTTATTTCCGATGATGAAGAATTATTAAATAAACTAGAAAAAGGTTGTTTTTTCACAGAACAAAAATCAACGATAGGTGAAGGAGTTGCTGATAGTATACGATTCGTTAACGGTTGTAAACATTGATCTCGATCCCAACGCCATCCAAGAAAGCCGTGTGTTGATGAGATGGAATCACGTGATGCACAAACAAATAGATTATCATGAGCTGTAGTTTGAATCTGTTGATAAACATAGAAAGTATTTTTGTTAAAAAAATATGAAAATAATTCAATGTTAATATTTTTATTTATTCATACTTTAGTAAACGTACTAGAAGGTTGCCGATTTGGTAATGATTCGGCGAGAAGTTGCCCAGTGATTGAAAAAATTTTTATAGCATTATCCATGGAGAGTGTAACTATACTGAGACCTTGCTTTGTCCAATCCATACTAATTATACGTTGTGTATGTTCTAAATCCTTTGACGATGTAGTCAAATCTACTTTGCGTATATCGTAGATTCGTATACATCGATCACATTGAACAGCTAATTGATTTTTGTTATCGGATACTGCTGGTGACCACTGAATACGACGAACATTAAACGGTGTGGGGAGTGTAAGTTTCAGAGTTGCTGGACTTTTAGCCGACAAAAGTCGAGTATCCCATATTTGGATTTGACCATCAAGTGAACCTGTTAATAAGCAATGTGGATCAGCCAGTGAGTAAGCGATTGTTGAAATAGGGCGCTAGAAACAGAGATATGTAAATAAAATAGATAGAATTGAATATCATATATTATGCATGCAATATCGAAGCGTTGGTGGTGTAACGGTTAGCATGGTTGCCTTCCAAGCAGCCGACCCGGGTTCGACTCCCGGCTAACGCACTTCGTTTTTGTTGAATTTAGTAGTTTTATTTTTTTCTTACCTTATGCTGCGAATCAATCATTGCATTTGTTTCACTAATATGAGAATGATCAACTGTATAAAGACGAACAAAACGATCGACAGCTACTGCATATTGATTTTTATTGAAATGACTCCATGCGACGACCGGTCGATTAACATTGTTCATATCAAATATTGGTACAATTTTAATATCGAATAAGGATGGTATAAATACATTAGACTCACTGTTAGCAGCATCGGTAATCTGTGAATTTAATGCTTCAAAATTGATAAATGCAAGCTCATGATTACCAACCAATAATAGACGTGTTTCTTCATCATTAAGTGCTATGAAATGACAATCAAAATTTAATAAACTTTTGCCAGTATCAAAAGTACGACAGTGATTCGATGATGTGCCATTATGTCGTTCATACATCATCATCTGCAAAAAAACAGTTATAAGCACGTCAAATAGATGCAAGCGTAAAAAAGAGTCGTACGCTATTTACATATTTATTTTCGTCTATGATTTCAAATTGAATTCCAATATCAAAAAAAAAAAATAAGAAAAACGAATGAAACTTGCATTATGTTTTATTCTTAACGGAATTTTTCTTCGGCTTTATACATTTAATTTTATTCATTGATCGGTTCGATAACGATTTATGAATAAGGTGATTTACAATATTCAGTAGAAGTTCTTTTACTGTTTTGAGAACAATCTTGCCTATAAACAGCAATCATAACAATCAATATGTGGTGTATGGATGTAACAACTAAAACAAAGTGAGGATCACTTATATTGATAGAGCACAGCTACGAATATTTTCATCGGTCCGTGGTGCAGTTCTTCTACCTTCATCCATCCAACGCGTATCCCCCCCGCTCAAAATTTTTTTCTTTTTAGCATGCTGATGATTGTACCTAATTTCTTTCTAAAGTGGTCAGGACCATCAAGGTCAATCCACTCAAGCAAAGCTCTTTAAATAAATAAGTTCTTCTACCTTCTGATTGGCCGCTAACACAAGAAGAGATTATTAGATATTCTGGTTAGATTTCGAATACTCAACGATCAGATTTTCATCATGATGTCTCAGAAAGAAAAACAAGAGAACCTGAGTGTTTCATCAAAACTATTATCTGAGAAACCTATTGTTGAATGAATTTTAGATGATTTTCTGTATGTAATGCCCCTTCATTTTAAGTCTTAAGTGTAATTTTTAATGTCATCATGGATGGAAAACGTACCACATCGATACGTCTCATACAGTTTGAATATGGCATCGATTATATGCATTGCTTCTTGATTTAACATGGGCAATTTTCATAATAGATGAAAGTAAACAATCAACGCAATCAAGTTTATATATTGGCTTCCTCTTCAGATTCGCAACAACCTATAAGCGTATCGGCCTCATTGACGTAGCATATCAAGATTTATAATTGTCACTTATGGCAATATGTTATGTAAATGTATATATAACAGGAAATGACATTGAATAAGTCGTGTGCTGACTGATAGTATCAGCATTTTCTTGATCTAACGAAGTTCATAATACAAAAAAGCGTTTAGAGTAAAAACATTCTCATTCACAAAAACATTAAGATGAAGTATTATTCTTCATTGGGAGAAACAAAACACAATAAAAGCAACTATTCTTTGATGAGAACAGAAATACTCAAAATGTCTGCAAAAAGTCAATAATACTCATCTTTTCAATCTAAGAATGGAATTACAGTCGAGCCGCTGCTAGAAATGGTGATGTGCAAATAAAAATAGAAATTTCTGAAAATGAGGATTCTAGAAATCCTTTAAAGGAAAATATTATTCGTATATCATATATGCGATTCAGAGATAATATCGTGAGTTTTATCTACTGCTGCTGCCACTGCCATTGAGTAGAAATTGATAATGAATGGATGGGTCTCATGACCAACATATACGACATTGCAACAGAGGTCGCTCATCTACAATTGATTGAATAGGCTTTACTACCCATGTAGTGAAAACCGCGCAAAAACCGTCGGTTAACCGGCGGTATACCGATCGTATAACTGAGGAGTTTACCGGCGGATAACCGGCGGTTTTTGATGAATCTATATGATACTTTTATCGGCTGCCTTTTGTAGTTCTGATTTAATTTACAAGTTTGTGCATTATTTTATAAATTTATTTGTATTTTATATAAAAAAAACATACAAAAAAATGACGAATGATGTCACACGACTTGAAAAAAACCGAATTTCATACATGATACAGAAAAAAAGATAAAAAATAAAATTGGAGCCAACACGAACTAAAATAAATAAAAAGAATAAAAATAAAACTAGCTATTTTTTGGTTTTACTTAAATAATTCATTTTTTTCGAATGTGCATGAATGGATATATCTGAAAAGAAAAAACAAATAGAAAAACTGTCTCATTATATTTAATTTATGAAAAATAATGAGCAAGTGCATTTATACCACACTACTGAGCTTTACTACTACATCGCAGTATTAGCACTTAAAATTAAAGTAACTGAATGGAAATTTTCTAACCGTTAGATTTCTAACGGTTTAGACTATGAATCATCCCAGGATCAGCTAATAAAAAAATTTCACAGCGCCACCTATCAAAAATGATGTGTTAAGTGATTTTCAGTGCTACTGACACTCTCATGGCTTATTTTAACAATATAATTATGTGATAAACAATGACAACAATATTTTGAATTAATTACTGCGTAAACCGCTAATTACCATTAGAACCGAACGGTTATATTGAAACCATCGAAATCCGTCGGTAAACCGCGGTTAACCGGCGGTATTGTTGAAACCGCCGAAAACCGGCGGTATCTATATGAAAGTGAGGACATGGGTATCTTTGTCATCTTTGAAGCAATACGTACATGGAAGAAAATAGTTCTTGAGATCGAGGAAGCTACAGTGATCTGAGTTGTGTGATTTTCGATTCGTATGCTTTGCTCACAAATGTATGAAAAACTACTTGAATCTCGGCCATAATTCAGATGATTTTGTACATGACTAAATACAACACAGCACACACTACAATGGCTTTTGTTCAACTCTGAATACTATCTACTAATCTACAAAAGAAAGCCAATTTAAATGTTTCAACAATCATTTCCATGGAATCTGAGTTGTTATGTGTTATTTTCCTATTAAACTCATATCAATGTAGAGAAATATTAGCATTCGATCACTCAAGTTGAGAATTTTTCTTTTTTTTTCTTGAAACATGCATATTGTAGAAAACATTTTGATGTGCAGTATATCTATTATCTATATGATACTGTATTGTAGAAATTGGAAAATAACAAGAAACATTTTTCGATTATGTGATCGATTCGTTGAAAATTGATTTCTACTACTGTAATCGAACCTAGTTATGAAAATCGTGATAGACGTGAAATGCGTCGTTTTTGAAACACGATTACTTTATTGTAACGTTGAATTCTGCGGAAACTAATATAGTATATGCAATTTTTCTTATGTGTTTCTAATAACTACTAATATTAAAATCCTTTATTACTTAATGAAATGAGTGAAACTGAACGATTGTAAAGTCAAAAATAAACATTCAATAGAAGATGATTAGAGTATAATATATGAATTTTAAGCAGGGTAAATCACACATCCTGCCTAGAAAAACATTGAAACCTTTCTCAGATCAATAATCTTAGTCATTTTTGAATCATGAAAATCGATGTAGCAGTGATACGGTCACACTATGATAGCCATATGTATGTACGTCAGTTGCTGTGTAAATTTGATAATTATTCACAATAACATTGACATATTAAAAAGACACAATCGATGATCATGATGTATAACTGTCTTCTGAAGTCATTTTTTCGAATTTGTATTAAATAGTTATTATCTAGTATCTGATGGTGCTTTATCGATATATTGCTTTTTCAGAGATTGCGAATAAGTTTGAATAGAAACTAAATCAGATGATGAAAAATTCAAAAAATAAATTCGAGTCGACTCTTTGACAGTTTCAATGAACTTACATAATGTTCTTTTTCGACAAACATTCAAGAGGCATTCTATCGTGCTGAGTTGTTCATTTATAAGTACCATTTATAATTAGTATGCTGCATAGAAATTTCAATTTCGCATAGATCATTATTGCTTCATTGTTTGTTACTCAGTAAAACATTTTCTCAGCTGTTTTTCTCTGACTTACTGATTTATTTATAAGTCGGCGATGCTAATATATATATATATTAGTATTCTAGGGTTCATATGAATGTAAAACAAATAAGGATATACATTATGAACAATTTTCTCAAAAGGATAAATAAGGTTATAATTCGAGAGCATAAATGTAATCTAGATTCATAGCTACTATGAATAGGCTGAGAGGTCCTCATGCTTTTAATTGATTGGGGTCTAACGACGGAAAAGTAGCACTGTGTCGACGGAAAAAGCCAACATTTTGAAAGAATAACAAAACTGAATTATAAAAATATTAAATTAATTTTTGACTAAGTTTAAAATTTTATACACATCAATGAGAACAGCATGCATGAATACGGAAAAAGATATCGAAAGTCATGTGTTTGGGATAGATATGCTTATAAGCCGAGTACATCTGATGCTTAGCACATCAATACTTGATCTTTGGTCTAATTTTGTTTAATTGATAGATGAATCCATCACAGATCAAGATCGGCTTGCGTTTGTTGCTGGTAGAAAAACTGAGAACAGGACTGGGCGACATTGAAAAAATACGAGACGCTGATCATATCAGATCGACGAAATGAAACAATGCGCCGATTGTACTAGTATGATAGTGTGCACATGAATGACGGTTATTAGAGAGAAGTGAAAATTTTTCACCCTAGAAAGAAGCAAGACGCATCAAACTGTATATCCGGGCCGCCAAATCATAGAATATAAATAAGAGAACGAAAATAAGCAATGGCATGGAATTTCACTATTCTGTATTCTGATAGAAATTTCGACAGTCTTTTATGTCGCTATTTTTATTCTCGACATTTTTCCATCGACATTTCGACACCTCATCTTAAAGACTGAATTTTTACGGCAAATTGTTAGATGAATATCATCCATTGTTTTTCAAGAATAAAAAAAACAGTTGATTTCGAACTCAAGAATTGAGATTTTGTACAATATAATATTCTTCTCAAGTACTATTTCTTTATACAGCTTCCGAATCGTGTTTGATTTCCGCTCTCCCTAGCATTCTTTACAATGATTACAGTACGATTGTTAGAAACTATCTTTCAAAAGTGAAACATGTCTACAGTAAGAAAAACGAAGGTTACACAACTTCTTTTATGTATCTACAGTTCGCCTTGATTGACACAATAGATTTTGTCTCAAATTTCAAACAATCTATCAATTGAAAATTAGTCCACATTAATAATATTGGTTTAACGTAATGAAAGTCCGGTATCACGTCTTCGCTAATGAACCACATCACTTCATCAATAATTTAAATAAGTAAATAGGATACTTATCCCAATCAGTTGTAAATAAGATGCGTTTTATAGATGTTACACGAAAATGCTACTATAATTAATGCATATTTCATGTATCTGCTTTCAGGAGACAAAATGAGTTACTGAACATGCGTCTGGCAATACTTGACAGTAAATGGCTGACTATCTTGTAGAAAAGTATTAGTAGATACATGAATTCTGTATATATGAGAAACAAATGGTGCTCACTAAAATTCCATTATTAGTTGAACCAGATTACAATAAACTGTTGATCAAGAATATATAATTGTATTATTAAACAATATGTCCGACTACATAACCAAAAACCGTATACATATAGATACACTATGGAAAGGAAAGCTAATCAAGCGTCGTGGTTTAGCAGTCTTTTTTTACACATATTAGACTTCGCTAGATTCTTGATCATTGAGGTTCTATATAGTTTTGAAAGTGCGTCGAACTTCAGAGAAAACAGCTGTCTCGTCTAAACATATTTCACAATATATGTATATATATATATAACTTTCCTTTCATAAAAAATAGATAGGTGTTAGTGTCAATATAAGTTTTCCAATATATGTAAAGAAATGATCAGATGAAATGGGTCTTATAGAATCAAAATGATTCAACCAGAGGCAATCGAACCATTCGGTAATATAGCACCTTGTAAACTTTGTGCTGATGCCAATTGTGTCGAAGTTATTTTTGCTTCCAACAAATTAGAATAATTGAATACAACTTGAGTAACATCTGTGTGAGTCCAATCAGTTTTTTGTAATGATGCATAACTATAATCTGCGTATGAACAGTTCGATTCTTCAAATGACGATTCATCTAAGATTGAATATGAGAAATTGCTTTGATATAAATGAATTTGTTTCATTGATAACTTTCGAGCAATAATATTTACTAATTGTAATTGATCATAGAAAGAACCAGGAGGAAATGTTAATGACGATAGATCAGCATTGGTTAAATTAATACGATGTTGAACACCACTATCGATTAATAACTGTATGAGTAAAATTTTTCGTATTGGATCAAGCTGTCTTAACGCATGCAATGTTTTCATACGTATGACTAACGAAATACGTTCATCATCATTACTTGTATCATCATAGTTATGATTAGTACTATCATTTCTTCTAGTATTATATTCGTTAATACTATAATATTGAAGAAAAAGATCACATAAATCATGTTCATAATTATTTAATATTATTTGCTTTTGCTGATCACGTAATAATTCCATTTCATGCAAACGATTGTAAGAAGCGATGGATTGTGAGTTTTTATTTTGATAATTACTAATACTTTGCTGTTGTAATGGAAGAACCACCGTTAGAATACTAACAACAGCTGGAATAAAAAGTGTCGACAGAAGACTAATCCATTCATAAACTGAATGATTTAAACACCCTTTACTGATTTTAGTTTTCTTTGAATCTTTGCCTTCATTATTTCGAATTTCGGTGAGTTCTGACATTGCAAAAGGGGCAAAAAATTTATGAAGGATAGATAAAGGCTACTATTTTCATTTATATACTCCAATAACCTTTATTATCGTCGAACAAATGATCAACATTTTAAAATAGCACATGTTGTAAACAAAGTAATAGCACGATTCTTATAAAATACAGAAAGAAGAGCAAAGGTGCTGACATGGAATTTATAAGCTATAATTTTATAAACCACAAGATATGTGATTCGAAGGCAATTAAACTTAGAGTTTGACTGTTTAAATGATTGCAGAAAAATTGAATCAATTCGATAAATAATTTTTAATCGATTGAGAAGTAAATGGTCAACGAACTTTATTATTCTCTTTTATGAAATAAAGAGTCTTATGAAGAAAATAAATTTTTTTTGTGTATGTGTCTGCAAAGCACGAAAAAGATAATAAAAAAGTAGTGAAATATCATATTCACATTCACATTGATATTATTTGTGAAGATTAAAACAATTATATGATGAATAATAAGAGAAGTTTGACCACTGAAAAATTTGACATCAGATTCTATTGACGACTCTTGACTGTTGATCCAATTCGTGAACTTCGTTGGATTCTATTGCGAAACTATCGGATCCGATAGAAATCTGCTGGAAGTTGTCACAATCGTGGATATTGGATTCCAATAGGAAGTTGTCGGATGTCGGAATGATCGCGAGCCTGGTCGGGATTCCGACGCCTTTGGATCGTTCAAGTGTTACTTAATTTAATTTTTAGGGGGAGGGGGAGAGGATCTTCGAATCCTTATTTTTGACCATGAGGGTTGTCCGACGGTTTATAACATCCTCTTGAGGAGCTTCATCCTGGGCAATCATAGACACTTGCCAATATACCTATCCAATGATCCTGAGGTATAATACAACAAAATTGATTATCTTATTACATGAACAGCATGAGATTTATATGTTCAAACGATGACTAGAATCTTTTTCAATTAACCAAGAGCTCATATAGCTTTTCATAAAAGGGACTCAGTCTATCATTAGATAGACGCTACTTGTTAGTTAGTTGCATTTAAAAAAAAAGAGTTTCTTTAACAATCATAACCAGTTATATCGACATCTAAAATTAATGATTTATGTTCAAGAGTTTTTTAGTCGATTGGAATCGTTTATCAGATATCAGTTCGATATTTACATGGTCAAATTACATTTTACAAATAAGTTCGATCTCAGCAAAAAAATAAAGACGAACGAATACAAACATAGGCTATTAAAGTCATGAGAAAATGATGAGAATTTTTCTATAAAGATCAAGGCAAAGTAAAATATCGATATAAGAGCAAGATCGTAAAGGTTTAAAGAGATTTAGTAGTGCACCCACATATCTCCAGTTTTGACTATAGGACGATATTCAAGGTGTTTCAAGCTATAGTATAGGATGAGAGTACAAAACAATCAAATATTTTCATGCAACGATGAACGAACATCATGAGATTTTGCAGTTTGATTTTTAATCATTTTAGAAAATAATAGGACCAAATGTTATCAGTATTCTGGTAAAATATTTGATGCTAAAAATTACAGATGATCAGTTTTCTTTCAAGTTTATTTACAAGTAGATATGTATGTAGAGGGTGTAGGAGTGGGTGTGCTCTCATGAGTTTAGGAGATTGTAGTACTTGCATGCACATTACGTCACAGTTGTCTTAAAACATACCATTTTATAGTATAATACTTTGGACTTGTTGGCCTTTCTTGTCAAATGCAACCGACAAATTATTCAATATCTTGATTACTTTTTATGACACTTCCTAAGAATGTTACATATACAGAAGTTAAATATTCACTCGTAATCGCTCGATTTCATATATTCTGGTTTGTTTTCCAGTAAGAAAACAATTGAAATTTTACTATGAATGTTCTGAATGCTACGAGACGAGAGCCTCTGTGCCATTACTCATCTATCTACTAGTTTCATTATGATTCCTACATGGATCTATTCGGATCATATATTTGTTCATGTACGACATTATATTTTGTCTATTAGAAGAAAGTCAATATATTATTCAGATTGATTTGTTTAATTAAATGATAGCAGTAACAACCAAGAGAAAATAACTGGCAAGCATAGTAGAGAACTTAAAGCAAAGTGTTAATTGCAATCAAAAAAAGTAAAAAAAAAGAGATACGTCTGTTTATTTTTAACTACAGATAGATAAGCTTTCAAAATTATGGATCATTAAAAATGCGGTTTACACAAGAACAAAAAGATTCATATCAGAGACTAAAAAATTTATCTTATCTAGAAGAAAAGAAAATTCAAATGAGAAAACGGAACGTACACGTAGATAAGAAAAATGGAAAAATTACGTACATGAAATTAAACGCATTGTCGATGGAAAAATTGTTGCTTAATACTGCAACTATATATTAAATCCAATTATATTTCGAACATAAAGTATAACTGAAAAGTTAATCTACTTTTGTAGAGACTACTATGCTAATCACACTTCGTGATCCAAAAAGACCGGCATTGGTTAAATTAGCTACCCACTCTAACTATCCCTAGATGCATTGTTTTCTCAACTATCTTCAAAGAGCAATTATCTTTGCTTCTTTTATCTTTCACTATCTCTCTTTCTATATCACAATACTCAAAATAGACATTTTGTTTAGTTAAAATATCCATACAGAAGAAAAAAAGCAGCCAAAAAACATCATGTATATTGGTATAACACAATTCTTCATCCTGGTGCTTACTATTAATGCACAGTCAGGAAGTTTTCCTGATTGTAAATCAGGTCCGCTTTCGACATATCCTATTTGCGATCAATCACTTCCATCACGTCAACGAGCTGCTGATCTAGTTAGTCGTATGACAACATCAGAAAAAATTACACAAATGGTAACGACAGCAGCTGGCATACCTCGTCTTGGTCTACCGAAGTTCGAATGGTGGTCAGAAGCTTTGCACGGTGTTGCATATTCACCTGGCGTTTCATTCGGTGGTGATCTGCCAGCAGCGACTAGTTTTCCAATGCCTATCAATCTTGGTGCATCATTTAACATGAGTCTTGTTCATCGTATGGCCGATATTGTATCAACTGAAGCACGTGCTTTTAATAATGAAGGTCGTGCTGGTTTAGTTTTCTTTACGCCGAATATCAATATATTTCGTGATCCACGATGGGGTCGTGGTCAAGAAACACCGGGTGAAGATCCATTTCTAACATCACAATATGTCTATGCATTAATCAATGGCTTACAACGTGGCGAAGATGAACGTTACTTAAAAATAGCTGCTGATTGCAAACATTATGCTGCGTATGATTTAGAGAATTGGAATGGTACAGATCGCTTTCATTTCGATGCTCGCGTTAGCGATCAAGATCTTATTGAAACATATTTGGCACCATTTGAAACTTGTATACGTGATGCCAAAGTTGCAAGTATAATGTGTAGTTATAATGCAGTAAATGGTGTTCCGTCATGTGCGAATCGATTTCTACTTGAAACTATTGCACGGTATGAAAGTCATTTCTAATAAACAGTTTCGCTGTAAAAACATTTTTCTTGTCTGTTTTTTTTTCGTCTAGTGAATCCTATTATCTTGATGGTTTTGTTGTCAGCGACTGTGGTGCTGTTTCAACAATTATGAATGGACATCATTATACATCAACAGTAGAAGATACAGTTGCGGTTGCATTACATGCTGGTACAGATCTTAATTGTGGAGATTTTTATTCAAAATATACACAAGACGCATTAGATAAGAAAACTATAGTTGAATCTGACATTGATAGAGCACTCGAACGAACATTTAATGTTCTTGTTCGTCTTGGTTATTTCGATCCACCGGAACAACAACCATATAGAAAATTATCAAAGATTGATGTTGATACACTCGAAGCTCGGCAATTATCATTAGAGGCTTCACAACAAAGTATTGTTCTATTGAAAAATAGCAAGAATGCATTACCATTAAATCTAAATCAATTAAAGAATAAGAAAATTGCATTGATTGGACCGACAGCAAATGCAACTGTATTAATGCAAGGAAACTACTATGGAAAAGCTCCATTTCTTATTGATCCCGTAACAGCATTTCAAGGCATAACACAAGGTAAGAATGATTTTAAAAAAAGGAATTATAGTTTGATGTAATTTCTATATAAAAGGTTATTCAATCAATACAACATTTGCTTATGGTTGTAAAATATCTGCGGATGATGAAAGTGGTTTTGCCGCGGCTATTTCATTGGCTCAATCATCTGATGTTGTCATATTTTTTGGTGGTATTGATCAAAGTATTGAATCTGAAGGTAAAGACCGAACATCTATCGCCTTGCCTGATATTCAATTGAAACTAATCAAACAACTTGAACAAGTTATTGGATCAATGCTTCATGTTGTTATTATGTCTGGTAGTGGTCTTGATCTATCCTATGTACGAGATTCTAATCAATGTGGAAGTCTTATTTGGATGGGTTATGCTGGACAAACTGGTGGTCTCGCTTTAGCCAATATTATGTTTGGTGACTTTAATCCAGCTGGACGTTTACCCATAACTATTTATCCTGCATCATATGTTGATGCCGTTAGTATGTTTGATATGGAAATGCGACCATCACCAACAAATCCTGGTCGTACATATAAATTTTATACAGGACAAGCCGTATATGAATTTGGCTATGGTCTTTCATATACAGAATTTACTTATTCATGGTATAATGATTCTATGAACTCAATATTTTCAATAAAATCTTTAATGCACAATAGTTATGATGAAAAAAAACTGCTCGTTCATTCATATCGTGTTAATGTGACAAATATAGGACCGATGGCTGGTGATGACGTTGTTCTTGCATTTATTACACCACCGAAAGAATCCTTTAATGATCAAACACCACCAATTAAAAAATTATTTGGTTTTGAACGTGTTCGATTAAATATTAATCAATCAACTCAAGTGTTTTTCCCATTAAATGCTCACGCATTATTAACAGTAGCACATGATGGATCGAAATGGTTAGAACCAGGTTCATATAGAATTCTTATTGGAAACCAACTTGTGCATACGATTCATTTATACGGACAACCAGCTCGATGGTCCTAAATTTACTTTTTTCATGTAAAATTGATTTCTTTTCCGAAAACCAAAACAAATGTTTTTTAAAAATTAAATGTAATCATTAGTGGGTTAGACAAAGATTAGCTTTTGCATTAGCTTTTGAATGCATATTTCGTTCTCATATGGCTTTCATAGCATAGCCTCAAAATATAACAAGATAAATAGATAATTTTGTCATAAGTTATCGAGGAGAGTAAGAAAATATGATTCTTCATGCATTATTATCTGTAATGGGTGACATCGATTTCGATTGAAGGTCAAAATATTGAAAAATCGATAGGAAATGTTGACAATTATTTTCTTGTTAGGAAAACGAAACACTCACTATCCTATATCCGAAGTAAATGTTGGTTCGGCACAACAATTGGATAAGAGAAAAATAATTGTGAACTGTGTAAATTTGTGAATCTGAAATGATTATTTTTTTTGATAAGAATAGATGTTTTTTTTTCTAGTGAAAGATAAATCATTGGAAAAGATCAAATGCTGTAATTAAATCGTAACTAAAGTAACTATATCAATTATGCTATACATATTTTATTGATTATGAAATTAAACTTAACCGAACACCATTTCTTTGCTGTTTCCATCAAATTGATGAAATTATAGATTATACATACTTATATGAATGTGTGGAATTTCGATGACCAAAAGAATTCATTCTAAAGTCATAATATTCGATCAACATGTTCTTACTGTTTCTTTTCTAAGATACACTCGCCTTCTCATGTTCAAAGTAAAACTATTTTGAATTCTTTCGTTCTATTTCACTTTTATTTCAACTCATACCTGTTCCAAAAGCATATATGATGAAACAAATGCGTTAAAATTTTAATAAATTATATGATAAACCATCATGAAAGTATTTCTACATATGTAATATTAAGGGATATGACGTTGGATGTTAACGCTGATGATGTGGCACGTCAGTATATAATCCTTTCATAATATATGTTGACTTAGATTTACTCCTTCTACAATATTGCTTTTCTCTGTATCTGAGCTCAAATATTTAGATATCTAATTTTTATCGTCTGGCACGAACCTATAGTTATCAAAGCCAACTGATGATCATTTTACGTGTAGATTCCAAATAAAAATTTCGATTATGCTGTATGTAAATCATAGCAGTTTAACATTTACCAATAGCAAGTATGTTAATGGCGAACCTTTCGTAAGTGGACCCTAGATAGACATAGATAAGTAGATAATAATCTATTTTAATATTTAATCTTTAGACTGTAGGAAATCTTTCAATAGATTATTAAGTGTATTCGAAATGTATCCGTACTAATCAAATCACAGATTTTATTTTGTTGCATAATTGTCTAATGTTTGATCAAAACTTCATGGAAAACAATTACAATAAATAGGAAGTGAATATTGTTGCACAGATGTTTTTAGTATCTATTTTCTATCGGCCAATTGCATCCATTCTGTTAATAATTCGATTTTAAAGCGAAATTTTGAATCTTGTTCATAATATATTGGAAAAGCTGTATTCCAAAGATTATTGTGCAAATTTATAAATAAGCCATTCTGTTTTATTCCTTGACAATCTGGTAGTGAATTATCAAAATTTAATAAATATTCTGGAGAACCAATGGACACTAATGGGGCATCGAATGAATAAAGAGTTAACAATGGACTTGCACTCGGTTCATCGTAAAAACGTACACCACCATGTCCAATGGCGTGTAATCGTCTTGAACCATAATCAACTATTTTCGATGGGTCAACATCATAGCCCAGTACATCAATTTTCCATTGATTACATGTATTTGAAGTGACTGGCAATATTGGATTAAATTCAATCCAGATTGACTCAGGCAGACGTGTTGCTGTCTTGTTAAACCATTCTAATTGAACATAAATTGTTGGTGGAGACTCCACTGGAAATGTATAATTCAACCATAGAGTTTTACTTCCA
This sequence comes from Rotaria macrura, assembly GCA_900239685.1. Classification (NCBI taxonomy): domain Eukaryota; kingdom Metazoa; phylum Rotifera; class Eurotatoria; order Philodinida; family Philodinidae; genus Rotaria; species Rotaria macrura. Next base: position 209,749 of record OENT01000039.1, read on the forward strand.
CCATAATTTTGAATAATATAATCTGGAAATGTTAATTCAATAAGAAACGTTCTATTATGTTGATCTCTCCACATTGAAATAACATAAGGAAATGATGTTTGACTTTCGGAATCCGTTAAACCTGGCTTAGCAAAATCATTACAAGGTGGTCCACAATTGGGATTAAATTGTAAATTAAAGTGATTGAAATCGTCATTAGAATATGTTTTGTATTGAATACCACCTAAGATATTACTCATATTTGATAGATTTCTTCCTAGGCTGTCTTGAAGAAAAACAATCGCACCCGATGTATAGTTGAAACCAACAGAGAACAGCCTTGTTTCCAATACATAATAATCTTTAGTTCGATTTGACGGTAATATTACTTGAATAAATCCATCTAAATCTGGCAGTGATGGTTCTAGTTCTTGAAGAGTATCGTTCACAAGTTTAATTAATGAAGGATCAGATGAATTAAGTGGATATAAATACGAACGAGCTTCTTGCCAGCCACGTTCTAATAATTGAAAATCAGTTCCATTTCTAACAAGTGAAAATTCATCATTGTGATAATGAGATGCATAGTTTTCTTGTTTTAAATAACATCCAGTACATAGACCCCAGTTATGTTCTGGATTTTTTAATAAACGAAATGAATAATTAAATATTGAAGTTGAATATTCTTGATTAGTTAATAATCTTGATATTTGTCGATAAGCTGCTTGTTTGTATGGATCAGCAGCTACACCATACACCCATGTTGTTCCCCATTCATCGGCTATGATTGGTAATTGATCTTTATACGTGTCTAATAATGTTTGACTAAATATTTCTAAACTACTTGCTTTTATTTCAGCATTTGGATAATGTGATTTAATACTCGACCATACTCGAATAACATCCGAGATATTATTAGGTGGTCCAGTATTGTCTAATGTAAAGTGATAAGCCATAGCTTGATCGAATCCAGGTAAAACAACATCCCCACCATAGATACAATATTCACCTGAACATGGAGTCGTGGCACTAGGCTTATTGTACATCATGACTAAAAGTTCGGTTTCTGTTTCTTTATGTTTCCATACAAATGCAGGTGGTAAATCAGCCCCATGACAATTCAAATTAACTCCAATATGAACTGATTTGATACCATTCTCAACCAATATAGGTATACTACTAATTGGATGGCCCATATCATCTTTATGTGATGCACTTGTTTTTCTAGCTTGTTGAAAACGATTGTCTAATATAGATGATATAACTAATGAAATATTAAATAAATTTCTATCCATCATTGGAATAAACATTGAAAATGCATGTGCATGCCACGTTATATCACCTTGTCTAATAGCATTTGTAACTAATTCAATTGTTGTACGATTCGGTCGCTCATCAGTACATTGTGCAATATTATCGAAAAACTCTAGAAGTATCCATGGATGTGTGGTAAAAACAAAACGTTCTTCACCACCACGATCACGAAGTTCTTGTGCGAGACTTGCAGCATTAGGTAAATGTTGATTGAAATAAAGAGAACAAACATTTGATGCAAGATTCGTGAAACCAACATCTAAATGTGTCATGGAAACAACATGTAATTTCTTCACCCATGGATATATGGTGTTTGATGAACTTGTTCGTTCAATGCAAATTATGAATGAAAAACATAAAAAGAGAAGTAAACGAAACATGACCGTTTGACGTACAATATGTTGCTTCACAGTGGTTAAAAGTATTTAAAACAAAGAAGATAAGAATAGCAAAGAGAATTTGAATCTTTTCCTTTCATCCATCGTATCAGATAAGATTTTCTGATGTTGTGTTCTATTCACTAAGAATGTAGAAATGACACAATTTTCAAAATATAGAAAAATCGATTTCAGACTTTCTCGAAATCAATTCCAAAGTATTGTAGACGTGTTCTTTATTTTTCAATGGTTTCTAGCAATATACATAGCTGCATGATGGATACCATGCAGAAGACAGTTTGTAACAGGATTGTTCTACTTGTATTTCATGACTGCTTGTTAAGGTTTTATTATTTTTAGAATCACCATCGTTAATGTTTTCATTTTTAACCTAATCGAATCGCTTAGCCATCGTAGAAATCACTTGTGTTCAATATCACACATACAGATAAAATCCAGTAATGACTCGATCAAATCTTCTCATTTGGATGTGTCTATGGAAATTTACTAGTCGAAGTCTTTCGGATTTCTACGTCACATTGATACTTATTTAGTTTAGTAATTTACACAAACCTTGATTAATAATAAAGTCACTAGCATCTCAGTAGACACAGTGAATGTATTTATGATCAACTTTTACAAAGACTTAATAATTAGCTTCTTTGTAAGTGTGTGCCTAATACATCGATTAGAACAAAAAAAATCGAACATCTTATTTTATACTTGTTTTTGACAGGATTTAGAGTTTGAAGGCATTAGACTACGTTATTCCTACGTATGAGTAACTTTGATATAAGAATAGGATTGAGATTGAATGTCAGAGAATAAGTAATTGCGACTGAATATAATCATCATTCTTCATACTATTGAGGCTCTTCAAGTAAAAAGAATAATTACTTTGATGAAGCTCAGATGTGATGATCATAATTCATAATATTACAGGAGGTTCATATGTGAACTATCAATGTTATTGGTGAATATTCGACAAATCGATTCTATAACTAGCACTGACAAATATCGAATTGAATTTTAAGACGTCATGGATTTTTACAACGCTTCTCATTTTATTCTTAAGAATCGGAACAAAACTGTTGAAAAGTTTCTCAGATTAGAAGTATAACTTATACAAGATTCATCTATACCATTGACTGCATCTAATTAAATAGTTATTGATATTGCATCTATGGTATCAAAGCAGATGAGTTGTCTTGCACAAAATCTAAACGACAGATAGAAAGAAATGACATATGAATAATTAAACGACTTGAATTCGCACAGAGCACCTGTATGAGGTTTTCTTTTACATTCGAAATTTCTCGAGCTTCGGTTGTGGTTTGGTTTGATTCGGTTTCTAACCTAATGTTTATCCATGCTCAGCGATCCATATTCGAAGATTATAAATCTTGCATTTAGTACATGTTTGAATCACTGTTATAAAATATAGACTACAACCGAATGATTTGATTTTCCATACATATTTTATTTATTTTCATTTGTAGCTGTTAGCATTTAGCGCAAAAACAAAATGAATCTTTTCTATACAATATTTTGAACAGCAAGTCATAACATACATTGATTGAATTTTCTTTTTCTCAGATCATAGTTTTTATCATAATTAACCTAACGATAGTCTATATGCTTGCATAGTTCGGATGATATTCCATAGTAGAACAATCATGGTTAATAGTAAAAGATTCAAAGGCAGATTCGTTCCACCAAGGGTGAATCCTACACAATAGTAGATCAATGCAAGTAGGAGTAGAGTGCGTATATCGGTAAAATGTCGAAAATTTATTTGCGGTGAACGTATTGATTGAAATCGTGGATCATTTGGACCATAGAATAATTGACGAAAGAATAAACCAAGAAAATCTTGTCGATTATATAATGAATGAATCTGGTCGGCATACTAGAAAACAGAAGAAAAAAATAAGCATTTGATAGAGAATGCAAACACAAAGTAGACGCATACTCGAAGGTTGACATTCTCTGAGAGTTGATGATTCAACCAGAGTAGTGGTCGAATTTCAAATGGATTTGGTGGTGATAAGATCGGATTTTCAAATTCATAAGGCATGTAGGAGGAATTCATTGATGATCCCATAATCGAGTTCGATAAAGACTAAAAAATATTTACGTGATGCAACGTCAAATAAAACAAGATTTCCGTGGCTTCGATCATTTTTTTTACTTTGTTGCCGAGAAAGGATGCATCAAACGAATGTGATAAAGATGGTTCATCGTCGCTGAGTATTGTATCGTATGCACTTGTATCGATCTAGAGACGAATTTCAATTGAGATCAATCATTAAATATTCTTATCGTATGCTTAATTAGAACGAATACAAGATAAATTCATGCTGATTTACTTGTTTCCGATAAGTCTTATAAGTTAAAGCAGAAGAATGACTCGCTCACCTTCCTATCTGAAGTATCATCGAAAAGTTGATTCAGTTTAGAAAAATAACTGTAATAGTATTTGTGAGATACGTCATTTTTAAATATACAATTTATATTAACATTATGTATTGTATGTAAAAGGGAAAAAACGACTAGTCATTATTATCCAATATGTATTTAACTGTGGTGACCAGTTTAGCTGATAGTGATAAAATTCCTAGACACTGTCATTACTATATGTGTGTATATAACACATCATTTAGCCTGATGATGCAAAAAAAAGATGACGAATTGAAAACTATTTCAATTTAACTATAATAATAACTTGTTTCTGTCGTGTATGAACCAGCAATGCTATTTTATAGTTTGCTAATCAGTCTGCTACACTATGAGATACGTTACAGAAATGTTCTTCTCTCATTTTAACTTACTTGAAAAAGTTCACAAAATCTATGTTTCGCACTTGTTAATTGTTCAACAATTTCTAATGATAAAAGTGATTTCAATTCAAGATTTTCTTTTGCTGAATGTTGAGGTTTTACGTAAGGAATAGTAAGCAAAAATCTTTTTGATAATTCATAGACATTAATAGATGTATTTTGTGCTGCTTGTAAGGACTTTTGTTTTTGTTCTGCTACACTATTTCTTTCTTCAATACGACGTTCATTACGTTGTAGAATACTTGAAATTTTTCGCACAAACGCTGACATTAATGTGCGAGTTTCATCACAAAATATAGAGTAAGCAGGTCGTGGACCATCTGGTGTTGACGGAGGCGAAATCCGTTGTTTATTAGGTGAATATGGTGCAGACAATGAGAACATTGCTACTTGTTCAGCTAGAAAATAGAAGAAAAAACAAATACTAAATCACTTCCAAGCTTTTCAGTACCTTTCTGAAGTAATGAAGAAAAATTTTTCGCTGAAAATACCTAAATACATAGATGGATGTTTTATTTCATACAATTAATTCAGAAAAAAGACATACATTAGCCAATTTATTGATGAGTTGTGCTATAAATACATTTGTTAAATCAGTTTTTTGTAAACGATCAATAGTGAATTGAAAAAGACGTCCGTAAAATGGTAGATTATGTTCGACAAAATTTATTGTTTCTGTATTTATAATTGATTGATCTTGTTGAAATAAATCATGATCAACGGTTGTAGTGTCAAGAAGCGTTGCTGTTGTATGATCATTTGATACTGTTTCAGGAATAAATCGCCATGGGCGTATATATGTGTACCAAATGAATAGAAGTGTATTATAACGTTGATCTAGTGGACAACGAACAATACCAATTTGAAGAAGAGTATAGAGTGGTTGACGAACATATGTTTCGATACATGTTCTAGAAAAAGTAAAATTCAAACAATTGCAAACACATCATTCAGTTAAACTTTCCTTCATATTATTCTTAAACGAAATGAACGTGAGGATCGATGTATGATGATTAATAATGAACATTCGTCAGTGAGCTATCTCTATGTTTTATATTTGAAAAATTCTAGAGCAATTGTCTATTCGCTCAAATCTCATGAATGTTTCGAATTTAAAAGGAATTCAATAAAAAACAATTGAGCTGTTAAAATCATTGTTACTTCTTAGTTCAATACATTGTACAATGATTCATCATAGATCATCTTTCGGTTTGATAACAACCTTTCTCAAACGTTACCTGTTGGAATTCACTTCATCGATTTCAATAAAGTCATTATTTGTTCTTATCAAACCGTGAAATAAATATATGAAATACTCGTTCTATACAAACGTATGATTTTCGAAATATTCTCTTTTCTATCAATGTAAGTAATTGATTGAAAACGAACCGTTTCAGTGTTTGTAAGGGAACAAGAAGATTACGTTGTTCGAGCAACGTCATGCCTGTATTGGCAAGGGAAGCATTATTACCACCGACACCAATTTGATAGGAACAAAATAAATGAAGACGCTTGGTAAACATACGAATACATAGTAAGTGAACATCTGACAAATTAAACTCCTAGCAATAGAAATATAAGTAAAGATAGTTCATTATAATAAAAGAAGGGATGTTCATACTTGAACAAGTATTGAACCATTATTTGTACCAAAAACCGATTTCGCTGGTTGAAAAATATCAATTAAAAAAGCTACATAGCACTAAACATAGGAAACAACACGTAAAAGAAATTGTTTTAAAAATATTTGGAAATTTTTTTCTTCTTTTACTTTTATAAAATAATCGACCTTTTTCATTAATTCGTTTGTATCAGCTGTTGTTGTAGATAGGACTACAGGTGGTGGTGATGGAAGTAAAGGTGATGTTGGTGATGTACTTATGTTCATACGATTTTCTCCTCCGTCTCCTCGTTGTTTGACATTATTTCCAAATAAATACGATTGTCGAATTGGACTATTTCTATAGCAATGTGACGGACAAGTCAATTTAAAACAAACAACACATCCTTCATCTTTTTCTATACTTTGGTGTTCTATCGACCGGTGCAGGCGGTAATAAACGTGAATCAAGTGCATGTGACGTTATGAGAACATTCGAATTCATAGATGTATTTGTTGGCATAAGCAGTAAACGAAATTCACTTGCATCAACTAAATAAAGTCAAAGACATGTACATAAATTATGAATAAACTTGTAGAATTTTACTTGGTAGAAAAAGACACAAATACATTTCTAGTATACTTAAATACACTGAATCTCTTCGTATCGGTCGATCCTAATCATGAAAAAATCTTAATTACAAAGACTTATTTTCGTTTTTTTCTTATTCACCGGCATTTGTTGATCGGACGCAACATAAGAAAGTAAATGAAATAGAAAATATTCGATGGGATCAAGCGCTAATGATGTTAAGTGTTGTCCAGTTGTTGTTGTTCTTCCACGAACAATATCCGGTAAACATAAAGAGGCAAGTTTAACCCGTAAGTGCATTGGTAAATCATTGACACTGAATTGAAATGTAAACTGTGGTGTATGATCTTGTAGACGAAGTAGTGCTTTCCATAATTCACCATGCCATGGTGAAAAAAAATCGTGAACTAATGAAAATAAATGACCACGATCATTACCTATATCACGTAAAGACCAATCAAAACGACCAAAACCGAATATACGACGAATAACGTATGGTAATTCAACATGAAGTTCCTGAACGGTCATGCGAGGCAATTGAGCATTTAACTGAATACAGGCATCAATCAAGCCCATCTCGAGAATCGATATAAGAGAATGATGCGTTGACATCATTAATTATCTTAAATTAGTACGAAAAATATCTACGATTGTCTGACGATCAACATATAAATTACGATGAATGAATGAATGAATGAAAAAATTATTTATCGAGTAGTATAGTTTTATAAAATGAAGTGAATGTCTCATCCAATTCAAAGTGATCATCAAAGATGGCAGTAATTTCCAAGGAGTTTTATGGTTATCTAAGTGATTATACTGAATGATAAAAAACTAGCGTGAACAACTCATGTCAATCTTCCTCAAAGTGAAACTAGTACTACAATCATAGAGAAAAAATTCAATGCATTTCTATTTTAAAATAATGATCTATGCGTAAATTCTTATACTTCTATGAATTCTTGAGAATGTGATATATGGCCATAATAAAATTTACGCTACTGTAGTAAGTTGTAATTTTGCTATAGCTAATGATAGCGTAGTTATCGTTCGTTAATTTCCAACCTTGAACTTGAAAAATCGAAGATCGGTTGTAGTATAAATAAAGCAGTATCATAAATTCTCGAAAAATATTTTCACACTTCTTCAATTCATAGTTAAACTAGAGAAGAGAGAGAAAAAAATAAGGACAACCCTAATGAATGTACTGAATCAAGGGTAACTGAAAAAGTACCCTGGTACTAGTATGTCACAGGTACTTTTGGGTACTTAAGTACCTTATAGTACTTTTAGGTACGTATAAGGTACTCGGGTGGGTACCCTGCTGCATAGCGTCTAGTAAGTGGGTACTTGAAGTTACTGATCAAATACTCGGCTGGGTACTATTGGGCAGTAAGTTTAGGTACCCTGCTGCCAAAGCTGCAGTATGTTGATGATCGAACCTAACCTTCGACTTTTTTCATTTTTGCTTCTGTCAAAGCAAATTATAATTTTTTTTCGTTTTTATTTAATTTAATTTTTTCAATTCTGAAAATTCAAGCGGGTCAAATTTCTCGATCTGATCGAGCTTGAGTTGATTAGATCTTCACCAGACCATATCAAGGTAGTCCTCTCTCGATTTATGATCGAGATCGGCATTTTTCGACTATAATAAATAGTCAAGAAATAATCTAGAAAAGATTAGTATGAAAATATATTAGTTTTTTGTGTTTTGTCTTGTTGTTTATATGGAGCTGTGTGTGCGAAAGAAAACGGTGAATGAACAGTCACTATACAGAACGCGCCAAATCAAGGATACCCTGTAGAGTTTTCCAAAGTAAAGTTACAGGTGCAGGTACTCATACAAGTACCTGTTCAGTTAACATACTGATGTGGGTACCCAATGCAGTAACTAGATCAGTATAATTACTGAAAATTTTCGAAGTACCCGTATCGGGTACCTTGCTGAGGCTTTCGCAGTACGTGGGTACCCTGAACTCAGTACTTCCCCTAGGGAAGTATGCGAGTAACACTGCCAAATGATCCGATGTAATTTACTGATTCAATAGTTGATTCCATTCACACCAAGTTCCATGAAATAAATTTAAAAGAAGACAAATGATAGTTTGGAATGTAGATTTTTTTGAACCAAAATAAATCATTGTGGTCATGGCATACGTCTACTTGAATGTACTGTTTAAAAGTTGATTCTATTTATGCTGAGATATCGTTGACATTGATATTTTCTGCATTGTTCTAAATCAGTGACACTAAATTGGTCGAAAATTATAATTTTATGAAAGAGCACAACTGTGATCAATTCAAACAATCCGTATGGATAAGTGGGAAGCGGGAACGCTCGATTAAAGTAGACCCAAAATAACCTGATAAATCTCTGTAGAAGATTTTGATTATGGATATTTTAAGTAACATGAGAAGAAGCATTATATTAAGATGCTTCAATAGAATTTTTTTAAAGTGAAATTTTTCGGTCTCGATGATGAGCATCTAAGAGGCACTACCGAATAAACCCATTGTCTTGCTAACATATTTGGAATACAGATTTCTTGGGTAAATAAAAAGAATCGTAGAATTCATTTAGGGAATGGGCTTGTATTTGTTTGAACATAATAAAGTTTCTACATGTACAATCATAAACAATATTCATTTTTACCCATTAATCGCCAAATATGTACATACACAACTCGACAAACGCCGTAAAATTCTGACGACTAACATCAATTATTGAGACCATTGCTATTTTTCTACTGTATCTATAACTAGACCCATATTAACACAAACACAAACACATGATATCGATCGTGTCTTTTACTGGCATTTCCTAATATATAGCGATTGATATGTTTATTCATTAAAGTTACAGTACTTTTAGAAATAATCTGTAGATATTAGAAAATATTAGATATAGAAAATTGGATATAAGACTTTATTGTTAAAAAATCATATTGCAAATAATCGGAGTCTCAGTAGACCGCTCAAAATAAGAATTCGAAGACTTCTAGGAGAGACATATGAATCACCAACCTATAGGTACAGTATATCGGCGGCACACATATAAGTATACGAAGGGAATCATAAGTGATGATATTTAATGTCTGAAAGATGTTTCGACATATTAATGCTGCTCGTATCGTACATGTATTTCGTACAATGAAGTTGAAGGGTCAAACGAGGTTATCGTTAGCCTACATTGTGATCTTCCCAGGAAACCTACTTTGTTAGTATAAGTATGTCGATATGAACAAAGTACGTTTTTAGTTACATTTATAAGATCCTTATGAAACTATAGGATCACTGAGTCTGTTCAGTGCGAACAGAACAATTTAAGTGCACACACTTTGTCATAGACTTTCATGTGTAATCATCTATGATCGTCGTAGTGATGAGTTGGAGTGCATCATTTCATTTGAATGAGTATTATATTAAAATGGGGTTTGAAAGAGAAAAGTCTTTTGAAAACCTAATTGAGTATCAAGTTTTGTAAACAAACCACATTTTCCAGAAGCTACGTAGTACACCAATTTGAATACTATTGAACTTGTAATAAATTGTAATAGCAACGAAATTTCCAGACATATAAAATTAATAGTATTATCAATGTTCCATCAATATATGGATCACTCGTTCGTGTTTAAAATCCAACATGAGCAACAAGCATCGAATAGATGACAAATTCATTCAAATAAAACCATCATTGAGATAAGGGATATAACGTACAACATATATAAATACCAATGACATTATACTTGGAAAAACGTCGTATATGTGGATATGAACGATAATACATAGTCAATTGATTAATTGTTTGCTTGATACTAAAGGATGTAGGAAGTTTGACAAAGATTTAAAAAATGCCGATTAAGTCATTAGTTTGTTTTCGAACATCATATTTTTAAATCTCAAACAACATTCAATCAATTGAATGTCAAAATTGTGGTGCAATAGTTTGAGAAATAAATGTGCATTGAAGATAATGATTCTCTAAAAGTGTTAAAGCTCAACTATCAACACATACTGTTTGACAAAACAAAGGAGAATAGTGAAGAAGATATCGATATGAAAAGTCTAATACCTTGTTCATCGGTAAATGTAGTTAAATAAAATCGAAGTAGGGATGGTCATCTTAATCATGTTGGTCTATATAAATAATTTTCGCATTTATGCAGCACCATATAATTTTTGTTCCTAATTCTGGTGAAACCTTACAGTAAAAAAACAAAATCATAAAAGATATATGATGGTCATCGAACACCATATCTTCAAGACACGAAAAAATTTTATGGAAACCCACTCTGTACTCCTGCACATGTCCTTTTTTAAAATCCTCCCATTCTCCACCCGGATCGGAATTTTCATCAAATATTTTTTTCTAAAATGGTGATGAAAATTTGTATGTCGATTTCAATCATATATTTTTTGATGGTTTGCTTTTTACGTTAAATTAAGTTTTCTTTCGATATAAAGTTGTGAAGTATAAAGAGTATCAGTAATCGATACCCATGCATCTTTGAAATCAAACAGATACAAAACGAAATTGAAAGTTCTTGTGGTTGCCATCGAGCATCGCTAGAATTCAAATACAAAAAGATAGTGAAAATAAAACCAATAACGACTTGTTGAAGAACATATAGAGTATTAGGTATGTGTAATATAATTATATACGGCACGATATGCTATTTTTTCAATGTTGAAAACTGAAAAAATCATGATTTTCTATTCTTTTATTATAGAAGAATCCAATCAACGTTAACAAGAGAATACACAAACAACACACGATTGTGCTAAATGGATTTTTGCTTGCTTGATGTAATCTCTGTACAATATCGGTAAAAATGAATTAGTTTGTACTGGACTAGATGTAAATTTTCCTATGTATAAATTAAGTCTTGATAATGATGTATTCAATAGAAAACATTGAGATTTCAAATGCAAAATTGCTTAGTGTTAATTGATAAGTTAGTTAATCGAGGAGAATGATTGGTATGTGATAGTTTTTCAGCAACTTTCTTGATTTGCACTTGAACATGAAGTTCATATCAACAGTATATAATGAACAATATTGCTTGTTGTTCACTTTTACTGTCTATAGGGTTTACTTACTTGTCTTCTTTTATCATAATATATAGTAATCATACAATAGCTGTCGCTAAAATACAACGCTTACGAATCGGTCCGCTAAAGGAAACGTTTGATTGAATTTTTTTATTAATAAGATGAATATAGCACGGAAATATCGATAGAAATTTATGAAAATAGTTTCAGTTATACGTAACACTACAATAACTCGTCACTATGTTTCACCAATATCATGGACTCGAGAGTTTGTGTAAATGCGTCATCAATTTCATTAGATGTTGTTAGACCCGCCTACACTATAAAAATTAATACTGTATTAAGAAAAGAGATTTGCTGAAAAGTTAATACAATTTTCACAACCGTATTAATTCTGGACATACACATCGAAACTCCATCTTTTGCGTCTCGATGATCTCAAGAATGACAAACCGTGTGATTCTCGTTGAAATATCATAAGAATTATTGAGCTCCGAATATGTACCAAATCTTGTCCAATTTTCTGCATCACTTTTCGCGCGCCCAAAGTAAAATATGGATATTGATATAATCTATCAATTTTATTTTTCTATATGGTGACTCAAAAAATGGAGCTTTGGTTTGGCGCGTATGTTATGACGATTAATTATCGCTAGCAAAAATATTCAGCATCGATGTACAATGGATGAGATATCTTTTCCATTAATTATCAAATCTTTTAAGAGGCCTAATAAAGTTTCTTGATCGAAATCAAGGGCTTCGCACTGAGTTTCGGTTTCGAACTAAGCTCGACTACCACTTAGTTCAATATGAATTTGACTCTCTCATTTAAAAGATCAATACACACTTGTTTGTGTATAATAATCCCAATCAATCACCAATGTACACGCATTCTGTTTTCAGATATTCTTGCTTATTAACTACATTAACTTGCAGAAGAAAACGAGTGTTCAAAATCAAATAGGATGGATGTAGTTGCATTCATTATTAATTCTTAAGAGTTGATTTTTTGTGCAAAATAGAGTCCTGCACACGGGTTCAACTTTTTGAACCCGCACCCGACCCGAGCAATAATATAAAATGGTTTTTCTTTCAACATAGACATTACGCACACATTTTACGTAACTAACGACTTCATCCTTAGTGTCTTTAACCCTTCATTGGTGTCATCATTTTATAACTTCCTCAGTGCTCTAGGGTCCAACTGGACCCATACCTGTATTTTTTCCTGTTTAGACCTATATATAATTTCTCTTATGCATATCATACAACTACTGAAAACTAGAGATTAGAGAAGAGGATTCATCTGAAACACCAAGTGATAAAGTTGTATCACACAAAAAACCGTCGAATGGGTCCACTTGGACCCACGACACCGAGGAACGGTTAATACGACTAAAACAATTGTATCATGTAACAGCTGATTTAGGTTTTTCTAGTGTCGGATATTCGCCATTTTGGATAGAGTTTCGAGTATTTTCCTTTAAACTCATATCTGAACGATAATAACAAGAAAATTTAAAATATGAAAAAGAGATATTTCTTTCTTCGAACGGAAATACCTCGCAGCGTTTTAATAGACATGTGAAACACAGTACCAATGGGTACTTCATTTCTGTTGGCAAAGTATATTTTGGTACTTTGCTCTAGATAACCAAGTACCGCTAAGTATCAGCAAAATAAGTTGATAAACTTGGCGAACATGAATCGTATAAGAATTTATTATTCAACAAGAACAGTTCCAGAAGATAATTATTGATTGTCTCAATATCTAATAGGACAATAGAAATTTCGATAGCGAGCTCGATTGAACTAAAATAAAATATCCTCAATTTTATCTGCAAGTAAAATACATAAACAAGAGGGAGACGAGGGGCAATTTAAATAATGACGAAAAATGAAATAAAGTACATTTCTATCTTAGTCACCACGCTCCAGGTACTTCGCTTTTTGTGCTAATTAAAAAATACAGTACTTTTCAAAAGTCTCAAATACTCTGGATACGTTGCTTTTGCTTAAGGTAGCTAACGTTAAAAATACTGCATCTCGCATGCATTCGTACATTGTTTTGAACATCAACCAATAGATTCCTACTTCACTGTTCATTCTAGGTAACATAGAAAAAGATACAAGACAGAAACATGTGTTATGAAAAAATAGAACCCGACAAATTTTTTGAATCGGACCCGAGCCCGACCTGACAGGACTTGAACCAGCACCTGCCCGTCAGCCGGGTTGGGTTGCAGTTCTCTAGTGCAAAACTAAGCGTGAATAACAATAATTTACTTGAAACAATGCACTCTAAATTAAAATATTCAGAAACGTATCATTTGATGATTGTGTCACCTCTCTCCCAAAATGCACCAATTTCAGCATGCTATTTTCATTCTTGAGATTCAATTTAATACCTTCATGTTTATGACATGGAATCACCATTGAACCAAAGTAGTTTTGAAGAATAGTATGTTTAAAATCTACTATTACGAAGTAATTTTTTTTACTAAAATCAAGTTAAAAGATCGATGTATTTTTGGAAAAAAAATCGGGATGTCTAGTATTCGGACAAGAATTTTGGCCTAATACAGATTAGAGTAATATCATTGCTATCGTAATGTATAAGAAAAATGCCAGAGTAAATCCCTTTTTCAGATGTTTCTTCGATCAGGTTTAAAATCTAATAGTGCCTTACGTTTCCTCACATTTTATCCGTCGCGTGCAAAACACGTCATTGGTATACGTCGTGAAGATCAATCACCATGGGAACGCCGTGCTCCATTAGCACCTGAACATGTTCGAAAACTTGTCAACAAACATAACATAAAAGTTCTTATTCAAGCATCGAATCGTCGTGCCTTTCCAGTATCATCATATGTTCAAGCTGGTGCCATTGTTCAAGAAGATTTGAGTGAGGCATCAGTTATAATTGGCGTTAAACAAGTTCCAATTGATTTATTATTGCCAAATAAAGTTTATGTCATGTTTTCACATACGCATAAAGCACAAGAAGATAATATGCCATTATTGGATGCATGTTTAGAAAAAAATATTACATTGGTTGATTATGAAAAACTTGTCGATGAAGAAGGTGTTCGTTTAGTTGCATTCGGAAAATATGCTGGAGTTGTTGGAATGATTAATATTTTACATGGACTCGGCTTAAGATTTCTTGCACTCGGTCATCATACTCCATTCATGGTAGCTATAGATCAAAGTATATAGTTGTTTGATAGAAAAAAAAGAAAATCTTTTTCTGTTCAGCATATTGGTCCAGCACATAATTACCGAAACAATGAACAAGCAAGAATGGCCATCCGCGATGCTGGATACGAAATTGCTTTAGGTCTTATGCCGAAATCGATAGGACCATTGACGATTGTTTTTACAGGTGCTGGCAATGTTTCTCAAGTAAATAGAAATCATTGATAACTAACAGATGAACTAATGGTTAATTTAGGGTGCTCAAGAAGTTTTTCGTGAATTACCATTTGAATATATCGATCCAAAAGCTCTACCACAAGCTGCTCAACATGGAGGTATAAGTCGTTATTTTTGTTCTTTGTCACTCTTTATCAATAATTGTATTGTTCGTTTATCTAGTGAATAATAAAATTTATGGATGTGTGATACAACGTGAAGATCATCTCATTAATAAAGAAACAGGAAAATATGAAGAAGCAGAATATCTTAAATATCCTGAGAGATATACATCAACATTTAAAACAAAAGTGAGTCATTTCAAATAAGCATTTAACTTTTGAAATTTTTATTCTAGTAATTTAAAATTTTATTCAGAACATTACATGTAAGGGTAAAAAGAATAGCTACGCTATAAAATTGCAAGCAAAACTAAGCTTCTAAATATTCTTCAGATTATTGTGTTGTTAATTATTTTATATGTTTATTTTATGTTTATTCACTTTTGTAAAAATAACTTTGTGCAGATTGCTCCATATGCTTCATGTATAATCAATGGAATTTATTGGGAACCAACTCAACCAAAGTTGCTTCGCGTTGGTAATGCAAATCAATTATTAACACCACCAACTGAATGGATACAAAATGATCCTAGATCTGGTTGTCCAACTTTACCTCATCGTCTTTTAGCTATTTGTGATATAACCGCTGATAAGGGGGGTAGTATTGAAATAGTGCAACATACGACAAGCATCGATCATCCATTTCTACTTTATAATCCTAAAACTAATACATCCGTTGAAAGGTATTTACTGGATTATTGAAGCGGAAACAATGCAAAATTGTGTTTCCTTTTTGTTAAAATCAGTTTTGATGGACCAGGTGTATTAATTTGTTCGATTGACAATATGCCAACACAATTACCATTGGAAGCAACTGTTTATTTTGGTTCTAAATTAATTCCATTAATACCACAAATACTTGAAATAGATCCTAAGAAAAATTTTCAAATTCAAAGCAATGTACCTCGTGTTGCTCGAGATGTAAGTTAGAATAGAAAATACTACATAGAAAGCACAAAATGGATCTATTCTTTAAAAAACCCTGACATGAACTATTATCAAATAGAAATCAATCAAAATGATAGTGTTTCTAACTTATGTCAGTCTGTTCTTGAAGAATTAATAGAGTAGTTTTCTGAAAATATCTAGCATCGTTCCATATTTGTCGACATTAAGAATCTACAAATATCCCATCAGTCTCTAGTCACTAACATTGTCAACAAACCATCTTTTTAACAGGTTCGATGTTTTACATATATCATCAAATTCATATAATAAAAGTAATCGATGATTAGAGCTTTACGTTGTGATCAAATTTTATTAGTTTCTTCAATATAGGCTTCTGCTATTAGAAAAACTAATTTTAAGTATTCTCACCACTCAACATGTAGTGAAACGACTGGATTAACACGGAATTATCGATTATCTTCCACTTCTATTTTGCTCGTAACAATTTTGAATAGGCCTCGAAATTTTTCATTTATAATCGAAATAATGTTCAAATTGCTTCACATGAATATCAATCACGAGTGGAATTCCTCTTGTTAACTTTCCTCAAGAAAGAACATAGAAATTCTATTGAATATTGATACAAAGCGTCATGTTCACTGTTGCACAGCTTCAATAAAACATCGAGGACAGCTGGATGACATAGTGTTGAACATTCTGCTTTGATCTTATCAGAAGTGATACGTTATTTGGAAACAATTATTACTCAATTTGCCAGAAATGTCAAGGTAGAGAGTAGCGCGTACTCATCAGAACTACTATGTAAGTTGATGTTAGTCAGATCTAAGCTAAACTATTCCACACGTTTTTGAATAAATTTTCAGCTGCCAACACTATTTTAGTGTAAAAACATAGGATGAAGAATTACGCTTATAGAAATTGAAATCAAATGTTGATATATAAAACGGTTCGAATGAGACTTTATGCGAACATTTCTGATGAAGTTGAATCTTCGGATCTTTAACATTTATATTACAACACGTTTTAAACCAGCTCACCATCAAGAAAAGTCAGAGTTCTGCACAACATTATGACATACAAATTCTTTCTGCTTTTGTTTTTACTTTTACTCTTGAAAGACAAAAGATTATTGGATGCGATAGTTTCTTATATAAGTACCTAGAAAAATGCTTGCTAGCGACGATTGTCATTCCTAGTACTGAAATTTTTACAAGGCATGTTTCATTTTTTTTCTTCTTATTGTATATAGGCAGCTCTAACAGCCAATGGTCAACTGACACCAAAATATGAGTATATAACAAAATTACGAGAACAACAAAAGTACTGATAAGAAAAACTGCACATGAATATGATCCTAGATTATCTTTCTTTTTCAGATTAAAAGCGACGAAATCATCAATTGAAAAACGTATCCTGGTTTTAGGCGCTGGGTTTGTTAGTGGACCAGTAGTTGAATATTTAACACGTAAAGAGAACATTCATGTAACAGTTGTTAGTGCCATAAAACAAGAAGCCGACCATCTTGCATCAACTAATGTTCGAGTAACACCATTATTACTTGATATTACACGTAGTGAAAGTGAACTTGATAAATTAATCAAAGAACATGATTGTGTGGTTTCACTTTTACCATTTGGACTTCATCCAACTGTTGCCGCATTATGTATAAAACATCGTCGCCATATGGTAACGACAAGTTACGTCTCACCAAAAATGAAAACGTTACATGACGAGTATGAAAAATAAATAAAAATAAAACAAACAGATGAATTAAAGTTAATGTAATT
The DNA here is from genome assembly GCA_900239685.1 of Rotaria macrura. NCBI lineage: Eukaryota > Metazoa > Rotifera > Eurotatoria > Philodinida > Philodinidae > Rotaria > Rotaria macrura. The sequence goes on from OENT01000039.1 coordinate 227,735, forward strand.
TTTGTGCGCATATTCTATCATAGAGCTCAAATAGCTGGAGTGACATTATTAAATGAAGTTGGATTGGATCCTGGCATTGATCATATGCTTGCAATGGAATTATTTGAAACAATTCATGATGATGGCGGTCGTGTAGACTCCTACGTATCATATTGTGGTGGTTTACCAGCTCCGGAACATGCAGATAATCCTTTGCGATATAAATTTAGGTGAGTAGAAATCGAGGCTATGATCTTATCTGATTGATTATCATTCGATTCTAGTTGGTCTCCTCGTGGTGTTCTTACAGCATTACTTAATCCAGCTAAATATTTACTAAAAAGCAAAGTAAGTAAATATCATGAATCGCTTCATACCAAAATAATGCATACGAATGACTCAAAGGCTTAATGAGGATTACTTATCAGAATAAATTCTATTAGTATAAATGACCACATTTCATCTTGTAAACATCGAGATGTTCTTGGATCGATTGGATTCACCGAGATGATTGTTCTTTGTATTGCTCCGACGTTCAGATTCTGATGGTGAAGCCTTGGGAAAACATTGGTTTGTAGTTTAATAGAATTTCTGCTTCGATCATAAGAATAGTTCTTTTTTATTTTCATTTGTTTCATTTTTTTTCTATTGATGAATCATTTAAGCTTAGTTCTCTAGAACTCATAATGTCTTAATCGATTGTACTGAGTAACTGAACATTTATTTTGCACACGAAATAGAAGTTTTAGAAAAACGTGACTATCTAAAGATATAACCATTTCCGTGGTACGAAGTCGCGTAACTAGTACATGATAGTATACATATCCTTAGAACAATTTTTTATTCTTATGCATCAATCAGATCGTCGAACTTGAAGCTAACGGTGGTGTTATTGAAAATGGGTGTACAACGGCGAATTTTCTTCCTGGCTTCAATCTTGAATGTTATCCAAATCGAGACAGTATAAAATACATTGATTCATTGCAACTTGATACAGTCCATACGATACTTCGAGGAACCCTACGATATAAAGTAAAGGCTAAAAGGAGAAATAATACAATAAACAGTTGATAAAATTCAATATCTGATTTAAGGGTTTTTGTCAAAATGTACTCGGCTTAATTCATCTTGGCTTGCTTAGTGATCAACCACATCCAAGTCTACAGTCAAATGATGATCTGACATGGAAAGAGTTTATGTGTGATATATTAGGATTAAAACGTGACATATCAATGAATACAGTTCGATCCACAATACTTCAAAAATTACAAAATGAAAATCAATTAGAAACTATTGATCAGTAAACGACAAACATCATTCTTTGTAATTAATGAGGAAACGGTTCTTTTTAACACTATTTCTCATTAGACTTGGTCTTCTGGCTGAAGATGTGCTTGTTGAAAAACGTTCTAATCCTCTTGATACGTTAAGTCATTGGTTAGCTAAACGCTTAGCTTATGCACATAATGAACGTGATATTGTCATACTGCATCATCAAGTCGGTGTTACATGGCCATCAGCATCACGAGACGAGCGTGAATTAAAAACAATCGAAATGGTTACTTATGGTGATGAAAAATATTCTGCCATGGCTAAAACAGTTGGATTACCAGCTGCTATCGCTACTCGCATGCTTCTTGACAGTACGTGGAGCTTATCTTTTTTTTTTATTGGGGCGTGAGTTAAATGAAAAATGTTTTGTTTAGATGAAATTTATGATCGAGGTGTTGTTGTACCCGTTAAAAGAACAATCTACAAACCAATTTTAAATGAACTTAAACGCGAAGGACTTTCATGGAGTGAAAAAACAATTCATAAATAATCAATTCCTTTAAAATAAAAACATTTCATTGTGATAGTTGCTTTTAGTGTGTTTTGATTCAATAAAAATCTATTATTTAGAGATCTACTAAAATGAAATATGTTAATGACATCATTTTTAAATTAATTAACATAATAGACATATGGTATAGAATATAACATATTTCTCACACTTTGCAAACAATTATTATGTAAGAAGTTTTTCTACAAATATCCCTGATCTATAATTATAGTCGATAGTGGGAGCATTCTTGAACATCTATTGTACGTCCAACAATCCTATTGACATTGAATAGAATATGACAGAGCAAGAAAAGATTGAGACGGTAGCTAAAGCACAATCACGTACATATGCATAGATATACGTACATAGATAAATGCTGTTACTGTATTCAACAGAGCATCCACTAAGAAAGAATGGAAGGTGATGATGAATTCGTATGTTTATACGGTTTAAGTATGCTTCTTCTCGTTTCAGCAAGATATTCATATACGTCCGAGAAACCATCAATAAATTAGTAATGCCATATTCTTAAGTTTACATGTTACACAAATAACAGACACACTCTTCATCAGTCATCAAAAGCTTCTACTGTGTTCAAAGATGACTCAATGTTCGCTGTTGATACGTGATGTCGTCATTACAGAAAGGCTCGAATGACAGACACAAATGGTGATAATCATCCGGGTCGTCCTCTCTCTCTTCTCTTCTCTTCTCTCCTTCTTACATTTTTTCCTTTTGCTCGTCTTTCTGTATGCCTTTAACTAGGGTTCGTGTTCTGTACGTTGTAGAAGAAAAGGCGAGTTATCATCCTTGATTATTCCATCAGAAAGAGCTAAACTAGATGGCATTCTTTTTCTTCGTGGTTTTTTCCATTGATAAATGGAGAAAAAAAAGAGATGCTGATTTTTCTTCCAGTGATGATATTTATCCAGAACTCTTGTTATTATTATTATTACTGTTAACTAAACTAGTATGAATGGATAATACATAGTTTCGATTGTAATAAATATAATTTTCATACATATATCAGTAATCAAATTAATGATGGTAAGTATGACGGAGCATGCTTATGAGTTCGATGATTTTTTGTTTCAGAGTAAAGTTGATAAGTACGAATAAATGAAAATGAAAATTATTATGATGAGCATATTTTCACGAGAACTAAAGCGTATCGAAAAATAACAATCAATCATGTACAAAATTTTATTAATTTTAGACTTCGAGTATAAAAATGAATGCAATTAATCGTCTTGATGTATTGTTATCCGATATGCTTAAGAATGAACCGGTAACATCCACTAATGGAATTTGTCAAGGAACTTCTATGCAGCCATTATCTAAATTGGCACATCCCGAACGTAATTCTTATCCTTCACCAGTATTACCCTCAAGCATTGTACCAGCAGTACCATTGCCACCTCGTCGGAATTCCTCATCATTGAAACATCATCATCGACGACAGCATCAAATCGAGACGACTGACAAGCAGAAACAACATCAACCACTTTTAAATTCTTCGACACTAGATGATCTATTTCGTGCATTAACACTTGAATGTGAAGAATACATAGCCGCTACATCTGCTCGTCAAAACAAAATATCGAATCAAATGATCGTGAAATCTTCATCGAAATTACGAACATCTGTTGAATCCACTGATGAAGATTACGAAAATTTACATGCATCAACAACTACACAACCAATAGAAAAGAGTTATTCTCCTCTTAAAACAAGCATTGAAGTTATGAGTCCCATAAAACGACATGTTGTTTCAATAACAATAACATCAAAAATATCTTTACCCCAAGTCGTATCTTCAACGTCATCAGTATCTTCTCCGTCTCAAAGTATACCTCTACCTCAAAGTATATCTCCACCCCAATCAATAACTTCACCTCCAATACTGGTTTCACCTCAAATGATATCTCTACCTCACATAATACATTCATCGTTAGTATTACCTCCACCTAAGATTATGCTTCCACCACAAATAATACCACCACCTAAAAGTATATCTCCACCGCAAATTATAACTCCACCTAAAAGTATATCTCCACCTAAAAATATATCACCACCTCAAAAATTAACTGCACATAAAATGATATCTCCAGTTCCATTAACATCGCTTGCAAAACCTTCTTTCAATAATACAACATCAACTACAATGCCAATAGTCCCTTGTCATTCAAGTGACGACGATGCTATTAATGTATCCTCATCAAGTACAAGTCGTAAGCGTCGTCGTCGTGCTCGTAAGCAAGTTGTATCATCTAGTATGACTCGATCAAGTTCATCATCATCTACTGACCGAAAAGAAATGATTATAGATAAAAAACCAATTCTATCAAAACGTTCATGTAGTACAGATCCCCGTCATCAACGTAGTAGTAATTTTTACGACAATGATTTTATCTCATCTCCATCAACACAAAAACAACGAGCAAAACGTCCACAACGACGTGATGTTTCATTGCAACATTCTCTTCCGTATTCAGATCGCTATCGCGAACATCATTCGTCACCATTATCTGTTTTACTGACATCAACAAAACCTACGAGTGATTTTTTTGATAATTCCCATCAACGACAACAAAGACGTTCACGCCTTGAATCAATTGATCATAAACCATCGACAATACTAGATCGTATGCATCAACAATTGTATCGACCATCAACAAATCGAAATAATAATCATAATCATAGTAATCATAATCATAATAACAGCAAGAACAACACCAACATTCCTACACATCGAATACCATCCTATCCAGTTTATTGATATGAAGAACACTCAACGAAAAATAAATTAGTTTGTTTTTACAAATATTTAAAGTTAAATTTCTCAGTGCATCATTACTTCTATTCCATTGGTCCATTCCATAATACGGATGTAATCATTGATTCAGTGGTGTTAATCTCATGCAACTGCTAATCTTGGCCTCCATAATATAAGAAAAAAAGAGCACGTACTAGAAACAAGTACCATATCGTTTATTTATACTACGAAAGAAAGACATATCAAAGTTCTTTTAATAGCTTTGTCATATGCAGGATATTGCTATGTATCCTACAGTGTTTTCATATTTTCTATTTAATTAATATCGAATGAAGTTATTTAAATTGACGTATGATTAGATTAGTCGATTAACTCGATTTGACAATTTGTCAGCTTCATTTCTTTTTTCATGTTTTTCAGTTTTTCTTTGTTATATTTGAAGTGTAAGAATTATTAATCATGTTAATACAAGTTAAGATTCATAAGAAATAAACGAATGTTTGATTTAGCTTAGTAAACAATTAGAAATATATTTTGTTTCTGTTTCCAATCAGCAAAATTATGCAATAGGTAATTCTTCGTCAAGCATGCAAACTCTTACCAACGTGAACCGATACACTTGGAAAAAATCATTATCATTAGTTGTTGTTGATCTTTCTTGATATCAGAAAAACTATGTGATTGATATCGTTTTATTCAATTTATTATATGCTAAATGTATTATTTTGAAACGAATCTATAATAATGCACTAACTAGATCACCAGTGACATTTTGATTCGATATAGATAGACTATTTTACGAAGCAGAAAATGAGAAATGTATCAATAGATTTTTATGAATCATAAAAATTTATCTTATCCATTAATTCTATCTAAATATATCATGAGTGTACTATATGTGCAATCACGCAGAATAAAACTGACAGATTATAAATCTGAAGAAAACTTGTAGATATATGTTGGTAATGACCCAAGAGTAAACGCAATGAATCTGGATGGACGTAGAATATAATCTAATTTCTGAATGAAGATGTTATGTATATATATATATATATATATATATATATATATATAGACGCTTCTGTACTAGTCATTATTCTCAGGAGTATTTTGAAACGGCTAGGATAACGTGGATTCGAGCTTGTTTGAGAGCGTTATTGAGACAATAGAATGATTTAGAAGGCGAAAGAAAACATTTGTAAGAAATTTGAAAGGATAATTTTCGTTGAAAAAATTCTTGCGTGCTGTATGAAATTTGATTGTATAATCGAATTTACAATCAATCGCTATTCCAATGAAATCAATCCGAAATTTTCTAATGTTTAAAGTTCGAGTTTCATTTTCTTTCGTATCAAAAGATATTACTGATTAGGTGCCTTCATATTTTTACATACGATCGGGAGTAACGACTATACTCAGTTTTTACTTGTATTTATCCGAGGCAAACATTCTGCGCAATACCAATATCGAATTTCTTATCATTGGTAGAGAGAAAAAAACTACCAACTTTGATTTCATCCTACGTTTCTGCTATTATTGTAAATAGAAGTAGTACTCGTATTTCGCACTAGACTTCATAGCTTTTTCTAACTAATGCTATTTATGTATAGCTGAAATGTGACATTGTGTCGTTTGTTGACCAATGAAACTAGTACTATCAATGGCCAACACGTACGACTGCACTAAGTATCAAAGTGAACAATTATCATATAAGGGTATATTTATCATTTCGATGTATAAATTACATATGATACTTCAATCTGCTTTACGAAACTGATCTCCTTGCTAGATATTTTCAAAATGAACTCGGCTCATTGTTTTCATACAGTTATGTTTTTCAGTACAAAGAAGTCATGCTTTCAGAAAAAAATCTAAGCGGTATACACAAACCATCGATTACCAAAAGAAGTTTCACAAGAATTAATCCAATTCAGTTGGAATGAATAATTAGGATACCGATTATTCAAATCATTCCACATATTCTTCTAAATGAACCATAAGTCACATGTTTACTTCTGAGACGAAATCTTTCCATCAATATTATGCTATACTTTATCATGTAAAGTTATGTATTAAACATCTGAATGAATATACTTTCTCCAATTATATAGTAGAGTATAGTTTATGTTTTTTTCATTAGTCTTCTTGGAAAATATTGTATACACATTGAACAAATAACCATACTTTCTTGGCATATGTCAGTTCGTCATAAATGACATTTGTAACAAATAATACATCCAATCTAAAGGTTTACATATAAATGGCAGCTGTTATTTTCCTGATCTTATAGTATGGCCTTTGACTTTAGATTACGCCACATGAGATAGAAAGGTGATGCTGCGAGTTATCACGTAACCAGACTGATCCCTTTATTTTTCTAATGCATATGAGAAAAATATATGATTGATTGTATTTTCTATCTTTCTCATCGCACTCTATCCATATAAACAGATAGGCAATTGTAACAGGGTACATCAGTATTTTCTCACACTCGACACTACACTTCTGACACATTCGTATCGCACTCAAAATGAATCTTTATTCATTTTCCATTGCCGCAACATGTATTACTGGTCTGTTTTCTTATTTAACATCTTAATGATTCTGTTCACTCGAAGAATCTGAACAGTAAGCAAAACTCAAGAAATGAATTTTGCTACCGATTTCAAGTAGATCGATGAATAAATGCGAAAACAAAACGTTTAAGAAATATTTCGATAATGAAACAATAGAATATTTAACTATTTTCGTATTTCCGATGTGTGTTTTTTATATTCTAGTTATTCATGCACAAGAATCAGAAGAAATTCAAAAACCAGTAGTGTTACTACATCGAGTAAGATTTTACAAAACAAAAAAAATTAAATATTACATCAATTCATTTATCAAGCAAACCATGATGAATCGAATGGTCAAAATAAAAATACTAAGTCAGGTAGATATCATTATCTCTATTAATCTATTTTTTTGCATTTTATTTTTCAATTAAATAGAACACAATGAGAAGTATGGTGAAAAATTTGATGATGACCATATAGCTCATCATTAACATGAGGCAACAGTAGCTATTGATGTTCATAATATTCTCGATTTATTCAAACAAAAATTACATCAAAGTGAAGAACGTATTCTTGCTGGTATTCAACACGGTTCTTCTTCAAATACCGAATCGATAGTCAAGTCCTATCATACGGCAACTCGTTCAATGAAAGAAATGAATCTTCAATAATGAAATATTTATCAATATAAATATATATTGCAGCAAACGAAGAAAAAAAGACATTCTAAACCCTTATACGATTTCTAATATGCTTCAAATTCATTTTAGCATCGTTTAATTCATGTTTTAACGTTTGACATTCATTTTCAGCTTGATTTCGTAGCTAAAAAAATAAATTGATTGAAGAAAACATTGAATTTTTGATTAAGATTTCTTACTTTAATATCAGTTGTAAGACGTAGTTTGGCAAGGTCAATCTTATGACGAAGATCTAAGATATCCTGTTGAGCACGTGTAATCTGTACTGTGAAATTCTTCGAAAAAAAATCAAACAACATGAAATCACAATCAATCTAATAAAATTTATTCCATACCGAAGCTCTGAATGATTTTGAATCAGTCGCTAGCGCCATATGTTCTGATTCTCTGTCAAGAATTTGTATGATTTTTTTATTTATTTCCTCTAGTTCAGTTTTTAATTGTACCGCTTGTTCTTCCATCGGTACGGTTTTTTTCTTTTCTTGAAAATATTTTTTCTTCCACATATCACGAGCTAAAAACAACATTAATTAAATGCTTTTTAATGAGAAAATCAAGCAAACCTTCACGCCGTCGTAGAGTTATGCGACCATGCACATGTTTCAGATTTCTGATAATTTCTAAATGTTTTCTTTCAAGATTAGCACGACTTGTTTTTAATTCTTGAAGACGAGTACGAAGTGATTCAACTAGAAACATACATTCATAGATTTTTTTTATATAATCAAAGATCTTTCTTCTTCATTCTACATTTGATATGATTTGAAAGCATATCTAATATTAGACGAGGAAACTCCATAAAACTCCAGTAATGTTTACCAAGTCAAATAAAAAACTAAGATTAAGCAATAGATGTTCTATGGTTGCATGTACGAACGGTTATAGGACGATTACAATTAACATTTAACAGTTTTCTATGATGAAGAATGGAATCAAAACGACACGTTGCTAACGAAATTATGAAAAACCAAATAAACTATTATAGTACAAATATCGATGTGAGGACATTGGCAAACAAATTTTGAATTAAAAAACAACGTTAGAAAGATACCGTCTGAATTAATGATGGCCAAGTCTGTCAGCTTCATAATTTATCGCGCGTAGTTGACAGAAACTTTTCATATCTGATACTAACTATAATTGTCGCTACAAAAACGGTACCCATGCAATTAAAACATGTTCAAAGACACACTTCGAATACTTCGATGTTTTCTACTACGATAATCCATCGATTTTATTTCTAATAATCATTTTAATTTAAAACAAATTCAAAACGATTTAAATCTTAAGTCAAACTAAATCCGATCGATCAGTTCTAAGCATGCTTTCAACTAACTGCATAAAGATGTAAAATAATGGAGTAGTTAATGAATCGAATTCGGTTAAGATAAAATAAGAGGAATATTTTTCTCAATGAAATAGATTGGACAAGCAACGTTTTTCTCAGATCACTGCTCCAAGTATTTACAATCTATCTTATCGAACGGCTAAACGACAAAGAATAACAAAATGATTCTCTATTTGCAAATGAACCGCATAACAAGGTCATCCATATGAAAAATATCATGATTCGTTATGAAAGATCATCGAATCTACAAGAGATTTTCGAAGAAAATCTATCAACGTTGAACATTTAGAAATCCATGATGTTTCAAACAAAGTTCCATAGCTGTAACAGTCGATGCAAGAAAGTAGATTTAACTTATTATGCGAGACTAATGATAAAGGAATGCACAATATATTTCTATGACCTTCTCTGGTGAGGACAATTCATTCAAACATACTAGTTGATTGTAGAAGATCTTATTTCCAGATGTTACTATTGGTAATGACACGAATCTATCATGTTTATAATTAGTTTGTGTTATTATGGTCACAAAATTGTTTTTATCGTCGACATTAATGCTCGATTATTTGTAGAGTAGATGAATATCCTCGGCCGTTGCACTGAATTTGCAAACTATTGCCTCACGATAGGTAAGAAAATTGAAAACATCCAATAGTCGGTAGAGGACAAGAAGCATATTTGGGCGTGGCATAGTCACGAATAGGTCAAGGATACTAACAGAAAAATTATTATTATCTATTTAACATATATTGTTTTATGATCCATTACAAAGAGTATCTATATATACATTGATCGATTAATAGTGTGGATTAAAAATGATTATGATGTCTATCGATCATTTTCAGACGTAATGATTTTGTTTTGGAAACGGAAAATGAAAGTATACTAAAATAAAAAAACATACGATGATCGTTTTGTTGCCGTTGTTTTGACTTCTGTCCTTTGGGTACAGTGACTTTTCGTTTTTCGTCTTCTAATTGTTGACGTCTTTTAAATTCTTCTTCTCTTTGTTCTAGTTCATACCTTGAAAACAAAATAGCAAATGAACACATCTGATATCTATAGAAATCAACAACAGACACGACAAACACAAAACGCTGGCACAAATACATTGATATTTATTCGGAAACTTACGTATCATCATCAATATCTGTTGTTATTGATTGTGTCGAAGTTTCGTCGTCTAGACGACGTATTTTAGTAACTGTTGCACATCTTAAAAAACCATCATGAGAATAATAGGTGCGGTTAGTGTTTGAATAGGATACTAAATCAGATTTGATTCTTCTTTGAGTTTTTGGTGGCGATATCGATGATAATGATTCTGATGATGAAACAGTATGTAGACTCTCGGTAGCTTGTTTTCTTATTGTTCTAGTTTTAGGTCGTGACGGATTGGAATTAGTATCTGTGTCTGATTCGATCGATGATGAGGTAGACACTATTTGACTAATAAAGTTTAGGAAAAATAAGAGAAAAATGAAGATAATTTACTGTGCTGACAACATATAAACATCAAGGAGAACAATATTTAGATTTGATTGATTTATTTTTGAATTTAGTGTAGGTAGTGAAAATATTCAATGTGTATGTAAAGGATCACAACATGGAAACAAACCCATCCGAAAAGTCATCATCATTAATATTCATCTTTTCCGTATTTATTATTATTTGTTTATCGGATATATTAGTTTTTGATAATGAACTTTGAGAATCTTTCTTCGTATCACTGAAGATATATATATATATAATTATATAGGTGTGTGTATATGTGATTTTAAGAGAATATATTTTTCAACTAAAAGAAAGTCAATTCAATAAATATTTACCTTTGTTGAAGTTTTCGAAGTTTTTGACGGTCTTTGAAACCGCGGAATAGTGCTTGAATTTTTGTAGCAGCTTTTGTCAGCTGTTCTAATCGATAACGCTCAGCTTCAGCTTGCATCTGACGTCGATGTTCAGTTTCGGCTAGTTCTTGACGATAACGATGTTCTTCTTCATTTTCGAAATCAGTTCTTTTTTCTTCCGCAGAAAGACGAATTCGTTCTAGGTCTAGTTGGCGTCGACGAAGACGTTCTTGTTCTTCTTGTAGTTTTAATAGTTCTCTGTGTAATAATAATAATAAAAAGATTTTTCTGTATTAGCATGTAAACAAAAGAGATTCAATATAGAAATATCGCAAGATTTTGTTAGATGAATGACGTTAATAAAAACCATACGAAAAATTTTAATTTCTATACCTTGTTGCAATACTCGCCGTACTGGATATATGAAAATTCGAAAAAGACATCGGAACTAACCTAGGTCTCGTTTATCTTTTGTATTGAAATGTATTTTTCTATTATGTCACGAAAGATATGAGAACCATTTGAGTCATAGACGCGAGACTAATCGAATTCGAAGGCAGGAAATAGAAAAACCCAGCTTTCCAAATAATTACGAAACAAAAATAGAAATAGATAAACAGAATATTCTGAAAATAAAATTTCCTAAAACAAACTGACACTGACATGATATACAAACGACGATTTAATAATCTCAAATAACTCAGGACAGGCACGAATTGTTTTTCGCACATCTGTATTTTTATTGCGTAATCGATAGCTTCTGAGGATTTTTACTTTGCATGTATGATTCTCTTACAAAAGCAGAACACTTTTTTTATTTCAGCACTTGTTCTTCGTTTTACTATTCACACAGTTCAAGTTATGAACTTCAAAATTCTAATGAAAAGCTAGACTGTCAGTCACTTCTTCCATCTTCTATATGACAGATCCTGTGGAAATTAGCCGTTTTCGAAATGTCGAATATGTCCAATTTTTTCTCCAGATAAATAAATCCAGTTAAAAAAATGATTGCTACCATCTGACAAAATCCTCAAGATAATGTAGAAAAGTCTCAATCAATCTATTGAAAAACCCGTCGACAGTATTGATCTTCTGAAGATATTGTTTTCGCCTTCTATTTTTAAAACTATCTTCTGAAAACATAATGAAATCAAACTAAAACCTGATAAAAAATATTTTCAGCAGATTTCTGGCATGGCCTGTCTTTAACATTTTATGAAATCTGACTAAGTTCCGTCTAAAACTACTTTTACAGAGGGTATGAAACTTTCAATAAAAAACCAATCATCTATTTCTGGCGTCTTATAAAACGAACCATCGTCTTCAATAAAACAGAAATTAATATGTTTCGTTTTCCTAGATTTCTAATTCTCGAGTGAAACAATTTGTACCTTTTTGATAGCTTTTGCATAAGATTGTAAATAACGAAAAACAAAATATATTCGTCTGTTCTGTTATAATCAAAAGGATTTTGTTCTAGAACTTAATGTGACATGTGTTACCGAGCTTCAGTCATTAAACTGCCATTCATCTGTTGGTATGTACACACCGATGAGTCACAAACACGTACGTGTGGGTGGAAGGGTATGAAGTTAAATAAAGCATTAGCTTTTCTCTGAACTTGAATTCTATTAGATATCTTTTGTGAATAATGTCAAGGCTGGAAAATAAAATATTTTCGTTACAAACTCCTTCTTCTAACTTCATTAAAAACCTCCAAAAGAATATTCATGGCCGTTTTCCCTTTACTTACTTAGGTGATAACACCTCTAATCGAAAAAAAAACTTTTATTTAAAATAAAATAATTTTTGAATACTAATTACCTGAATCGTTGCTCATAAATCTTAACCAATCTTTTCCATAAGATGTTGGAGAAGCATTGGTGACACCAGCTGTATTCTTAGTAAGTAATAATTCTTTGTTCTCGTCAAGTGATGATCTGCGTAGGCGATGAGAATTTTTAGATAGTGATCGACCATAATCATCAATATTCAAACGATATTGATGACGATTACCAAATAAATAATTCGCAGAAGGTAGTACTGGAGAAGCAGATGGCGTTCCATAATCTTCATGACGACCTTCGAGAAGATAAATCTAATTCAACCAGTAACGTCAACGACTCGTTTTGTTTCATCTTCTAGCAAGAAAGCATTTACCTCTGGTGCATATGTCTAAATAAAATTAAAAATATATTATCTCATCGTTCTTTTAGCATGCAAAGAAAATAAACTTTCTAACCATTGGTGGTCGATAATGTTTAACTTTTAATTCGTTTTCTTGTGTTTGTCGAACTCTTGCTAAGCATCGTCCAACAGATCGAAGAAAAATGAATTCTCGTGGAAAATCATTTTCTTTTCTACATAACCGTTCGATCGAATGACGTAAATTGAGTAGTTTCAAATCTGGTGACACTCTCAAAATGTTGGATGAAATCAAAACAAAAAGTTCATAGTAGACTATGAAATTCGAAAATCATTACCGAACAAAACCGACTGATATAGCATCATCAATGGCTGCATTTTGTGCCAAATTTTGAACATTTTTCCATACAGACTTCGGAATGATGTAAACATGTAAATCAACCAGCTATTATCATGAGTACAAGAAACCGCATAAAAAAAAACTAGAGAAAAGGAATCATACAGATTACCTGTGCAGAATCTGGGCGATTGTTGGCGATGAACCCACTACGTGAGACAGTATTTGCTAATGGTTTTGGTAACGCACTGAGCTGTCCCGTTTCGCGATACATTTGAAGCATTGTTGTTTTTCTACTAGTACCCGGTTGTGATCACTCAATTATAAACGAACAATGATTAATATTAGTTTGCGTGATGAATGCCTTCAATCCTTTTCTCTTTTTTTCTGTTTAAGTTTTCTTGTTATTGAATTGTAAATGAATGCGATGTTTCTTTTCTTCTTGACAACTTAATGTGTTGACACACATACAAATAAATTCAGTTTTTCTTTTCCTTTTTTTCTATTTAGACTGATTTGAATCCATTGAAAAAAATTCGTTTTTCTTTCATTTGCATTTTTTCTTTTTCATCTGTTTGTACACTTGAATTTCATTCCATATCAATTCATTACAAAATTTGTCTTTCTAAATAAGCGATCGAATAAAAAAACTGCACTTAAAGTAAAACTGAAAAGAAACAGCAGCGATAATTATTCTTCAAGTGATATTTATCGATTGAATTATGAATAAAACAGACGTTTTTATTTGTTGATCGGAATAGAATTGAGTAGGCGAATATATCTGTAAGATACAAGGTGATACGTTGATATGCCGCTGACGGAACCAGAAAACGACGAAAGACGCAGATAGGCCCTTTTGTATGCATATATATGTATCCATACAAATACATAACGTCATTTATATTATTCGTTCTTTGATTCTGCTAAGTGATAGTTACGAGATATCTGATGGCAAACAAACGATCTTTCAGTAAGAGCAGTTGGTATGTTTTTATTTAAATTCATAATTTTGATCATTTAGTATGGTTATCCGTGGTTACAATGATGTTTCTTTTGATTGAAAATTCATCTGAAATCTATATCGATTGTGAAGCACGTTGTATGCTAGTATTGCGAAATGAACGTAATAGCGATACATTACAAATGTGTCGTGATGAATGCGAACTTATGAAATTTCTTGAAAAAGAAGATGGATGGTCACGAAACTATTATAAGTACAATCGACTCAAATAAACCAGCTTACTCTGCTCTCAAAAAAAAACACCAACAAAATGTTATCTATACTTTTTTGTTTGTATTCTATGCATCCGAAGCTTCTAGAGTGTAAGGTCATTTAACTGACGTTTTTCTTATGCCCTCATTTGCATGCACTTATTTTTATCTAATAAAAAATTTAGAAGATACACGCTACAACTAGTGTTTTCAATTAACATAGACACTTGATACGAATAATGGATGATACTGAATAACTGGAAAATTTCCAGAGAAAGCAGAAATATAATTGTCATATTTTTAACATAATACAAAATCTGTTACTGTTCAATTAAATATTGAAGTTGATACTCAGTATTCATTGTTTTTAAAATATGCTGAAAAATCTATGCAGTAGAAATAAGAACTGTCAAGATTAATGTTGATCGATAATAAAAACTCACACATGTAAGATTATGCCTGTTGAGCATCACGTATCTGAATAACCTTTGCATATCAATTAGAATACTAGTATAGAAAACAAGAAAACGAAATGCATAAATAAGCAGTCAATGCTGAATAGGATTTGATACGGTGGGGTACGCACTGATGAATCTAAAGAATGAGTTAAGTGAGTAAAGCTGGTGGAAAGTTAGCTATGCTAACAGCTTCGAATGTATTGTGCGCATTAAATTTAACGGTTATATTTTCCTGTTGCCAGATTATTTCAAAGATATCCAATCATATCTACGAGAAGTCGTGTTTGTTTGCATTAATAAAAGAGATTTACTATTTTATTNAGCTTCTTGGAAGGAATCTTCTTGATATCTTGTAAGAATGACTAGAAAAGACTCGATCCTTATTAATTAATATATTCGCAAATTATCAACTAAATACCTGCGTTCCAACCTATCTAACAGATATTCAATGAAAGATAACTTCATTGTTACAAAGTACATATATGCTTTCTGTTTTCATGCATGTATGATATTGTATGAGTAGATCATCGGAAAAAAATTCTTTTAAGATTTTTTAAGTAGTTTATTTTGTGTTATCTGTTATCTGAATTCTGAAATGTACCTAAGTTAAAAATACCATTATCTGATCACTATAGGAAGATTTCCTTGAATTCATTAGAATCATTCTACGATATTTAAGCCTATCTATGTAATTTCGTCGATAGTAGAGGGATTATTCAAATAACTTAAATAATATAGAAACACTGAATTTATGGCTGTCGATTTTTTTTCTGGGTATTGTAAGAATATTGTTAAGTGTTGCCCTCTGTCGAAATGCATGAGTAACATGTGACCGAAAAAGTTTTTTGTTTTTTATTTGTTCTCCTTTCTTTGTTGACTTTAGATTATGTAAGATTAATCATGCATCCTATTTACCTAAAGGATAGAAAACAAAACCGAGTGAAGGTTTCGATATCAACACTGTACAAGGAATTAAATAGTTTCGAATAAAATTCAATGCTTGTCAAACATTTAGCTGAACCATGGTTCTCTTTGATTTATTGTGGAAAAAAAACCGTTGAAGTACGTCTTGATAAAGGCCATTTTCATGAACTTAAACCCAATGATACAAGTAGGCTATTTTTTTCAGAATAAAGACGGTTTCTTTGATATGTCTCAATTGTATTTCTCTTTAGTTGAGTTTTTTAACGACGAGTTAGGTTTTAATATGCGTCGGAAGTTTTGCGTACGAGTTATATCAATTGAACAGTATGAAACATTTGAATTATTATTAGAAAAACATCTTATACGTGCATTACCAACAATTAAATCAACTGAATTTGGTTGCATTTTATTAAAAAATTATTATTCCAAAGATAATGAATTTGAAAAATGTAAAAAATTGGCTATTAGCATCGAGCGCGTTAGCGCAGTTGTAAATGAATTACGTTCTTCAGCAACTTCATGTTAACAAAAGCTTCAAGACAATTCATTCGGCTTGTTTCTTTCAGGCAAATGATTTACTATTACGCGCAGTCTTCCGTCGGTTGTGAACTGCTTGAATATTCAATATTCATGAATGAAAGCGAAGAAATACTAATGATCAATTGAGAGAATTTTAAACATATTTCATTTAAACTATTATTTAATCTCTTCAAGATCAATTAGAATATTTTTTAGAAAAATAAAATGTTGCTTCTGTTATTTAATATTTGTTGCTTTGCAGAACTACAAAGAATAAAAGCCAGTACATTACGTTTCTAACATTATGTAGTCTATCAAAATAAGAATGTCTTTTACTATAGATAACTAATCGATTTTAGATGATTAGATGGATTGAATTCATGCTCTTACTACAATAGAAAAATAAGATACCAAATTCAATGACATATTTCATCACACAAACTTCATGGGCAAATCTTAGCGAATGAAATAAATCTAACATGTGAAATTATCCAACATTCAAACTGTTCGAAGAGGAATCAGGCAGAGAGAATCAAGAATTTCTTCATGTTCAACAATGGATATTGTGTGAAACAACAAAGAAATTTTTTTTCAATTTGGAAACTCGAATGAAGATATGATTATTCTAAAGGAAAAAAAAGATGAACATTATCAGAATAAATGGCAAGTTTAAAAAGATACGACTTCTCTCGCATTTGATGATCAACAGCGATCTGAGTGAATTGATGTGTTGCTATACTTTCTTTGAATGCACGAGGTATTGAACACATATCTGTCTATCAAGATTTTCGATTTCGAACTCATTTGTCATACTGACAGATTTTGAACCGAGGACACATCATTCTTTCTATTACTTCAAAAAATAGAGAAACACAAGAATAAATAAGTTCCTTGATGAAAGCTACGACTGATCATTTTGTTTTCAATATTATTTATAGTGACATGATTTGATAAATACATGTTATTCCTCTCCAATAAAAACAAAACATCATTCACCATAATAGATCAAATACCGATACAGATCAAGGGAAGAAAAACGTGTTGTTGAGCGTCACTAAAATCGAATATAAAATGAATAAGGAACTTGGAAGCATCAAGCCATGAACTAGATAGAATTCGTAGTAAAAGAAAATTTTAGATATGCTGATTACACACAAACACACTCACTAATCATCAATTTATTTGGTTGTATCCAAATGAAGATTGTTAGATTTTAATTCAGCGCGTTCTCATTTAGAAATGTAGTGTCTCAGCACTGGAATGATTGCGTTGAAGACGAATAAAGAACAAAAGAAATGTGGGTTTCATTAAAGAGTAAGACATTCTATCCAACGGTGGCATACAGAAAATGTACTATTAATAATTCATAATATATTTATTTGATGGCATCTGGAAATCGATATGAAGCAATGATAGTATCTTTCACAAATGATACTATCTTGAAACTATCGATTTGTCTCATTGTTTTTAGATGCCGGTAACGATAACCCAAAATGCTTACTATGAACACCAATTTGAATGTGTAATTCTTTTTAATAGGCTTACTCTCGAATTCTGATTATCATAAGTCGATTCCTTAATAATATCAATATGAAAATCCTTAAAATATGTTATAATTATTTATTTCTCGGTATGATCAAATCTATGAAGTTCTGCTTAAATTAAAGCGGTAACAACGAATTCTTTCTTCATTCACGATAATTCTACGCTTTACTCTTTCAACATTTGTATTAGTAAAAAAATACTACGCAAGAAATACTAAAATTTTCCTTTCTTTTTCAATATTCATTGTAAATCTCGGAGATAAACGCCTAACTCTTCATTAAATTGGAATGTTCCTATCAAGTATTTGAAGTTCTGAAAAATTAAATTTGAGCAGTAAACAATAGTCTTGAGTTGGTTTGCCCTACGTTGGTCGAAAACAAAAATATCGAAAATGAAAATTATAGCGATGTCGAAAGATACAAACGTTCAAAGTCAGTGTATGAAGTGATTAAATCCCTCATCCACACTATTGCACGCACATCTTGATAACTCTTCAATGTTTTCGACATTTTTACTTTCGACCAAAGTAGGGTTCACCCTTGAGTATGATATTATCCTTTTGAATAATTTCACGAGGAAATATTTCTAATGTTTTCATTTTCGATATTCATTCCCAGATTTAAGTGCATTTCGCTCAACTACTATCAATACGTAGAGCTTCAGCTGATTGCAAGCCAATCCTACTTCGAACTATTTGTAATTTAGTAATCAATCATGAAAAAAAAATTATACTTAAAATGAAGTAACTTTCCAAATTAAAGTCCATGTAATATCAAACATATGCTCGTTGTGGCTCAAAGCTATAGCGAAAAATCAGAAAGTGTTAAAACTGAATTACAGTTTTGTCTCTGAAAATATAGAGGTCATCTTTATTTTTTGAAAAACTTTAGTAATAGTTTAAATTTGACAACAGTAGTGAGATTCATGATTCAAACTTTTTCTTCATCCAATCATCTTGGCAAGTGACTTGAAATATGATATAAAATACTTGAATAGACTATCATGGGTCTCGGTTGTCGTAATCATTCAGAATATTTTAACAGCTATTTTCCTTCTCGTTTTGACATCACGCAACCAAATGCAGCTGCATATTATTTCTCGTGATTATAAAGTTTATCGATGGATAAAATATATGAGTCAACTTCGTTCATTCTATTGTTACAATCATAGAACAAAAATCAATTAAAAATATTCATCAGTCGATCACTGAAAACTGAAACGCGGGATCACAACAGAACGAATACTAATAGCCTCGGTTAGACCATAATGATATGAAAGCTTTCGTTTGTCTATAAAACTAAACTATTGCGAATATGTATGATGATTATTCAACTTTTTTAAATGTTTTTCTTTTATTCGCTGCTTAGAACGGCGATTCAATTCAAAAGCAACAACAAACAACCAATGATGTTACAACAGAATTTTCTTTTTGGATTGTATAAACATTCTTTAGATATGATTTGTTCTAATATGCATAATTTCCTGATACTCCTGGTTGTATTGGCGGTTGTTGTTGTTGTTGTTGCTGTTGAGGTGGTAATTGTTGTGGATGACCCACTGGTGGGTTCAACTATAAGAAAAATAAATATTGGAACAGAGTAAAATGATTTATCATGATTATTTTACTGGATCGATTTTTCTTTCTTTTGATTCTGACGATGGTGTCGTTATCGGCGTTTCTTCTTTGGGTTGTGTAATTGAAATATGATCAGGCAATGGTTTCTTAGCACCTTTGCCTTCTTTCGTATCATACGGTAGCATGATTTTAACTTTAATACCAAGTACACCTTGACGTAAAAGTACATGTCGTACAGCGAATTGGACATAGTCATTAACGGGATCACCCGAATGAATCATTAAACCATCGATAAACTTCATTGCTTTAGCACGTTGGCCCCGTAATTTACCTGATACAATGATTTCGCAACCTTGAGCACCTGATTCCATGATGAAACGTAAAACACCATAGCATGCTCTAAGGAAAACCGAGATGAAAATCATTGTTATACTCGTTTATTTTTTCTTATATATTTCATTCAACTCTTACCGTCGTACAGGAAGACCGCCCATAAGTTTGTAGCGTAGTGATTCAGCTTGTGCTATAGCACATAAACCACGTGTGACAACCTTTTGAGCGAATAATTCGATAGAATTTTCTGGATAACCAAAGCGTTTTTGAATAACGGACGTTAATTCACGAATACGACGACCTTTTTCACCAAGTACTTGTTGAGTTTTGGTTGCCATAATAATGATTTCAGTTCGTTGTGGTGTTACACGAACTTCAAGACCCGAATAACCATCTTCGGCTAATTCACGGGTGAAAAATTCATTGAGTTCAGCATGAAAAACTCCTTCACGAATAAACTAAAATAAAAACTGAAGATTAACAAAGACAATATTGTAATGGTACATTTACTTTGCGTTTTTTTGAGATATTAGCTGTTGTGGCCATATTTTTATGGTCTCGTGACTAATCTAAAAGCAGTAAAGATTCATTTGAAAATTGAAACTTGAAAATTTATCGAATGAAATAAATTTGTAAACAAAACAAAATAAGTAAAGGAAAAAAGGAATATGTGAAATATAGAAGTTCAGTAGAAGCAATTCTACTGGTCATATATCAGAACAAATGAAGGGAAAATGACATCGATCAGCTACATTTGCAAAATATGAATATGAGAACTTTTTATTTTATTTCCAGTATGAAAATATTTCAGGAGTTAAAAAGGGTCGTATTACATGAAGAATATGAGATTAATTCAGCTTTGAAGATTTACTGATGTATGATGACATCTATCTGATTTCGATATACTTCGATATGGAAATTGTATGCATATAGTTAATAACAGGGACGTACCTCGATTTACAAAGTAAAGGAGAAGGGAGTAGATACAATATGGATATAGATTACACTTTTCTATTTTTACAGCCGAATTTCAAAAACAAGGCGGTATCGTCCCCCCTCCCCCCGTATTTATCCTCCTGACTAATTAAGTTGTTTTAGCTATTAGAATCAAGTAAATTACAATTTTTGACCTAAAATTCATATGAAACGTTTACAATCTGACATGTTACTCGGGTTCAAACACTTACAAGAGTACATAGTCAGCATGCACCTTGCATATGTACAGCAGTTTGACATCCGTGCAAGTAGTAAACGATAGTCATGATGACATTTGAGTTTACTTTTTAATTCATCGAAGGAGATGTATGAGACGTTGGTGGCATATAAGACCGATGTTGATAGGATACGGTAAAATAGGTCAAGGGAGAATTAACATGACTAATTAAATAAGACTATCTACCGTAGAAGAGAGTACTAACTCACCTTGTCAAATTAACCTGTTCTATTTTGTTTAACATGACAGTGTCGAGTTTGAACATATTCATGAAGTTCATAAGTTTAACGAATGACTTTTTAGAAATAACAGAATAGCACTTATTTATCTTGTAGGAGATACAGAGAAATTCAACTTCGTTTATTCTATCTGAAAAGAAAATTTACTATAAAGAATTTCAATTAACTATTGTCTATAATTCAAATTAATGTTCTGTAAAATGTAAACAGGTTTTAAGATGACTAATTCAAAGTTTTCATGAAATCAAGTAATCGTAAATTTTGCATGCACGTATCATTTTTCGAAAAAAGACGATCGAAGTTGAACATGAGCTTAGTTCTTATAGAATTGTCATTCTTTATTTGATCGACTAATTATTTTCACAAATGATGTAGGTACACTAAAGCTATTGAAGATTCTAGCTTGATTAGTCATACACTTGTATCGATAGTTTTAACAGATTGAGGTAATTGAAACTCTAATAGGTAATTCTTCGACATATTGTAGGAATGAAGCGAAAGTGTAATTAGTTATACAATAATTCAGCATTCTTTGTAAACAATCGAAGAATGGAGGAAAAGTATTCGGTGATGAAACTAAAAAATAGTTCACTGATTAATGTTAAGTTATGTATATGTCAGCAGATTTTAAAAACAAATCTGTGAGCATACTCTAAGAAGTATTCGGATAGTCTGATAAGAACTACCTAGTATTTAATTACTCGACAAAATTTGTGCTGCATATAGTCACCAACACTCTCAATAACGTAATTTTGATTTTTGTTGAGAATGCTATCTGGCTGACAATATCTTGCAATACAGTTTCCTTATCCTAAACACATTTCATTTTTCATGAGTAATCGATGATTATTTTAATTTATTCTATCCTGGGTGTAGTAGAATGTCTAACAGTATAAATTTAAATAAAGTTCAAACTTAAGATAGTTTAGTTAGAAGAAAACGATTGACCCGTACATAACGAGTTTTGCCTAGTCATTTAGTATGATTGAAAAACATTGAAATTACACGTTCAATTCTCTTAGAATACGAAGACACATTACATGTATCAAATGGTTGTTTTACTTTATCATCTTTTTAATTTAATGTTGTACCCGATGCTTTAAATAATCAATTTGAAGATATCGTTTCTGCTACACTATCCACAGGTGCCCTGATAATTTAGATTTATACTTTATGATTAAATCAAGCAGAATTCTTCTCAGATTGAAATTATTCGAAAAAAAGAAAATCCTTTTTTAAATGTGTAGATAAATGATAATACAGTAAAATATCTCATAGTGGACAACTCCATATAGTGGATACTTTTGCAACGTTTCAAACAGCATCAAGAAGAGAATTTTCCTGTATTTTCACAATTGTTGAAGTTTCTGTTTTTCAAGAGAAAAAGTGTACGAGGAGAGAAGTAACAATGAACACTAGTAACTTATCTGATTCACCAACACCTTTCAAATCCTTAGAGGATTCGAGCATTGCTGTAGATGAAAACAAGATTACAACTCACAGCTGCACTCATAACTCTATTTTATTTACATTAAAATTATTGAATGATAATGAAAAAAATGCATTTTTTATGCTAACGCACGGTACATTTCTTGTTCCTTCAGGAATAAATGGATCATTATGTTATTCCAATGTTGTACAATAAAAGTAGTATTTTCGTTAGATTATTTGTTATTTGATTTTCTAATGAAAATAAAAAAAGGATTTTATCAACAATAACTATCTATGAACCATTAATAGGTGTTGATTTTATTCAAAAAATCAATCAACACATTTAGTGAATTCCAATCATGGAAATATTTATTGCGTTCGATTTGAAATGGGACAAACTACATCTTTACAAAGATCCACCACACTTACGTAAAAGATTTATTTCTTTTTATTTTTGAAGATTTTTACACAAGTAAAAGAATGATTACATTTATTCAACAGGCAAAACGTTCGTGCCATACACCATCTATATCAATTGAATCAATAACACCAGTTAAAAGACAATCATCAACAACAAATCGACAATGTCGAAGTCAGTCTTGAACAGGACGAACATGTGAACGATGGATTTCATAAAACAATCACATTAAATAAAATCAATACACCTACTAATTCAGCTATTATTCATGGAAGTATGTTTATATAAATGCAACAATTTCATATATCAACATCAATGAGTTGTTGACAATTATTATGCTATTTTATAGAAAGATTGAATCAATCAATCATGCAGATCAAGCAAGAATACTTTCAAGACCAATAATCATTTATTGAAAGTTCTTTCGAACCAAAGCGATAATATGTTTATTTTCAAGTCAGAGTATTAGGCTTTATACCATATTTTATGGATGTACAAATGATAATCTTTGTCGATTAAATAGTATTTACATTTTAAGAAAGAGAATTTAGTTTTTAACGCTGGTATTTTTTTGTTATCTATTCAATTTGAATAGTTAAAATTGGAAAAAATATCTCGCTTTTTTATGCATTTTATTGTCGAATAACATCTTTAAAAAACAAAGTCTTATTTTATAATAAGAAAAATGACTTTTTTATTTTGTGCATCAAAATTCGAGAAAAAAACAAAAGAAAATAAATCAGAAGACTGTTAATTTTCATCAACAATCGAATTTCGTTTTGATTACATAATTACTCTAAGGGTTTGATAATCATTCGACTTCTTTATTATAGACAATAATATCGTATTGGATATAATGTTCTAAAAAAGTTTTGAACATTTTTTGGAAACCTCTTGACGAATAAAAAGTGAGAGTAAAAGTTTCAAATAGATTTAATAACTTCTCTGGTTTTTAGTTTACTTCTGATCATAATCATTCATGGTATCAATTGAAAAACTAACTTTGTATAATATCATTTTATATTTGTCTCGTTGATTATATTGATTTCGAGGACTTGTTTGATGAAAAATGCTTTTCTTATTATAATGATGTCACCATCTGATCGATATTTACTTTATTAATATCAGTATTTTGTTTCATCAGCTACACACTTTTCAGTTAGAATTTAGTGAACGTACAATAATCAAGACATTATTGCATCGAACTTACATTCACCATGCACCTAACACATCTTCTTAATATATACAAGCAAATAGTCAACGATGGTTAGTTTAGTCTTCACAGTGAGTTGAAATTTTTCTAAAATATGCAAATACTGTACGCCTCAAAAAAATATATATACTTCAAATACGATTGATCATCTCGAAACTCGATTATTTTGTTGAAGAAATTCGTTAAGAACATTTTCAGCCATGCAACTAGGATTTTTGGAGAGAAAGATCACATTTATTTTTATCTAATTTCAAGAGGACCATTTTTATCATGGTGGATGTTTCAGAATTTATTGTTCATCTTTATTCATATATGATTATGCTTTTTTCAAGAAGAAAATCAAAGAAAAAAAAATGGAAAATGCATGATAAGCCAGAGAATTATTCAGTTCATTCGTAATATTTTACGTTTGAATTTAAAATATTCATCACAAAACACTTTGAATATTTTATTTCTGGCAGACGCTATTATTAAATTAGTGAGAGCTAAGTTGCTCAGTCTTTGATGACCTGTTCGACTGCACAATGTTGTTTTAATAAGAAAAATTGGGTGATCCAGGTTAAACACCGGTGGCTTTATTTTCTCATGTATGCTTTAATATCTCAATCGTTTCTTCTAATTTTTTTATAAAAAGATTCGCTGCAAAACAGATCGAAATAGCATATTTTAGTCAACTATGATCTTTTCATTATTTGATAAAAGCCAAGAAGTATTTTTAAAAATTAATGCAACTTTCTAAAATTGCTTTTAGGCGTCATATTTTGAATTATTTATAGCTGAAGGATTAGTGCTCTTTGAATCGTTAATTTGGATGGAGCTGATGTTCAGAGACAATTGACCAACTAAATCGTCACATAAGAACTATTGAGTCTACTCTATCTAGAAAGTATTTGTTGAAATAAGCGATTAGGAATCGCTTCTCCATGAATTGTGCGTTACTCGAAATATTATGCCCGAAAGCTCTTTTATTAGCGATATTAGATTTACGTGATTGCAGCGTATCGTAGTAAGCCGGTATTATGATGATGGAAAATAATCTAAAATGTATGAAAACAACAATTAATAAATAAAGAAACTATGAAGAGCTGCTGTTTTTGATGAGTACGCTTTTCATTCCATTTCAATCCTTCACGTTTATTTTACAGTGTCAAACAAAAAATAAAAGAACGCCGAGCAGTAATAATGTTCATGTTTTATCTGTTTTATCATTAATCTCGAGTTAAGACATAGAGATTAGATAATAAAAATTGAAATACGTATCATAGAGTACCCTAAGTTAATAATTTTCGTATTATCATTGACAATTAAGGCATATATTCCAAGAATCCTAGACGACCAATTCAAAAATTTTTACAGATTACGACCAAAGAAGACGTGAGAATTCTTTCACATGCAAAATGACGACATCTTTTCATTTTTCAAAATTGTTACTGTTTTTTTGAAGAGGCTATCACCGATAGTAACACACTTGTGTGAATGAATTCAATTGATCATCAACTTGTGTCTCGTTTCAAAATAAAAATTTTGACTGATTTTCAGAAGATAACTAACTGATAATGGCAGAAGCAAGATCAAGTTTCAGCGGTTCTTCATCAGCTGAACATATGGCCGGTGGTATAAATGACGATGCTGATGATATGGAACTTCAACAACGACTAGAAAAACTCGAGTAAATAAATATGATTTCTTTCGATTTCTTATGGTGACTTCTGTTTGATACGATAGAATATTTTAAGGGAAAATTTAAAAGAATTCTACGTAAGTGCTCTAATAAGCTGCTCTGCTTTAGCTCATCGATTCGATAAATGATTATTTCGTTTTGTTTTGTTTTGATTTGTTTTTATCTTTTCCTTGAATCAAACATTTTCTATTTCAAATAGACATGAAATAATTGATCTAACATTTGAAAATACTATTTTTGAATTGAATTTGGAACGAAAAAAATCCGAACCAATAACAGTTACTGCACCAACGCAGCCAGCTGTAGCTAGTTCATCTCAAACAACGACGCCGACGAGTTCATCACAAGATTTAACAGCGACAGGTGCTACAAGTCGAAGCGATCGTTTTGCACGTAAACGATCTAAATCACGTAGTACACAAGGTGATTTTCGTATTCAATTAACACTTGAACAAAAACTGGATATTATTACGACGGAATATGAACAAATGAAAAATGAAAAAACTCGTCAAGAATCAAAAAATGAGAGAAAAATGGATGAACTTGAGGTTTGTTCGTTTTACTTTTCATTTTGTCTGACGAAATTCAAAGAAACAAAGTTTCGAATGCTTCTGTACAATTTTAGTCAGATGCTGAATGGGCCGATATTGAAATAAGAGATTTCGAAGCTGCCATAGCAGACTTTATGAAAACAAGAGAAGCTTCAGTAGATAAGCGGACGAATAAAATTATCGGAGAAAAAATCGATCGTTACTTTAATGAACGTATCAAAGGCCGTGAATCCCTTATTAATAAATTGCGCGATCGTTCATCGGGTTTAAAACGACAAATAACACGTTTAGAAACGCAATTGAGACAAAAGGAAGAAATGGGCGAAACATTGCACGAGGTCGATTTCAATCAATTGAAAATCGAAAATAAACAATATTTAGATAAAATCGATGAAAAAAATATCGAACTTATCTTACTTAAGAGGCAAGTTGGCAAAGCAACACAATCACTAAATCGTTATAAAGATGATTTAAATAAACAGATCAAAGATTTGATCGACATTGAACAACGCATTGGTAAACAAAGCAGTTTACATACTCGTGCCGAACAGGAAATGATAACTGCTAGTTCAGAACAAACACGTGCTGCCAAAGTACATAGTCATCTTGCCGAACAAACCGAAGATTATGAAGTACCCGAAGTATTAGACTATGTTAAAAAGAAAGCTCTGTTGTATAATCTTGAACGTGATTGTGAAGTTTGGGAAAGAAAAGTTGAAATTGCTTCAGTAAGTATTTTTTGCAGCGTCTTCTTCTACTTCTTCATCTTTTGTAAATAAACCCATTTATTACAATATATATTTTTAGATGGCCTTACAGCAAACGAAACAACAATGGCAATCACTTCAACGTAACGCTCAATATCAAAATAATGCTTCTCCTTGGAATAATGAACTTCAAGCGCATTAAAATCTCACTATTTTTTTGTAAACAAATATGAACTAACTATTAATAAAAATACCGAAAAAAAAAGACAAACGTGCGTTAGCCGGGAGTCGAACCCGGGTCGGCTGCTTGGAAGGCAACCATGCTAACCGTTACACCACCAACGCTTGCTTCACCAAGTAAGGACAATATGTACGGTTGAAGATCGTTGAATACTGCTAACTATACTTACTGAACCATTTATTCCTGAATGTTCACAGGAGTGGAAACTAATACGAGCAACACTGAACAAAATTTGGGTGCTTAATCTAAAACGAACTATTTTCTAGTTGTAAGAATTTTAATTACGTTTTAATTGATTAAAAAAGAATTTCATTTCCTAATAGAGCTTCATTTCAAGTTATTTCAAATGGAAAAAGCATTTTTAAGCACTGATAGTATTTTCAAACATCTGAAGCAGTTCTGGCTTACTAGTTTTTCTGTTGTTAGAACTGAGATCTGTAGACTAGATACCCATCAGTTCTGCAGTTTGCCTCATGAAAATTATGAGTGAGTTGCTAGATAACACTGATGATTACATTATAATGTCCATGCTTGTGAATACTTCGGGGCGTGGGGGGGGGGGGGGGGAGTAACTGAAAACTGTTTCTTCGTTAAACAGCGTTATTTATGTAGATCCATAGAAGAGAGATTTGTTAAATATTTAACAAAATTTTTGAAAACAGAAAAATGAAATAGACGATATCCTAAAAATGTTACATGATTATTTTTGAATCTTCAAGGCTGACAAGTCCTGTCTAAAGAAATAGAAGTAAAATATACAATATTGATGATAACTAGTATAAGAGCCGCGTTCCTTGCGCAGACTTCTCATTTCCAATGCTACAAAGAAGTCAGATGCGGAATACTCCAATGAAGTTATTATCAAGACTTTCGCGGTATGAGTTACGGTATCGTCGCTGATTTTGCCATTTATATCGCGTGCTTTGTTTTGGTGTCTGAAAATAAGACTCGTGAAATTCAAAAAGAGCACAGAAAACAAAAGTCATCGTGAGCTTTATTACTTAAAGAGTACCTTTCATGAAAATTGATAACTTTAAAATAGACCTATTTTCCGTTGTTCCCCCGAATGTCTAATGATGTGGACCTCATGCCCTAGAAAGAACTCACGAAATCATGCTTTCATTTGTTTAAGATCACTATACTATTGTCAAGGACTCTTCATATTATTAGTGAGCATGTTGGTAGATCTTCGTAAACGTCAGTCGTCGGTAAAGGGTTAAAGATTGATCCTAACATACAATATCTAGTTTCTGATAAGATTTAACTCGTTCTTTTTAACGAATCTTCATTCACTAACAAGTGCAACTATTCATCGTATAATCGGAGATTTTTGAATTCGGTCAAGACCCATGACCAATAGAAATATGGATGTGAACATTCTGAAATCCAAAACATAGTGCACTGTATTCTCTGTCGAAGTATGGACGGTGCCTAGGCAACATGATGAATAAAAATGATCATCAAAATATCTTAATAAAACTTAATCATCGTTTATGTTAAGACAAATTTTCGAACAATCATATGTTAAAACATATCTCGATTGAGGATATTCCAATAGATACTTTTTGCTTCTATATAATGTACCAATTGATTTCACATTGATCTCAGTAAAGACGATCCGACCAGATGTGAATTTGTGAGTTAACATAGAGTTTTTTAATATCTGAAATGATATTTCAATCAAATGAATTATCCAAAAATGTGTTTTTCCTCTAATATATATCTGTCTAAGTGTTCTATCCTAGGTTGTATATATTCTCAGTAAGATCTTACATTGAATGATTGATTAAGATGAGCTAGATACTAGAAGCTAACGTATACCAATATGAACGATTATAGAACACATGCAAAAAAAAGAGAAGCGTGCGTTAGCCGGGAGTCGAACCCGGGTCGGCTGCTTGGAAGGCAACCATGCTAACCGTTACACCACCAACGCTTGCATCGCCCTGTAAGACAATTGGTACAGTTGATTATTGCCGAATGCCGCAAACTATGATGGGTTCGTAAGTAGACTAAGAAAAACCATGCTCGTTTATTATTTGTTTCTAGTTTTGACAAAATAAAAGGGAAATACTATCGAGTTTTTACTGAAATTATTGCATGAATGTATTCCTACAAATGTCTGTATAGCGCATTAAGCATGATATGGAAATCTTTGGGCTAACGTTCATCAAAACGAAAAATTTGTTTTTCGGGCAATACCAAAACATGATCGGTGTTCACTTTAATTTAATTGAATAAGAACACTTACAAATATCATAGGATTCAAGACTTTTTTAAATGCGCTAATGACTCTCACCATTCGGAAGCTTTGGCGTCAATAGAAGATGCTTGATAGCTTTAGATGCTTCGTTTTTCATTTATTGATTCAACATTGATCTCAATTACATGTTATTGACACGACATGTGACTTAAGTTTCAATCTATTGAGTAACGTCTGACATCTATGCTTCATTTGAAATGCACTTACAAAAACCAAAATAATACAGTCAAGACTACAATTTAACATAAATTCTCACTTGAAGGTTGGCGATTGTTATAATCTCTTCTTCTCTTCCTATATTTGCATATTTATGTGAATCACGTTGACTCAGTAACTACGACTACACTTTCTTTTCTTTCGAGTACCATAAATTATTTCTACCGCCAGGACGCTCACATACCATACAATTTTTTCACAACAAAACTTACTATTTTATTCTATTTGTTTGAATACAGAAGAAAACAATGGTAAGCAAAAAGAACATATTTGAACAATCGTTAGGTAACAATCGGATCGATGTTAATGATCAATATAAATTTTTGAAAAAGATTGGTCAAGGAAGTTATGGAGTAGTTTGGCTTGTTTCACCAAATAATCCTTCATCAACGAAATCGCATACAAAACAATATGTTCTCAAACGATTAGATCTTCGCTCAACACCCAATAGTCCATCACAAAATGACATAGAAAGTGCTGAACGTGAAGCAAAATTATTATCAACATTAACACATCCGAACATTGTTTCCTATATTGACTCGTTTCGTTCAAACGATGGTTTTCTAAACATAGTCATGGCATACTGTGAAGGTGGAGATTTATATACTAAGATAAAAGAAAAAAAATCGAAGCAAGAATCTTTAACAGAAAATCAAATAATTGAATGGTTTATTCAAATATGTATGGCTTTACAAGTAAACAGCAATTTTATCTCCATTAGTTAATATTTTACGAAGCTCCTGCCGGTTGCGTTCTCAAAGGCTTTCTTTCAATCATATTTGAGAATAAAAATTGAAATAAAGGCTCTAGTGGAAAATATTTTCTCGAATATTGAGTATAAGAAGAGAGGAAAATTGTCTTCAAAGTTTCTCAAAACAAAAGCAAGTATTAAGAAACCCGAACTCTAGTTTCTCAGCATCAAAATTGTACGAATGCAATCTTCTTTTCACTATATAGAACGATAACACAAATAATTCTGAATCATGTGACACACCTCCGAGGTTTTTACGATGTTTCTTAATTGAAGTATAGAACTTTAATCGATCATTGGAAAAATTTCTTGTTATGCGAGAAAAACGTCTGCTTGGAAAACATAGCTGATACCCATAAGGGAACCACATCTAGTAATAAATTCTATTTGAATCAGTCATCTTCACAGAAAATAGATCCAACTGATACATGAAAATTCGCACAAGACTAAACGACTTAAAACTTCCATCTAGATTTACAGCAATATCACGCAAACTGTCACTTTCAGTTCATTGTACAATACATTTTAATCCCGACCTAAAGTTAAATCTACTTAATAGCCATCGGATTATCTAAAAAGTACAGTTAAAAAAATTAATAATAAACAATGACCTCCTTCTACACATGGCGAATTTCAGTTGAAAAACATCTTCTATTTGATTGATCAGTACGAATCGTACAACTACTTCGAGTGTACATACCATGCCGGTAAGATCACTAGAGACATATTGACGAGAATTCATCCTTGAGACATTTATCGTTTCTCATCATAATGTATCCTATGCTTACAGTTAGAACTCGAAAATAATCTATTACTTGAGATGAGTACCATGTGATTCAAGAAGCATGACAAAAAATCTTTACAAGTGTCATTTGTAAAATACAATTTGATTTATCACGTCATGAAGTTAAGAAATTTTCAATGATGATTTTTACTCTTTCCTATTTATATATATATACATATTTACGTTTTTGTCAGGAGATCATTGTTTTCGTTGAAGTTCAATATTCATATACTTATAAAGATTTATCAATAAAAATAACTTCTATTGAATAGTTTTTGTGCGATTTACATTTATCTGTTTTGCTTTCTCTTTCTATTTTAGTATATTCATGATAAAAATATTCTTCATCGAGATTTAAAAACTCAAAATATTTTCTTAACAAAACAAGAAGTTGTCAAAGTTGGAGATTTAGGTATTGCCAGAGTACTCGATTCAGCAAGTGAATTTGCCACAACAATTGTTGGAACACCATATTATATGAGTCCAGAAATATTTTCTCAAAAGCCATATGGACAAAAAGTATCGAATTCATTTAAAAGATTAAAAATTCCATCGCTTCATATTTTTAGTCAGATATATGGTCACTTGGCTGTTGTGTTTATGAAATGACAGCACTTGAACATGCATTCAATGCAAAAGATATGTCTTCACTGATAATGAAAATTATTCGCGGACAGGTTGAATGGCAGCTTACATTTTTCATTGTCACTTAAGAAAAATATCATGTTCAATTTAACATAGACACCAAAAATATCAATGACCTGTAGCGAACCATTAAAAAGTATTATAACATCAATGCTTAAGAAAAGTCCAGATGATCGTCCAACAGCAAAAGACATTTTACAAAATGCTTACATTAAACAACATATACTGAGATTATTAGAAAAAACACAAATTAAGTAAATAACTTTAACTTTAATGTTTCATGGATTCTATAATTATTTGTTTATTAGATGTCAAAGTCAAACAAATTCAAAGTCTCATTCCAAACTTTATATTTCACCTGCATCCTCACCATCTCGTCCTAGCAGTGCTTCTCTTACTTCTGCATCGAAAGTACATCCTTCTAACAAAAACACATCAGTTCTTCCTTCCTATCCAGTAGGATTACCACCGATGGGTTCTCGACCGACATCCTCCTCATCAGCAGATACGAATCGATCTGCACCATCTGCAGATTCAGCACGGATAACGGAATCATCAAGTAGTTCAAGAGCTCGTCATCGTCAAGCACGTCGACATACTCCGTCGCCAACAACTGATCAAGTACAAAATTTGAAGTTCCTATCAAAACTTAGTCAGAATGATACATTACAACGTCGAAAACGTGATCAACAACTAAAAAATCATGTAAAACAATACCAAACACCATCCTCATCCGATGAACAAGATATCTCACCGATTCGATCCGAAAATAAGAATTCTTCTGCACCAATAATTGTAAATATGCTTTCGTTTTCTTTCGAGAAGATACTTGGAGAAAACGTTCAAATAAAAAGCATTCTTATTTTATCAATCCTGATCAACAGACATGTCTAGCACAGTTCTGTTGATATTACTGGGTGACTGCATAGTTTATCATATATTTTGAAGTTCTTAGTACGTTCAAATCTTGATACACTGAATCATAGAATGACATTAGAGAAATCATTATTCCTGTATGCTTTAGCAGATGTCTCTATAAAAGAGAATCATTGAAGATCTCTAATAGGACTAATAGGATGAATATTTATTTCTTGCAGTACATAAATGATTAAGTAAATTCGTGCAACGTTTACTGTACAATATTTGTACAACATAGATAAATTCGACTCTTCGAGAGTCACTGTCACTTGAATACGAATGTTAGATATAAGATTGAAATCTATAGAATGCGTGACGAATTTTGTGTAGAAGATTTTTTCAGGGTGTGGCTTCTCTTCAGAAATGCATCAGTTATAGCTGTAGAGAAGATATTGAAATATTGGATCTGCTACTAAAGAGTATGCTGTAGTAGGAGGTAGTTGGAAATTAAGCTACGCATTCCTACTATACGTTGAAGGCAGAAATTATCAATTTTTCATGATTTTAATACCTAAGAATACTATTGGCTATATGAATGTTCAAAGCAATACGTAGAAATAGTCCAAACAGATTTTTTCATAACGAATTTAATATCAGACATTCAAAAACTTCTATTCTCTTAACCATCTACGAAAAAGATAATAGGGTGTCTTTTTGTTGAAAAAAGAAAACTCTATGACTTCCTCTCTTCGTATTATCAAAAAATGACTATGAATACATTCTCAAAGATGTTCCCTAAGCGATTTTCCTTCACCTAAATGCTTCTAAATCTTTTCCATTGATTCGAACAGATTGTTGATTCATCAGGAAGAGAATCGAGACCAAGTTCAGTTGAATTCAAAGAGAGCTCTTCTCGTTCTTCATCGCAATCACGAACAACAAAATCCTATGATTCAAATCAGGTTCATTAAAATTAAATCCTAATAAATAATTCATTGTTGTATTGCTCTTTTTGCTTATTCTTTCAGGGATTCGTGTCTAGTGCTCGTCAACGTCGTCGTGAATACAAAATACAATCATCATCAACAGAATATTCAACATCAATGGAATCACCGAATCAAACAACAGCAGATGAATTAACGCCAACAATATCACATGATAATTTATCAGAAGAAATCGAAAAGAAAAAAGAAGGGTAATATACTGTAATACAACAAATAATTTATCAATCTCTTTGTTTTTTGTTTCATATCTCTAGAGAAAAAGATATTAAAGACTTAGTATTTTTATTAACAAGTACATTGCAATTACCATCAATCAATGTTCATGATTCAAATGAATCATCATATAGCAGCAATGATAGCGATAAAACCATAACGGACAATGGATCTGCGCATAATATATTCTGGTCATCAGACAATAGGACTATATCAGGTCCGTTAAATGAAACAAATCGTCTACATCAACGTTGTCAACTAATACGAGAGTAAATTGTTTTAGAAATTGACATTAATTTTAGTACTTCTTTGATTGGTTTTTAGATATTGTCTGCGTGAAATCACTCCAGATAAATTACGTTGTGTTCTAAAAATAATTGAAAATGTTAGTGAGCCACACATGATGGTTAGTATTTGTAAATTTACGCATATGTATTTAATAACATAATGTATTGTCTGATTCTAGCAACAAATGATTGATGAACTCGGTGAAGATTTATATAATAGATATTCTGAACAAATATTTTCATTAAAATTTTATGAAGACAATTTACTTTCGCATTAATAATATGTGTTTACAATGCACACATTTATTTTATTTGTCTAAAATCACTTTTAATTCAAGCAAAGATTTTATATGGTGCTTAATTTTTTTATGGGGGCTAATATTATCGAAGTGCACTGATTCGTTTTTACTGAGCACCAGCTTTATCTGGAACGAATGTGTTTCTAGAGACAATGTATCAAACTTTTCTATCTGTACTTTATTTTGTATTTATTTTTATGATATACATGATTCAGGTAGTCTTATATTTTGCAATATGGTTCCTTTTATTTTGCACGCTTTTTATTGTACGCACATTAGAGTTATGTAAATATAAATTTTTCTTCTTTGTAAAAGAAAGATTCTGGCTGATATGAATTTAAGAACTAAAGTACGACCATTGTTTACCACGTCTCAAAAGATACCGTATTGATGAATACATGTATCTTGTAAGAATAACAACTGTATCAATACGGATATAATCAAAAGCAATATGGTGATTGATGTCGTAGCGGCACTAGAACAGGTTGCGTATTCAAAACTCTTGAAATCCAACAAATTTAGTTTCTCTGAAAGAACAGTTTCAGTAACTGACGTTGTTGAAAGACTTGCAAAAAACGGGGACATTGTCTTCTCTAATCAGGATGGCTATTCTTTTACTATTATAGAGACTTCATTTCATGATGACAAATAATGTTTTTTAATGGGTCAAGATCTTAAAAGAGCCCAACATGATTTACTCTATTTGTATGTATGCACGTTGACTTCTTCATCTTGGACAATGATTGAGGTTGAAACAGTCTTTCATGCATATGTTGTTTGTGTCTTTGCTTTATATTTGAGTATCTTACTTTTTATGATTTTGAACGCTCTTTCAGGTACTGCTTCTCTTTAGGCACAGTGCGCTTGCCTTGATTGCTGTTTATACGTAATCATATATGTTCTTTAAGTACGGTATAAATCTGTTGCCGATTGAGACGATAAGTATATGCAGCAATTATGACTGTATGTTAACACAAGACATCAGCGACATCACTGGACATTGGTCAGTAACCAATAATGAAACGAAAGAATCGACAGTGACTAACAAGCTTGAAATATTTTCGGATTGTTTTTTGTAAAACATAATCGTATAAACGAATGACAGATGATAACTGTCTTCCAGCAACTGTCTCATTCTTACGAGTTGGTAAGCGTCGTTTAGAAATCTTTCAAAAGGCTTGCATCAAGTTTGGTCTCACTATTGTTGATCACAACAGTCATAATCCTTTTATCTTAATCGATGATGAGCTTGATTTTATTTCGGCGAGTAAAGCATTAAAAAGTTCATCCTTATTATCATCTCCGATATTTATTCGAACACAATGGTTGAGTGATTCCATAAAACATAATAAACTCTTATCACATCAATCTTATATACTTCAAGCAAATCTTCCTCAATCAATACCAGCAGTAACAAAAGAAACGTATGTTCCTTCAAATGATAGAAATGACATCGAATTGCAACGACCCTCGATGAAACGAGAACGTTTGATATCAACATCAGCATCAGACACAGATGAAGAATCAAATTCAAAAAAAGTATCACTTTGACAAGAGCTCTTCTTAAAATGTAGTTCTTTTTAATTCAACTTTTAGCACCATATTGATATTCAACCGATTCAACCAGGTGAATTACCACGAACAGTATGCACAGAAAAATGATTTGTTTTTCATTTCAAGTTCTCACAATAGAA
Source organism: Rotaria macrura (assembly GCA_900239685.1). Lineage (NCBI taxonomy): Eukaryota > Metazoa > Rotifera > Eurotatoria > Philodinida > Philodinidae > Rotaria > Rotaria macrura. Next base: position 264,526 of record OENT01000039.1, read on the forward strand.
ATTTTAGACTGGTATATGGTTATGTTCTGAAGCTTCGTCATGGACTCCTATTGTTGGTAATCCAAATGAAAAAATAATTGATAAACTTCGAGTGAGTATGAATATTTTTTGAATTCTTACTTTTTTTTCTTAATTCTATAATTAGGAAATGTCGAAGTTATATCTGATAACCAATGATAAAGGTCGTAGTATTGCATATCAAAAAGCTATCGAAGCTCTGAAACGTTGTACACATCCGATTCGTAGTTATGAAGTAAAAAAAAGAACTGGATTTTGTCTTCCATCCCATTGATTGTCTCTTTGTTACAGGAAATCAAAGCATTACCATATGTAAAGCAGTCCTTAGCCGATAAAATTTGGGAAATAATTCGTACCAATGGCCTTGTTAAATTATCTGCATTTCAATCTCGTGATGATGTGGCTACATGTGATTCAAAAAGAAGAACTGGAGTGTTCTGTGTCTTTTTAAAATTGTTCTATTATTTTAGTGGGCTTATTTGCTGGTGTATGGGGTGCTGGAACTGAAACAGCAAAACAATGGTTTTCTCAGGGTTTCCGTACGCTTGATGATCTACGCGAACGAGCACGTCTTACACGTACACAACAAATTGGTTTAAAATATTATAATGATTTTAATGAACGCATTCCACGCGATGAAGTTACTCAAATTGAAGCAGTTGTATGAAAGAAAAAATATATTCATTCTAACATATAAAAACCAAAGAATCCGTATTAATTTTCATTGTTTCAGGTCAAACAAACAGCTGACGAAGTTGTGCCTGGCCTGATAATTGAAACATGTGGAAGTTATCGTCGATTAAAACCTTCTTGTGGTGATATTGATATGTTGATAACATATAAAGATGGAAAACGACATCTTCATGAGAGTGTACTTGCACCTTTAATTAATAAACTAAAAGAGATTGGTAAGCAAAAGCATAGAGATTCATAGGATAGATGAAACTTGTAGAGATCGTATATTTGAGAATAGACGAACACATGAGAGAGGTATGATACTCCAAAACAGACTGAGTTGAAGACCGATTTTCGCAACATATCTAACATTTTCTCAATTGATGACATAATTGCAATGGAGAGTGCGGGTGAGTAATTTTCTGCATATGAATTGATCGATAATTCTAATTCTTCAACATTAAAAAAGTGGTGCTTCATTGCTGCATATTTACTCATGAAAAATGTCAGGAAAAATTCAAAATGCTACACAAGATGTAATGGAGTATTGATATGTTTGTTTTCGTAGGTATTTCTTTTTTGGCTAAATTAAAATTAAAATCTAAATATTATACGCATTATAATACAATAAGTTGACGAGAAGATTCGACGAGCTGTCAAAGTTCTTTTCCGAACTTAGTCATATACTCTTGACGATTGAGAAATCTAAAATAACTTCAGTTTTCGGCTGGATATTCGTGACGGATAAAAACTTCAAAAGTAAAGTAAGTAGTGTGCTTCTAGAAGTGAGGCTGCTAATTTTTTTAATGTCAGTTTAAGCTTGTCACATGTTTGCTATTGAAAATTCTCCTAAGTGCGAAGGTACATAATAATGTTAGGCACGCATCACGAGAGAGAAGACTTCAGTAAAATTAGAATATAGTCGAAGAACTTATACTCTATTCAGGGATTGATTTATACGAGACTTAAAAATCGAAAGTCTACAGTAAAGATTTTAAAATAGTCTGAAGAGAATCATTATGGTTTATTGAGGAATCCGATAAAATTTTGAAATTTCAAACTAGAAAATCTATACTAATCTAAGTCACTCGATACTTGGCAAGCGTACTTTGAAAATTGTGCTCAGTTTGATAAGTTATCAAAGTCATTTTTTGATCACGATCGATTAAGATTTAGTTTACGTATAGATTTAAAGAATATAATCTATCATATTAAGGAAGTAAAACACGTGGCATCTTAGATCGAACGAATTCATCGAAAATGAAAATCTTTTTTTTACATGATATAGATAGATTTAAACAAAAACTAACAAATAAAATAAACAGTTTTGTAAGACTGCTGCAATCTATGGATATCAACATAGAAGAACGCAGATATATTCGATTGAGTTCACATACATCGATTGATTTCTCAGTATACGAGATTTTTAGTAGTATTCCTTTCTCTTTTGTATGATTATGCCAGTATTAGCTATAAATGAAATCTCATTTTTTTTTGTTAAAGGTTTTCTTACCGATGATTTGATCAATCATTCTGAAACATCATCATCAACAGGCCATAGTTCAGAACAAATGACCTATTTTGGTGTATGCCATTTGCCAGAACAAGGATCACTTGTAAGCATTGAAAATTTTGATGTCCCTAATGAAATTTTTTGAATTGTTCTATCAGCACAGACGTATTGATCTTATATTTATACCATCAAATGAATGGGCTTGCTCGTTGCTTTATTTTACTGGATCTGCTATGTTCAATCGGTCTATGCGTCGTTTAGCTCGTCGTTTAAATATGTCACTTTCTCAACATGGACTTTTTCATGGTGTTGTACGAAAGGTAATCGTAATCATTCAATCTTTTCCTCTGACACACTTACTTCAATTTATTTAGGGCGTTGAAAAAATCAATACCGGTCAAGCACTGAATACGCCGACGGAACAATCGATTTTTCAATATCTCAATTTGCCATATCGACCACCGATAGACCGTGATCATTGATATATATTTACGAGATTTAGTATATGTATAAGAAAATTTTTGACGCATAGTCATTGATATTTTATTTCTATGTAGAATGCATAGAATTTTGTTGCATTGCTGCCTTCTTATGTCCTTAACACGAATTAATAATAAAACAATACATGTATCGATGTCTTCTACTTGAATGAGTTATAACTGGAAAATAATTAGTTTCATTCTAAAGATTCACTGTACGATATGTCATAAAAATAGATGCGAAAAAGATTTTTCTCAAATCATATATTGATACTTTTCTTTTCGAGTTACTTTTATTACTTACTGTGTCATAAAAGATTCATGATATCAGCAACTTATACGATCTACTCTTGCTTGAATAAAAATAAACGTAACTTTCTCTAATTTTAGAATGTGCTTAGCGTACTTTATTTGTTGTTTTGTTGGAGGATTTTCATTAGCTTTACCTCCGTGATCATCTCCTTTTGTTTTAGCTGTATCATTTTCGAAATTTCACTTTCCATGATGTCGATGAACTGGCCAACCCTATACTATTACTAAAAATTGATTGTGTCGTTGTTATGGGTACTGTTGTTGATGATGATTCTTCAATTGAATAATTCGATGCACACAAGAAACTTATAGAACTTTGATCAATATTTGCTACTTTACAATCTGGCCCTTTGGATAGTTAAAACGTCATGTGTCACTATTTAAATTAAAAATATAGGACATCACAATACGATAAAAATGCGCATTTCTGCTCATGTTATTCAAGAAGCTTGTGTTTTTTTTCTTTAATTATAAAATGCAAGAAGGTAGTAGAGAATAGAGCAAGCGAGCGAGTAAAGAGAAAATTAATTCTCCTGTGCATGAAAAAAAAACATGAATTGTTCTTAACAATATTTAGCACGTCTTCGTAGTTTATCAGCATACGAATCAGAAGGTGATTTTGTTGGATTAGTCAATGGTTTAATATACAGCTGATGATACTGTTTGGGTGATAACATTTCATTCATACGATATTGTCGTTTGCGAACATTTTCATCGGCTCGATAGACGTCTTTTGTTATATCATAATTGATTGGAACAAGAAATTCACGACTAGTCGACATTAATTATTTGTGCTGTTGTGATTGTCGATGTTCGTACGTTAGATGAAATTTATTTGAGCTTCTTAAGTTTCACTCACTGAAATAATATATATGTGATTGAAGAACGAAAATAAGACGAAAGAAAAAAAAACTTCTAGTTAGTATAGAATTTTGAAAGAAACCAAAAATCAATATTTGTATTTCATTCCAAAATCAGAAATACTATAATTAAATCAAAAGAATTTAAAGAATATATGCATCAATGTTGATAATCCGAAATTGATATATTCGTTTCCTATTGCGCATATAGCAACAAAACTAAGACGTTCTCTTAAATAAATGCAGATTTTTACTAAGTATAGAAAGTTTAGATATATTTGACTAATTAAAAATATCCAAATAGAATTGGTTAAAATCTACTTGTCTAGAATAAACATCATGCCATTGCGTTTTACGCTGTAGTACTCCATGGATTTTGTTGACTTAATCGGCAAAAACTAATCGATTTTCTATATTCTTATAAGCAAGAACGATAAAAATAAAATGCAACTTTAAGTAATTGACCAATCTTACTGACACACGTTTACAGAAGAATATTTGTAGCTGTTGTACGTCGGGGGACTTCGAGATAATATAAAAAAACATTTGTAAGATTAGAAATCTTAATAATCACAGACGAAAATATGACATGAAAAAAAAACAAATTATTTGTCGCGTTTTCATTGTATTCGAACGAATTCAACATTGAAATACTAAATAGTGTACTCTCGATATTTTAAGAATAATCACTCTTGTCATTCAAGACATTCATTTACAGAAAAAAGCAGTTATGTAGAAAGTGCTCATTTACTTAACTGGACTATTTTGGTTTTCAGATGAAATAATGGATTTTTTTCACGTAAAAATATTTTAAAAAAGATGGAAATATATTTTCACATTCCAAAACTCTTTCATTTTATACAAGCATGTTCTTTTGTAAATACATGCACTTGTAACAAGAAAAAAAACGTACGAATGAAAAATTAAGATTAACAAAGATAGAGAGTACCTAACTACCGAACAACGCATATATTTTTGAGAGTGAACGAGTCTAAATCGTACTTTGGACAGAAATCGGATCCAGTTGGTCTTTATCTCATTCGACATAGCCAACCACGATTACTAGAGAAAACACCTATTTATCTTTTAAGAAAAAGTTCTAATGCTTTGAATCATTTATTGCTTTGTTTTAGTCCTTTATTCAAATTTCTTTTGAAAAACAAGACTTATAGATATGAAAGTTTTTCCAGAAGTATTATAAAATGGAACATAATATTCACGCTTCTATTTAGATGATGTTTATGAATAATTCTGTAAAACTTTATCGTCATGTTCATTTCTTGTCTCATAAATACGTTTCTGATGCCTGATAGTTCATAGCATTTCTTTTGCCGATCCAATAAGTTCCTAGGCTTTTTAAAAGGTATCATGCATGTCACAAACTACTTTTAGATGACAGAAGAAAATCGGACTTGCTATGTACCAGCGATCCGAAAATCGCCGAGTTTACTCGCCTCGCCTCGTACCGCCACGAGGCGAGGCGGTATTTTCTAAACCGCGGCGAGCACGAGTTGACTTTGTAAATCGCCGAGTCGACTCGCCTATACTTAGAATGTTATTTTTGATGAATACATGGCAAATCTTTAAGGATATCTTTCGATTTTATGCAGCTCTTTATAAGCGTTTCAATTTGTAGTGAAGTTCATCAGATCGGGACAATAACTTAGTATGCAGGATGTCACAACGATCAGCTTAAAAAAGAAAACTGTATATCTCTACAGAGTGATGAACGAATTATCTGATATTTTTCGTAATGGTCGAGGATACTTCCAAGCTTCTATTCAAGTGGTAGCCGCTTATTAACACACTTGAAAGCTATCATCATCTACTTGAACACGGAGTTTGACCTTTTCCAACACACTTCTGTCAGTCGTCAACCACAAAAAATAGAAATGTATCTCAAAGTTTATTCGTAAATTCCATTTTGTATAGATTGTTATACTGATCATTTTAGTTGAAAAATTGTTCTATTTTCATCAAGAACCAACGGTATCAGAGTCAAAGTACTAGAAAATGTCATGTGCTTGACTAGCACTATTTGCCGTTCTCCAATATTTTGACTCGGGGAACACCTCTTCTTGATGAACATGGAACATCTGTTAACCAAAATGATCAGCAAATAGTACCTCTAAAAATATGATTCTTCAGTAAGTTCTCGAATAGCGTTGCTAATTTGTTCACTGTCCAGAGGAGTACTTTATCAAACTTCAACTAAAGTCACTGGTGTTTTCAGATATTTTCAGTGCATACAGATTTTAGAGGATTTTGCGAAGTTAGTTAAAATAGAGAAAACTCAANTTTTACTGATGAATAAAAACTTTGAAGTATCTCTACCATTAGAAAAAAAATTAGTTCATATGATCATAATCCTGTGCAGTTTTCGTTTTGCTCGTTGACTTTTAGCACACTCTGGATACACGTATATTTAATTATTTAGTCTAGTCCAAGTATTCCACTGATGCAGTTCTCAGAGCATTGTTTATACGCTCAGTAAAAAAATGAACGGTCTTTATTTATTTGATTATCATTAATATGTTTGTTCTTTTAACTTATTTAAATGTATAAAATGTTCTTTATTTGATTGTATAAAATAAAAAGATAGTGATTGTTATGGGAGGTTGAAAAAATACCTAAAAATAACTATTTTATTATAAACTTTAGGCGAGGCGAGGCGAGGCGGTGACGAGTCGGAGTCTGAGAAGGCGAGGCGAGGCAACAATGAGCAACTCGCCAGCATGACGAGGCGGTGACGAGTCGCTTTTTCGATTGACTCGCGGATCTGTGCTATGTACTAGGTCGAAATCTGGATTCTCACTCTTATTAGTTCTTCAAGATACTGAAAGAAATTTCGATAAATCTCAAATAGAAAACAAATAGCTCAATGAAGTCTTGTCGTGGGAGTGCTTAGAACGACGAGAACTACAGTTATGACACCATCTATCATTCGATTTTGATTGGATATGTGACGAAATCGAAGTGAATCATTCTTTCTTTTCTCAGTACATGCTTCGTTCGTTTCGCTTCTCTCTCTGTTATTTATTAATAACATTAAAGTCCAACGATGTTAAGAAGGTTCACTATCCGACAATTATCAATCAATACTACAAAAATAACTTCTCCTAATCGTCTATCACGTTTATATCGTTGGCTTGACGTCTATGAAGATTTCGTCGGTCTTAAAGAAGTAAAACAAGCTCAAAGTATTGTCAATGATGTAATATAAAACGATAGTGAGATATGCTTCTCTCGACTTGATTTGGCGATTTACTTTTCTTTCTATTATAGGCTGAGCGAGCATTCATAACGTCTCAAACACAACGACGATTATATTCTGATGAATTAATAAAACTTCAATTTGATTTGGCTCGGATTCGATTAGATATGGAAAAATTATCACGCAGTGACGATGCATATTTAGAATTGTTTAAAACCGAGCATGATTTAGTTAAAAAAGAAAAATCTGCGCAGCTAGAATTAAAGAAACAAGACAATACTGAGAGACAATTATTTTCTTCACTTCAATTAGCATTACGTGAAAGTCAAGAAAAGGAAAAAATGCGTATCGAAAGAACCAAATATTGGTCAATTATTGGCTCAGTTGTTGGTGCTTTAGTTGGTATTATTGGTATGTATATTTTTCTTATCAATTAAATTTTGAATTAGAAATTTTCTTCTTTATTGTAAAGGTGCAACAGTATCAAATCGATATCGAATGCAAGAATTTCGCAATCTGACACATGAGTCACAAAAACTTTACGAAGATTTGATTATAAAACAAGACGTAGCTGTTAAAGAAATAAAACAAGCATTATCCAACTTATCTTCTAAAGATCCCTATGAAAACTTAGTTCTAGTAAACGAGCAAAGTGAAGAACGCATCAAGTCGAAACTAATTTATCAGACTGGTTTTCTATTGCTTTCAACTAGTTTAATATCTGTTTTCATATCATATTTTTTCAATCGATAATAAAATCTCTCAGGTTTTTTCAGATGCTTTCGTGTTTATTTAAATATATAATTAATAATCGACAGCAAAATCTTATTAGATTAAACATCAATAAGTTATCGACTGTAAAAGATAGTGTAGATGATCTTCGAGATACAGGCATTGTTAAACGATTTTCACAAGACAAAGGTTTTGGTTTTATTAGACGAAATAGTAATGGAACTGATATATTCGTACATTTTCAATCTATTCTTGGTACTGGATTTAAAACTCTTCAAGTGAAAGAAATAGAAAACTTCATGATTTTTTGTTAAGATTTTCATTTTCAGGAAGGACAACAAGTCGAATTTAACTTATTCCAAGGTGTTAAAGGAATTGAAGCACGAGTAAATTCTTACGATCATTTATTTCATTTCAATGTATATTTTGAATTTTATTTTTTATTGGATGTTATTGTAAAAGATCAAATATCTGATGTGAAAAAAAATAAAGAAGTTTTAACTTCGGAAACGTTTACGAGCGATAGACATATTGGTATTGTGAGGAAATATGTGTAGGTTAAAAAAATGAATATTTTATTTATCTAGCGTTTTCTTTTATTTTTTGTCTCATGTATAGTAAAAATCGTGGTTTTGGTTTTATTACAAGAAAAAGTGATGGTGCCGATTTGTTCGTACATGCTCGTTCGATTCGTCGTACTGGATTAGAATCTCTAGAAGAAGGAATGGAAGTAGAATTTCTTGAAGTTCGAAGTAATCGTGGTGCTGAAGCAAAAGATGTTGGTATTATTGTCAGCAAAAGGGATTCAATGGCTGATCGATTGGCTCATACAAACGTAAATGAACGAGAAAAAGGAATAATTAAACGATGGGATGTAAGTTATGTCATTTAAATGCAAAAGATTACACTAAAGTTTGCCTTATGAAGAAACAACTTGGCTTTGGTTTTGTACGTCGAATAAACAATGGAAAAGATCTGCTTGTTCATGCAAGATCGTTAAAAGATAGTCTTCAAGAGCTCGACATCGGTCAACGAATTCAATTTCGAATTGGAACAACAGAACAGGTAGTGTTTTTTGATTATGAAAAATTTTAATTGAATATATTGTTTTCAAGGGTGAAGAAGCAGTAGATGTAGATTTAATTAAAAATGAATTTTGAAAACTAACAATGAACACGTCAAATTTTCTAAGAAAATAAATATACATTAAATTTCGAATTTTATATGATTCGCTACATTGGCATTAGAGAGATTAATGTTCAATGTTTACATACAAAACAAAAACAGCAAGAATATTTATTTCAAAATTCAACTAAACAATTCTCTTCGCTTGAAAGTCATTTGATATCATTCTTTCAGAATTATTTAATAGCAAGAAGTAAAATATCTTTAATATTGTCTTCGATAAGCTCCTAATGGCTCAACATTATTCGTAAAGAAGCTTTCATCAAAACGTTGTTCAGATCGACGTCCCATGTCATATCGACATACTTGTGATGTGGTTCTTAATCCTCCATAAACCGATTCTGGATTATGAACAAAACCAGAAAATGATGCTGTACCATAGATTCGTTGAACGTATTCAATGTAACATGTCCGATAAATAATAAATAATGAAACTGATATACCAATAATAAATATGATCGATATAGCAGCAATTATAGTTGATCGCTCAACAGCACCTTGTGTTGCCAATGATGTGCGACCATAAATTGCCTCTATATATATATATTTAGCTAGTGATGTATTTCAAAAGAAATGCTAGTCAGCAATGAACATTTATGAATAAAATGTAAAACTCTAGTGTGATTTTGAGTCTCTTTTCACCCGCGTCACACGTAGGGTACTTCGGGATCACTCCAAAAGTTTTAGACTACTGCTGCTTCACTCATGTTGTCCACGCCAACTCCTGGGCTTTATTGCTCTCGCTTCGGCTAAAATGTATCCAGCTGTTCTGATACAAGTGTCTAATAAACCAACATCGAAAAGATGTTGAGTGTTGTAGGCTAGTGGCCTAATCATGGAATCTTTCAGAATGTATGCGGCATGCAGCTTGAGCCTCGAGGACGCTACTTAGCGGATGCTTAATCACTACCGAGCCCCCCCCCCCATCCTTCATCAAACCCGCTCACAGTACCTACCCACTAAGTCTACTATTCCAGTAGAACTGAAATGTCTTCTATTCGGTCCGTATAGTCCAATCGAACTTTTGCGAACTGATGAATAAGTTTTGACGCTGAACGCTGACTGTTAGATGGTAACCCTTAGGTCAACAGATAAGCCAAGGTGAGTCTAAGCGGTCAATCAGAAGGAGCCGGATTTTGTGCATACAGAGGAACACTGTAGATTAGCCGTATAAAGAGTACGCAGCGCGACTGTTTCCTCTATGCATATATGTTGCCGAAGGATCTCCACGAGGAGGCTTCTACATGATCATCGAGTCTCTTTCCACTAATATGAAAATATTTGAAGTGGCTTATATCAAGCAGATTTGTGTTTTTATTTGTTGTTCTTGTTCAGTGTATTCATTTTGTTAAATTCGGTGTAATCATGACTGAAACTATTCATCTAACTGTCATATAAAACTGCGTGTACAGATTTATCGTACATAAAGAAAATCCTAACACTCCATTTTTTCGTTCGAAACACTTTGAAACCCAACGATTGATTAGTTCTTAATGTTATAACCAACATTGGCAAATATGAAAGTCTAGAACTCGTTTTCATTAAAATCAAGAAAAATCTAGGGAACATACAAGTGTGATCCACGGGAACAGTTACGTATTGTATTAGGTATCAAATAAACTGATCAAGAAAGAATATACCTGTTATTATACCATGACGCGAAGTAGTGGATGAATCAGTCTGGTTACTTATACACATGGTCAACAAGGAAATATTGAAAGTGTGATTTTTGTATGGAAACAAAAACAAAAATTCTAATTGTGTTAAACATACTATTCATGACATGGCATTCATGTTCATTTAGAGTTTTGAATCCTCAAATCTGATTAGAAGTGGAATCTTAATCAGTCATAAGTAATAACCGTATACCGATACATAATGCCGCTTATCTAAATTGCATAATAATTCAAATACGCCAACGCACTACTAGTCATCTATGTTGATATACAAACGGTAGATTTTCATCTGTGTCAAATTTTAAAAACAAGCTGACTTAGAAAATTACAGTCATATTTTGAAATATTCTATGTTAGAAGTGACACATTTACTTCAATGCAATTTCTATAAACCTTCTAGGTTCGACTCATTTGCGTCGTAGTACCATACAAGCGATAAGTTATTTAGTGACCCAAATTCGTAAATCTTAACTTCAGTTATAACTTTGCTGTTTATATCGTTTCTGAATACTGCTCACGAATTCAATTATCGGATTTAGACAAAATATTTTATTTTATTCTTATGTCTTATAACTGTATTTATAAACACTATAAAACAAACGACCATGGAAGAGAAATTATAGCCGCAATTAAGATTTACAAATTCGTCATAAAATATCATACGAAATATGATCAACTACTGTGAATATGAGTTCATAGGAATAGAAAGTAAATAAAAGCAAATGTGTCATATTAAATCTAAATTACTATGAAGTTTCTTGTATGTGTAACGGTAAACATTTGTTTTCATTTCGAACGAATAGCGTAATCAAATTCTGACATAAAATTATAGAAGTGAATTTCTTGATCGATAACAATATCTGTTACTTTCGATCAGAATGTATCTACACTTGGTGTTATCTATGGAAAATTACGATGATCTCAAATGGAAGACAAGAATAAGAACCCAATCTCATTCAACATTATCTAATATTCTGCTGCAGTCGAATCAGAGCCCTGAAATCAAGTTCTTGTAGATATTTGATTTTGTTTTAAAGTGAAAGACTTCTTGTAAAGTTTGATGAATGATTTTGAAAATTCTTGAATCGGAAATGATGACAGTTTCCCAGAAACGAAACTCACTAGTTTTCAAAAATCACATCTAAATTTTATCTGTTTTTACTAGAAGTTTGCGATTGAACTCATTGCAAAGAAACTGCGAGATTCAAAAATTGAATTCATACGTTATCTCTGATTCATCACCTGATTATATTTTTTTAGTAGATAATTTTCATCTCTTCGACATTATGACTTTTCAAACTAGCTTTTTTCCCATGGATTTGAACCCCTCGTTCTATTTGTTGTTGTTGTAGACATGAATCTGATGAATAAGTTTACTCTATCTACCTCTTAGAAAAATACAATCATTAGTTTCAGTCTTTTCCTTGTTTTGTTCTAGATAAGAGATATTATTAAAATCTTCAATTCCTTCACTTCCAAAAAGCACTCAATGCAAGTTCATTACTATGAGCACAACTTTACTTACCATATGGTAATTTTCTTTTTTGTGTTTCTTGTGCTAATGGCATTTCAATAGTGAATTGTTGCTGTATTTGTCGTACTTCATAATGATCATTGATGGGTTCGAGTGATCTCGCAAAATCAGTCATTATTCTTGAAACTTTTCGTTTTGGTTCGTCATCATTGTCAAACACTTGCCGTCGTTTTAATGAAACAAAACTAGCACTATCTTCATCAACATAATCTAGTTGAGTTGAATCCATCGATGATGAGCTATTAATTCGATTCGATGATGATTTTCGAATTTCCGGACATGAACGCTACGAGGAAAAAGAAACAGAAGAAACCAAAATTAATAGATAAGACAGACAAAAAAAACATTCTTCTTACATCTTGACAGCTTTCTATTCTGCCATAGCATATTGCAATGGAACATCGTAAGTAAACTACTGATGTTGTTTGAAATCTATTTATTTGAAAAACAGTACTCTTTAAATGATATGGATCAATACGTTGGAAACGTATTGCTAAACGTGAATCTACTGATGGGCAACGATTTGTTAATAATTGAACTTTTTCTAATTTTATTTCATTATCAGAAACACTTGACGCAATCGAACAGTTTTCTGCAATTATTTGATGACGATCAGAATTTTGCATATCTTTAAAGAGTAGAACGGATGAATTTGAAAATGTAAACAAGTAAAAGTTAACACGACAAACTTGTTCGATATTTTATTTCAATAAATAAACGATCACCGATAAAAGCTGAACCACCATTATCAATTAATCGTTGTTGACTCACATCGTATAAGCCAAGTATAATATCACCTTGATTAAACACTCTACTAGATAATGGTGGTGTTATACCAACCATACTAAATAAAAAGAGAAACGACCAACAAAAATTCTCTATTTAGTGTTCTAATCTTATATTGAACAAGGAAACATTACTTTTTTCTCAAACCTTGTGTAGCGGGTAAAAAATAGGGTGTAGTTCGATCATGACATAAATCGTTTTCGGTAGGACAAAAACATTTATCCATATAATCATCAGAATTTTCATCCAAACAAATACCATTACGCTTAATACATGCAGCGCATGTTTCATCAACTGATGCATTGATTACTTTCACTATTAGATGAAAAAAGTTCATCTTATGCAATACCAAGAATAATTTCCTTTTTACAAACCACAATGAGTTTTATTTATAGCCATATATTGTTCTTTACAGACACATCGAAAGGCATTACCACCAATGCGTTTACAATTAGAATTTAAACTAGCACATGTGCCTGGCATACAAAAATCACCCAAATTATGCTGTGATTGAGCTGTAGCTGTCAAGAAAACAATGCACAATAAATTTCTTAATAATCAAATGAATTCTATTGTAGTATGCGAAAACAAACCTCGTCTCTTGGCATCAGCAATAGTTAAACAGCATAAACTGACAATGAACAATAGCAAAGAAAACCTGTTCATTGTTGAACATATAGCACTATTGAACCGTCCTTATATGAAAGAAGTGATCACGTTTGTTTTGTTTTTTCTTTTCTCTATCGATACTTCTCAATATTAATCCTTGTGTCATCATTCACTCGCGTTGTCATATCTAAGCCAATTATCATCGTTGTTCGATCCGATCATCATGCATCCACCCACTGGACTATGTCATCGGAATGTTACTACGGGTTCAAATAGTCTTATTTGCTTGAATGTTCTGAGTACAGGTATTATAATTTATTTTATTTGAAGCATTTTTTTCATTCTAAAAATCCTTTACACATTTTAGTTCGATTAGAAAAAACTTGAAATGAATTTTCGTCAAAATTATAGTGAAGTATTGATTACTAGTTTCATACACACGCACAATAGAAGACATTTTTAAGTGATTGTATAAAAAGCAGCAGCATACTGAAAGCATACTTAAATAGAAAATTTATTTCATTGTTCGATTAATTAAACAATAGATATTTTGCATTCATCAATCAATCACCATGTAAGAGGGACACAAGAAAAATAGATGTTGGAAATGATCACCGAAGTGAAGAGAAAATACAGTATTAAACTTGTGCCTCATTTATAGTCTACGGACTGATGCGAATGGATCATTACATTATTTCTAAAATGAATTCACTTATGAACTTTTGTATTTAATTTTTTAATCTGGGGAAATTAATAAGTAATTATACAAGAAAATTAGGGTTAACTTTAAATATTTTTGTGAAATGATTTCTTCTTGGGACTTGCCACTTTTCTAAGTCTACTCATATTATTCACTAACGACATCATTGATATCTACACATATGTCAGCAATTCTATAACGTTTCTATAGCAACCCTCCATAATGAAAAGCTCATCTAAAGCGTCACCTTTTCATTTTCTACAATGCACAAGCACAATATTGATCCCAAGTTGTTCCTCATTTTACGCTGATTCTAAATATATATAAATCTTAATATTTGGACCAGTTAAAAAAAAACATTTTCACACAAGGCATTTAGAAATAGCCACTTAAAAATAAGCGTCTTCATTTCATCAGTCAGTAGACTATTAGCTAACTAGGATTTGAAATTACATATGCATCTAAAACAAAAAGAAAAGAATAAAAAGCAATATGTCTAAAGAATAGCATACAGCGTAAAATTACAATATTTTCATTATTCGTAACATGAAAGACAAGAAATTATGGAAGTTCTGTTTCAAATTAGTCCTTTGTTCAAACGTAATTTTCTTTTGAACATCAGAAAGAGTCGTCCGATTGTTTCAACCGTCAATATATTGCCTATAATTACACTTCACATATAATCGCAATAATTGAAGTTGTGAACACCATTTCTCAGAACATCTCAAATAGCTACATTGATTAGTTATGTTAAAATGACCCAGGTCGACCAAAACGATCCGTAAACGGTCGTAAACGATACCATTTCGGTGAAATACGATGGTCGTGGCGGATAATCGTTTACGAATGATCGTATACGAGATTTTCACGGGGAAATACGACAGAAATTAGGGTGGTCGTTTAAGGACCATTGCAAACGATAGCGTAACGACCATCGCAAACCGTCCGTATTTCAATCGTATTTTCCGTATGGTACCAGACCATATGAGAAAATATTTTAGTAGGGCAATAATGTTTTTTCTTAGTTCTCGTTCGAACTGTACCTATTGTTGCGTTTTATATTTTTATTCCGCTCTCCTTCGCGTGAATCACAGCGCCATCTCTCCTACTCTGTAATATGCGCATAAATTACACCAATCACTGTATATATCTGATTACTGTTAGAAATGCTTTCTTTTCTTCATATGTACATCTTTTTCGTTCGGATTAGATGAGAGCAAGAATTCTAGTAATGGTAATTAGAAGTTATTTATATCATTTAGTTTTAAATTTATTCTTTTACTTTAATTTATTTTTATCAAATTTTAGATTTTATTATATTTCGATTTTTACTTAATTTTTAATTTATATCTAATTTTAGATTTATTTTTATTTTCATTCTAATTTTTATTTGATTTTTGCAAACTTTTTATTGATTTAATTTTTTTAACCTATCATTTATTTCATTTTCATTGAAAGCTATTTTTTTATTGTAATTTCTTTTATTATTATTTTGCTAAATAAATTTAATTTTGATCTTAATAAATTTTTATCCGTTGTAAAAAACGTGGAGCCAGGTCTGAAAAAAACTGCAGGAAAGCGGCTCATTTACTGCCGTGCGCAATAAAGAATACTATCCGTAAACGGCCAATGTAATTCTTCGTTCGCGGGCGTTTCCATCCCCGTATACGGTACGGAAAAATACGTCCGTATTACTGCCCCTGTTAAAACGGGGTAATACGGCGCCGTAACGAGCCGTATTTTCATCGTAAACAGCCGTAGTTACAGCGTATCATTGTCGTTTACGACCGTAAACGACGCCGTAACGGTGTCCGTTTTCATCGACCTGGGGAGGCATAAAATTTTTTCTTATTGATATTTTTATTAGTGATGCTAATATGTTGAAGTTCAAGTTGAACACGGAAGAACATTGAAATGAGATGATACTCCAGGTGTGTTCATGAAGTTGAGGAAAAGAAATTTAAATTCGGAAGGATATTTATATTATTTTCGCTATTATAGGAGATTTTCAAAATTTTTAATGATCAGTTAATTCTATTTTTTTACTGTGGTGTTGCTAGGATCATTTAGTAGGTATTGTGTGGAGGGATGATGGTATTCTACACGTGGCTTACAATTGGTTGTATGCTTGGTGCATATAAAGTGATTCTCTGGCTAGTTGCAACGAGTTCTTCTTGTGAAAATAAACTTATCATTATATTATCAAATAAAAGAAAAGAATTTTGCTATCTGTGATAAAGAAACACAAAATACATGAGAAAATGCTTTCTTTTATTTATAACTATTAGTTTGCATTTGACTAAACACAAATATGTTATCCATTTATTCTTTTCTTATTCTAATCTTAATAAATTCTATTCATTCACTTGATAATGGACTAGGAAAAACGCCACAAATGGGTTCGTTGAAGAAATATTTTCATCAAAATATTTCTTGCCATACCATCCTGAAAGAAACTTGTTTTTCTGTTCATCTTTAGGATGGAATAGCTGGAATTATTTCGGATGTCATATTAATGAAACAATAATTCGATCAACAACTGATGCACTTCTATCCACTGGTTTAGCTCAAGCTGGTTACACTTATGTGAATTTAGATGATTGTTGGGCATCGTCTCGTGATCCAAAAACAAATTATATTATTCCTGACCCAGTAGCATTTCCGTCTGGCATAGCATCATTAGCTGACTATGTCCATTCTCGTGGTCTGTTATTTGGTTTATATTCGGATGCCGGATACGAAACGTGTGCTGGCCGACCAGGTTCATATGGTTATGAAGACATTGATGCACGCATTTATGCACAATGGAAAGTTGATTATCTTAAATATGACAATTGCCATTCTTTAGAAACAAAGAAAACAATAAAAGAACGTTACGAACTTATGCGTGATGCATTAAATCATACAGGTCGACCCATATTTTATTCGGCATGTGAATGGGGTGAAATGATACCAGCATTTTGGTTTCGTACGATTGCAAATTCATGGAGAACTACTCTTGATATTAGTGACCATTGGTATTCCATGCTATTCAATATTGACGTAAATGATTTATTTGCTGACTTTGCAGCACCACATGGTATTCACAGCACTTACTTTTTTTTGTTTTGATGAAGATGTGATTTAATAATTTTTTTATCAATGGAAATAGGTTTCAATGATCCTGATATGTTAGAAGTTGGCAATGGTGGTATGACATTAAATGAATATAGAACTCATATGAGTCTTTGGTCAATAGCAAAAGCACCACTGCTTATTGGTTGTGATGTACGAAATATATCAAAAGAAAGTTTAGAAATTTTAACAAATTCAGAAATCATTGCTGTAAATCAAGATGCACTTGGTGTGCAAGGAAGAAAAATACGTATTGATCTTGCTCATAATACTGAAGTATGGGCTGGACCATTAGCTGATGAATCAAAAGCGGTTATTGCATTTAATCGAGCATCCAATACTAGTCAAACAGTCGTAGTTTTATTTACTGATTTGGGTTGGGAACCAACAAGTCGAGCGAATGTAAGAGATCTTTGGTTGCATGAAGATCTGGGAGAATTTCAAGGAAATTTTACAGCTTACAATATCGAATCACACGGTGTTCAAATGCTTAAAATGACTCTTGTAGCATCATACGAGGAAAGAAGATGAAACGTTGTCTCAAATTGTTTGTTTCTTTTGAAAAATTTTGTAATCAGACTGAACATATGTTGTGTGCCTTACTTATGGACACAAGATGGAATGTATTCTTTTTATATAATATTTCATGACGAAGAAGTCTTGATTTTGGATAAACGTAAACAAGAATTCAGTCAATGGTTAATTAACATAAGATCCTTAGTAATCACGTTTGCATGCTTTTGTTGAACATAAATCGAAGAAGAGCTGAAGTTTTTTTTAAAGAGGTTTCTTTTCTCATTCTGAGCGTGACTAATGGGATGAAATAATTTCTCCTTTATCATAGACTACGAGAGTCGCTGCTATAGCATACGATCGCAAATAGTTCAAGATGAATGACTTTTCATGATGTACGGATGAACTCCTTATTACGTTGTTCGCATAATAATTAGAAGGATATAGAATGAATTTAACTACAACAACATATAAAGCGGGAAAATGTCTTTCAGAGGAAACAGAAAAATCTGCGTCACTGTTCATATTTGAATCACATCAAAAGTAGGAACGTAAGTATCAAGTCATAATATCATTTATTACCAATGCATATTTAAGGACTATGTTTACTGGGAGTTTTCTAAAGTTGAACATCATTTCCTTGTTTTATAAAAATGCCTATTTTAGAATATACATGTGAACTTTCCAATAAATTGTTTCTATTTATTTTCGGTTAAATTTTAGACGCTGAATAACGATCCCTTTCTTTGTTTTTTTAAGTAGTTTTCAATGACTACTGTTATTGTAATATACCACGACGCTGACGAAATCTGATGCGTTTCTGATGATAAATGATTCAAATTTCCTTGATCTTGTGTAAAATTTAAATTACTCGCGATGGTCCGTTGCTTCTATTTATACATCTAATGAATATCAGATTTCGAAATAGTGACCTATAAAAAGCAATAGATCCATTTTGATCTAACGTAGACCACAAAAGTTTAAGGCACTTTTTATTTTTTTATTTTCTCCATGAAAGATCATTTGATAATAGCATTCAAATAGTGCTTTCAATAGCTTTCAGAGTGGACTACAAGAATGATGTGTAGCGATATCTGCGAATGAAAATTATTTTATTTATTGATGAAGAAAATATTTTTTCTCCAGCGATCAAAAGTTTAAGGCACATTTGGACACATGTTTACTTTATCTTTGAAAAACCTTAGAGAAACACAATTTCATTTCAAGAAAAATGTTCACCTTTAGCTGCTAAAAATTTTCGTATTCGTTCAGGCATTGATTCAACGAATTTTATGCATAAATCCTGATCAATTTGGCTCCATTCCTCCTGAAGACGATTCTCCAGAGCCTGTCTTGTATAAATTGGTTTTGAGGTCAGTCTTTTGTTCAAAATTGGCCATAACATTGCTATGGGGCTTTAGTCCGGACTTTTTGGAGCCCAACCGAGTACATTTAATTTCAGTTTAGCAATTTTTTCTTTGACGATATCCGAGGTATGCCAGGGAGCGAAATCTTGTTGGAAAATCATCTTGGTCTTGTTAGGAATCTTTGTAATGAATTGTGTCAATTCATGTTGTAACACATCACAATATAAATGCCCATTCATATTTTCCATATAAATCTTGGCTGCTGTTGTGCCAAAGCCCGAGATTCCACCCCAGATTCCAATCTTATCCCCATCAACTGTATTGGTTTGTTCCAAACATCCAGGAGGAATTTTTTCCTTTTCCAAACACCATATTTTGCAGAGATTCTTTCGTTTCAAAACATAAAACGTCGATTCATCCAAAAAATTAAATTTCTCCAAGCGTCACATGTCCAGCTTGAATACTGTGTGCATCAAGTAACACGTCGTTGTTTATGCTTAGAATTCAACCAGTGTTTCCTTAGTTTTACCACGCGTTCAAAGCCAAAACCTTTTAGATACCGGCGTACTGTTTCTGCTGTGATTGGTTTTGGTAAGCTATTGTTTAAGTCTGAAGCTATTTTGCTTCCACTAAGACGAGAATTCATTTTCACTAATCTTTTCAAGAGACGTATATCACGACTGGTTATTTTTTTTGGACGACCTGAACGCTTAAGATCATTGTATATACCAGTTCTTTGTATTTCGTGATGGCATTTTGTACACTACATCGAGAAATTTTGAGCTGTTTTGAGATTTCAACTTAATTTAAACCAGCACCATGTAAAGCCACGATCTGGGCTCTAATAAATGTATCAATCGGCTTCTCGCCCATGAATAGTTTGATTGATAAACGAATAAGCAGGATATATCTTAAAAAGTAAAAGCCAAGTGGAGAAAAAGGTGTACTTGAAATTCTTTTCGAGATGTGTCCAAATGTGCCTTAAACTTTTGATCGCTGGAGAAAAAATATTTTCTTCATCAATAAATAAAAAAATTTTCATTCGCAGATATCACTACACATCATTCTTGTAGTCCACTCTGAAAGCTATTGAAAGCACTATTTGAATGCTATTATCAAATGGTCTTTCATGGAGAAAATAAAACAATAAAAAGTGCCTTAAACTTTTGTGGTCTACTTTCTTTCTAATTGTGATTAGTGGTGGTCATTTAGTCTTCTTTTACTAAATAAAGGGAAATAAATCCTTTCTCTTTATCGTCTAAACATAAATGATTAAAACAATTTCAATTTATTATCTAATGATAAAGAGTCACCCCTAACTGTGATCTCCAAGAATATTGTTATTCCAAAGCATTATTATAACAGATAAAAAAAGTTTGCTTTTTCCTACATTCTAATAAAAGATTCTGATAGTTGTTTGAGTATCAATTCAATAATATTTAAAAGAAACGTATTATGTATTGTCAAGAAAAAGTTACATGCTAACTAACAAGCGCACGTGGACTGCAGACAAAATTCATCTATCAAAAATAAACCTGCTTATGATGAGTTTAATTTGATATCATAGGATATTTTTTACTAGATATAGGAGATATTCCCATCTGTTTATTATCTGAGATCACATTTTCAAATGGTACTACTGGATATTTAGTACTTTAAGAACCTTTTCTTATTGAGTTTTATAGAAAGAAGAAGTATCCGATTTTTTCTGATTCATTGCGACTTCAAAATAAATGATTGTTCTTATGAACGAATCTTGCAACATGAGATATTTCAGAATCAAAAAATTTTGATTCGTAATGAACTTCTTCATATATAAAAGATTAAAAAATTTAAATTGATTTTTGTGTCATATACGATCATCTTTAGAATTTTTAGACGTTCACTACATACTGTGATGAGTGTTGTTGTTGTTATTGTCGTTGTCGTCGTCGTCGTCGTTTGTGGATGATTCGAACGATAACGTTGACGATTAACAAGACTAATCGTAGAAGTTGACCGATGAATTCATACGATGCCCATGTAACCATTTTTTGATTTTCGACGCGTCTCCGAGCGTTTCGGATTATTATCGCTGAACGTGTCAAGATTCGTCCAAAATGCAAGATTTTCGAGGGTGCTAACGCGTTTGAAAGATTGAATGCGCGTCTAAACGCGTATATACTGACGCCTTCCAACGCGTTTAGTATTATGCAAAAATTTTAAAAAACAGCTAACACCGTGAGATAGGATCGAACTAACATGATATGGCGAACTATGATATAGTATTCAAACACTTTGAGCAACAGAGTGGAAATTGTTTTTAGCAACAGCTTGAACTAAGATTCGAGCCCATGATCCATTGATTACAAACCAGACATAGCATCCATTGAACCATACATCAATCGATAATGATACTATGTTCATGAATTACATGAATGAGTGTTTCTACAAGATTTCTCGCATGCAAAAGTCGGTAACTAGATTATTTTTATTTTGTAAAATTAATGTAAATAAAAATTCTGTATGAATGGTATCAAGAAAGAGCAACATCTGATTTTTTTTTAAACCAAGAAAAACAAATTTAATTCCTTACTGCTCAAAAAGGAAATAAATTTTATAGAAAAATGATCTCTTTGTGCGATAGTTGAATAGAAAATTAGACGGTGTAGAATTACTTATTATGCCTTTTCTCCTGCCTAATAATAGAAGAATATACGATTACGATTAAGATTACGAATAAATGTTTTCCTGTGGAAAAGTGTAAAAGAAAACTCTTGTCGCTACGTTTTTTAACTACATATTTTTAGTTTTACAAGAAATTCGCTGAAAATTAAATCAAAGACTTAAGCT